>OZ029921.1:19351944-19903229 GCA_964023275.1 Norana najaformis
GGTAGTCGAACGCCTCGAGAGAATTTCAGAACGCAAGGCAAGCGGACGGACAGTAAAAGGGTGGTTTATTGTAATTTAACCTCCGTTAGGCTTAAGTAGAGTTCCCCATGTTTAGGCCGCTGGTGATAATAGGCACTTAGCCTTCCGGTTGGCGTGTAAAGCCCGTGTTTGCGTTTGCGGCAAAGTTCAAGGCACATCTCAAATGGTGACTCCATAGACAGATCGATTCCTCGTTCGAAACTGCCACTGACTACCACAACGCGGATAGTGTTTTGGACCTGGAGCGACGAGAAAGAGAATGGGTTTTCGAAAACACCGTTTTTCGGTTTTTGATTGAAAATACAGTACGATTTACTTCGAGTAGCTCTGAAGTAAGTTTGTTTTGATAAGGTTTTTATCCCAGGCTGCGCTCAGAGAATACAGTACTCCGAGTATAGGCCTACTGGCCTCGTTCGCTACATTGGTTTAAAGCGTACGTCAAGGCTCCTCTGTGCGTGAGGATGCCGGTTTGCATACCGATAGTGGTTATATTTTCAGAGATTTTTAATCTCGGGCTAGCACGGTCCGTACACGGGGATCTTAAATGGTGTGGCGCCCATTCAAACGGGCAGCGGGGGTGCAGTAACTCGCCCGAACAATTCATTGAAAAATGAACAGAAAGCCAGAAAACCTTGTCCATTTACATTTACTGCGTATTCACTGGTTAGCCTGAAACACTGCATGAAGTGATCAGAGCGCCTCTGAATTAAACTGATTGTCCTTACTTCAGTTTTTGGATTTGATGGAAACCAAAGTCTACGCGTAGGTCAATTACTGTATTGTTTATCAGATTATAGGCCTATGATACTGCAGTAGACCTACAGTGGATTTCATTGTTATTCAGATTCAAAAGCGCTCACCAACTGTATAGCAATTTCGGTCCAAACAGTTCAAAATCGACCGAATCGATAAGGCCATAGTGAATCCAGTAGAGAGAACGAATTGTTCATGGCCATTAGTCATCCCAGATTGGCCAGCGATCGGCTCATGACCGATGAACCTAACCTACATCAGAAAGCCCAGATGATATATCACGGAGACAGGTGGCTATGACATCATCCATCTACAGCAACCTTAATATTATTCGGCTTGGCGCAAGACGTATACTTCAATACTAGGCCTACTACTGGATCGGTTTAACTGACACGATATCGCGATATTCAGAAAACCCGAAACCGACACCGAAGTGGGTATTAAGAAAACACCGAACAATACCGAAAACCGAAGAAAAAACCAACAAAACTTAACTGAAATCCACAGAAATCCACAGATTTGAAATCCACAAATTTCAAATATCTAAATATTAGATTCTCTCGCGGATGACTGGAATTGTGGCTTTGATACTGCACTTGGGCAAGAAGATTGCAATCAATTCCAGTGGTTGGCAACCAACCAACAGAGATTTCCAAGTAGTCGCTAGTTCACATTTGGGAATTCAAACCAGGTCTATGGCTACTGACTACTGAGAGAACATAGGCCTATCCAAGTGTGGACTAGTGTGGGTATACCTATGGGTACTATGTATATGCGGAGTTAAACCAGGGCTGTGGTGTGCACGCTACTACTTTCTTTGTTCAAAAATGAATTTGTCTGTCAAGAAGTTCAGTGAAAGTAGACTGGAACTGCATTGCCAGCTCATTGGCTCTCTGTGCTGGAAACTACCATTATGGAGATGCAAAAAGTCATGTTTAAGTTTGTTTAAAACAATTTCATGTCAAAGTGAAATCTAACAGTTTGGTAAATTGGATGGAGGTGGTTTGAATGGGAAGTTAAAGTTTGAGAAAATGGCAGTGTAATCTTAAAGATATGACTTCGTAGGAGTAACTAAATGAAGTGATTGCTAATGAGAAAGAATTATCAGCACATCCAGGGTATGATATAAGTTACGTTTTGGAAAAGTCATGAGCTGTTTCGTGTCAAACCCTTCCCACATACCAAGAAGTGCTGAAGAATAATGACTAGCTACATCAAGAAGAATATCAAATTCACCCATAATAACTATTTCAGGAGGGGAGGGAATCAAATATTTCAAGTAGTGACTGAAATTCGTTAGGAAAATCAGTCAAAGGGGGACTGGAGGACGATAATATATACAAGCCATCCCTGTTTCTGGTCAGAAATGACAGTAGCACCCAGAACTTCAAATGATTGCGGGCAAAGTAAATCTATGCTAAGGCAGATAGGACCGAAAAAGAAAAGCAAGTTCCCCACTTTTACCACTGCATCGAGGTTCATTTAGGATAGATGATGGCAGAATGAGATCAAAAAAATCCCTATGTATCAGTAGGTTCAAGCCTAGTCTCAATAACAACAAGTATATGCAAGGAATGCTCACAAAGAAAACTATGTAGGGCCGCAAACTCTGAAATCTAACTGGTCCAGTATTTATTTCAACATAACTAGTCAAAAGAAGGAAATATCTAGATAACCAGTGAAATGTAGCCAAAGATGTTCTACACGAATTTACATTCAATCCTGGATGAAAAATAATTTTTTTGATATCACTTAGCACCAGAACACATGACTGAATTGAAAAAGCAATACTTTGAACCAGATAAAATGAAAGGGCTAGAGCCAAGTTTTTAAATAGACCAGACTACAGCAATGCATGTGTAAATCCAGCAACAAACTTGTCTCTGCCAGATTTGACAAGGAGCAGTAACATTAACAAAACACAGTACAAAAGCCAGCAACATAATGAGGCAGGCGTAATCAGAGAGGCAGAAATTGAAAACACATAAAAACCTGCATAGCACATGAAAACATGTGACCTAAGGAGAAAAGAACAGTTCTTCAGTTCAGGGGCTACTCATGGACGTAGGTACTTAAAGGAGTGCCAGCAAGTATTAGTTTGGACCCAAACACCGTAAAATAAAGAGGTTGTGTTTGGGGTTCTGCCGGGCCATCTAGGTCATGGTGCATATAAAACACAGACAACCGATGACACAACAATCGATAAAAAGGAGAAATAAATAATTAAAATCTATATGACAGTGACAGAAAAGAGACAGACTAGTCAGAAAATAATTTTTTATCAGAATCGATAATTTAACTGTTAGAACGACAAAATTTATGTAACAATGCATCTTGTGATGCATTTCGACAAGAGTCGAGCCTTTGCCGAAAATCGATCGTGTTTCCCCACCCACAGACACACATGCAGCCAACGACTCACAGACACACAGACGCGTCTATGTACACAGACGGATCGATGTAAACGGACCTAATCGCAATAATTCTGAATCACAGAACAGTCAGTCTGTCTGTCTGTCTGTCTGTCTGTCTGCCTGTATGTATGTGTGTCTAATATGCGTAGCCGGACGCTGTATGTCGCTCTGTAGGCCAGATTATATATATATATATATATATATATACATATATATATATATCCTGAAAGAATATAAATACATATACACTGGCTGCTCATAGCTGTCTGCGTTCGGGTTCCAAGCCAGGTGCCGTCTTACGTTGCTGTTCATTCATCTCTCATTCCGTTCATCAAAGCTGTCTCACTGTGCGACGGTCATGTGCTGCAGCCTTGGTTCTTTGCACACCTCTTAGTCTGTCTGTCTGTCTGCCTGTCTGCCTGTCTCTCTCTCTCTCTCTATTTCTTTCCATGTCTGTCTCTCTATGTCACTGTCTGTCTCTAGCTCTGGCTCTGTCTGTCTCTGTCTTTGCCTCTGTCTGCTTCTGTCAATCTTTGGCGCTACCTTTTCCTGTACCTTTGCCTCTTTCACTTCTTTGTCTGTGTGTCTGTCCCTCTCCTCGCTGTGTCCTCTAGCTGGCCTTCTATCTGTCATCCCCTCCCTCTTGAGTTGGTGACACTGATATTATATATAATATGAATATAATATAACATAATGTATGTAATAACCATAATCCTTTCAGGATCCAGCAGCTTGCAATTAGCATCCACACGAACCTCCGCCGAAGCAGCAGCAACGGCTTTATAGGCAATAGCACCCTGCAGAGCAACTGTCTATTAAAAGGCACACAGCTGTCTATACCTAAATATATATATATATACATGTAAATATAATATATACACACGTGGATATATATATTATATACACAATATGAAGTTTCTTATCTGTACTTCACTCAGTATCTGCGCATATAACCATGGCGGTGGCATCATTTTGCATCATAGAGGCTTCCTATGCGGAAATAATTGTAACCGTGAAAGATATCGGCACCAGTGGCGCCGTCGGCTGTAGACAGAAGTGGCATATCTCTCCCGTCCCCCGGCTTCGATGTGCACTTTTGAACTTTGCAAGGAGAGCATCATTAAATTACCGTTCTATACTGTATTGTATTGTATCTCTCGATTAAACTATGTTATTTTATTTTATACAGGCATTTTATCTTCACGGCCCTTGCAGCCTAAGCTGTCACAGGCTCGCTCAACAGAACATCGATGGTGCTAAGCAACTGTGAGTTAAGGACTTGCTCAAGGTTCCTGCATAGTAACCGTCTCAGAGTGGCTCGAACCCGTACTCTCCGCGTTACTAGTCAAGCGCTCTTACCAATCGGCTACCGTTCACCGTGCATTCTACTGCACTGAACATGCATGTGTGCAATAAACCGATTCAAATATTCATGTTGCACCCATAAAATGCACCTTATATCTTAAATATGATTGCTATGACAAACACAGTATATGATGTTGATGACGACGATGACGATGATGAGCTCTCTGTCCGAAGGCAGGTCCACCGGCTTTATACAGAGGTGGTTTCCCGTTGCCTTCCTCATAGACAATTGTGGATGAGCAACTTGTCCAAGGTCGCTACGCCGTGGCTTGAGGCAGATTCGAACCCGCGACCCTCCGGTTACGAGGCACAGACCATACCACTACACCACCGCGTCCCACCACAATATATATGGACCTAATATAATCTGAAAACTTCTACAGCGCCATTGTAATAAAGCTCAAGGCATCAGTCGATGGTCGCTAATAAACAAAATCTCTGTGCAAGCCAAATTCTAGGACGAGTCCAGTCAAAAGCCAAGAAGGAAATTCGAGAAAATACGAAAACAGTCTACGGGGGAAATGGGTCCAGGAAGAGATAAGTTTTTAGTAGAGATCTTAAGGGCAAAACAGACTCTGCAGAGTGAACGTTTGCTGGAAGTGAGTTCCAGAGTCTGGGGCCAGCGATAGAAAAGGCACACCCCACGAGAACTATCCTAGACCACGGAACAATCAGATTAAGACAATCAGAACACCCGATCGTGTATATAGAGACAAAATCGGAGTCAGTATAGAGGGAAATAGGGACTTCTGCATTTCGGTCTCCTTGGTTTCAGGCCGTAGCACTCTCCGGTCGGCCTCCCTTGGAGTTCTGACTGTCCCTCGTATACGCACTGCTACAGCGTAGTCTAGAAGCTTTGCCTATGTTGGACCCAATAGCTGGAATCGCCTTTCCCGAGAGCTCCGGCTAGTATTCCTCAGTTTGTCTCTTCCGCAGTTTCGCAAGCGCCTGAAGTCTGTATTATTTGCCAGTGGTCTCACTGGTTCGGGTCCGGAGCGCTTCTGATGAGTCTATTCCTGAAGTGGCACTTTATATAAATGTCAGATTACAATTACAATTACAAAAATGATGTTCTTTTCGCACACTAAACTCGAACAGCCAACCGTAAATAAGTTTTACAGAGTGACCATAGAATAGAGGGTAGTTAGGTTAGTAGACCCAATAGATGACATCTGCAAATTGCATGTATCACGCATGTAGATATGAACTTCGCTCGTGCTAGGCCCTGAAGCCTGATAGGTTACTGGAATTTAACAAACGTTTTGCTTTTGAAGTTGATTCAGATTTTCTATACAGGCCACTTGTCTTTTGATGATTTGAGTCAAATCATTTGACTGTAACTTTTAATGACTATTTGCAGTAGATCCTACATTAGGCTGACGCAACATTCGTTACATAGTGATGTGGACAGGGTAAATTGGTGCTGGCATATCGAGTGAATATGCGGGCTTCCCAAATTGGCATAATCGAAAGTTGGCAGCCCTACGCTCACAACTCCCAAACTGCTGGTTGAACAGCTGCATTATTAAAATGTAAATTACATGTTTTTCTATAGCGACCGTATGGCCTCGACACTGCTCAGTTTCCAACGAATTTATCGGGTATGATAGATATGCCTAAGTGGACAGAGTTCAGAAAATTATATTTGTTCACTTGCTGTGAAATTCCCAAAAGGGGAAACTCATTTTTAGATGGGTTGAAAAGCAGTCCATTTTGTGCCATCCAAAACTGCACCCAGATAAAGATATCAGATAACAGAGTGAGAGAGCTGGAAGAAGTTAATGCGGAATCAGGTATCATCAGCACAAAGCCCACATATATGGGCCTACACGTAGATAGATTTGTAACACAGCGCTCTTTTCTGTTTTGTCCGTCAATTCATATTTATAATCGCAGCCCAGAATTCATCTCACCGTTGGTTCCATCAACTAACATAAGTTTGTATAGATTCAGCACACGTGCGATTATAAACGCCGGACGATATCCGTAGCCCCCCGTGTGCTAGCCTATAGCCTACATGCGTTAGCCTGTAGCCCTACGATATTTTCATATCCGAACGTACAGAGAAATCGTGCATAACACCAGCCAGCTGGCGTACACAAAGCTCGTCGTCAGTGACTGCGTGTGTACGTGAGCGTGCGCCTATGGGCTGCAGTATGCATGGCTACTAGAGCGTGGTCGTATGCGGATTTTCCTACAGCGACGACGACGACGGAGGCCGGTCTAGATACGCTTCCGTGGGCGCTGCCACTCGTAGTAGTCCATCGCCGTTGGCTGGAGTCGCATATGTTGTGTACGGCCGTCAACATCAACAACGTGGCGATTCTACGCCGACCACCATATGCCTTGCGATTCGACGTTTTCTACAGTCGGTAGCTGAGTATTTATCTGGTGAGTACGAACATTCTGCCGTAGCCTATACTCTGTACTGTCGGAGCTTATCAGTTCGCCAGATGTAAATGTAAATGTACACGTTTTGCTATAGCGACCGTATGGCCTCGAACTGCGCTAACTAGGACACATTTAGAGGGATCAGTATGTTACGATGTGATACAGACCAAGTATATACAGATTACTCTAACAGACTCGCGATTTATGACCAGATATAGGCCTATATGATAATTGTGCTGACATATGGTGTGTGATTTTAATTGTAAACGTAGACCATTAATGGCATTATGTAGTTCACGCGAATATAGTTCCGACTAGGCCTGCTTAATTATACTGGTTGTGGCTACCCATATGTAAGGAAATTAGGTCTGTACAATTTAAAGCTGCCCTTCTTGCTTCTGCACCGGTAGAAAAACTCTAGTTTTGCAGGCGTGATTGTGAGACCTAAGACACGCCGGTTGTCGGATAAACTGTTAAAACAGCTGCTGCTTCTTAAAGAACATTAGTTAAACACACTTTCAGACAGTGTAAGACAAATAAGAAGGTGTAAAGAAAGCATGTGTTTCATGCTTGAATTTCATGATCCCAGTCAGGAATGTAATTTGTAATTTTAGTTATTTTGAATTTAAGTAATTTGTAATTGGTATTTTCGAGTAAAATTCAAAAGTAGTTTGTAATTGGTTATTGAATGACATTTTCAAAGTAATTTGTAATTCGTAATTCAATTACATTTTACTGTGTAATTTGCCCATCCCAGCCCAAGGGTCACTTTTAACGCTGGCTAACCCCAGAACCTATTTCCAGCAAAGTTCATTGCTATTCTTTATCCTGGTTTACCTTGTATCTACACTTCTGAGTAAATAGTCGCACTGTCACACAAGGACTCACCCCACTTCACATCACATCATGAAGGTGGCAGACTCTCAATTGTCCATCGATCAAAGTTGCGGATGAAGCGGGTCGAACGCACTGAGACTTGTACCACCTTTGAGATATTTCTGAGATCATTTTTTACATCTTGAGCTTCTCTTACCGTCGCCACCATCTATCGACCTGGATTATTACCACCATCTGCAGTGTTCGTTCAAGAATTTACACGTCTCCTATGAAATGTTGGCCACATGCAACGTTCAGCTGGTCATGATGGGTGAATCTTTCTTCCATGGGGTGCATCCGGGTGTACATGGGCACACCAGGTGAGGTAGCTCACTAATAGCTTTGACTTGCTTTAACACATCAGTGTGCTGACCCATACCCACGGTAGCAGTCTGGACCTAGTCATCATGTGGGATGACTGCAGGCCATTTGCAGTCAGAACCTCAGAACCTCTGTCCAGCTCTGATCGTGGTCTGCTACCACACAACATACCGTTTCTGTATTCTGCTCCGCTACTCGCTGAGGTCACATTGAGAGGATGGACATCTCTTGTTAGAGAAGCTTTCTGTCAGCTTCTAGTCAATAGCCGGATTTGCTGTATTTCTAAAGGAACTGGTCTGATTTCTACCATCATGGATGATCTGTGCGAAACAACTCTGTGCTCTGTAACTGACGACACTGTTGATACCTGGCATGTTACACTGCTTGATTTTCTGGAAATGAGCATGGCTTTTGATAGTGTGGACCATGACATCTTGCCTACCTTTTATGCACTTCTTGTGAAGTTAACGGATAGCCAATGGACTGACTCTGCTCTTTCCTTGAACGACGAACAATGATAGTAGCCGTTGGCTTGGACAAGTCGACGTGGGCACCAGTTTCATTTGATGTCCCACAGGGCTCAGTACTTGGGCTGCTATTGTTTATTTCTGTACATTACTGACCTGATCAAGCTTATCAGCGCTTTATGAACCCGGTTTCATCTGACATATCATGCAACAGACACACTGGTATGTGTATCCAGAATGCAGGCAACTGTGATACAAGTGCAGGAATGGAATGTCCTCAAATCGATTGAGGCTGAATCTGACTAAAAAGCAATTTATATGACTCGGCACACGGCAGACTCGTGCTAAGCTGGTCACGGAGATGATGCTGGCGGCATTTCTAGGTTGAAACACAGAACAATTTGTCTGGGAAATTTAGAGTGCTTCTGGATGAAGAACTTTCCATGGAGGAGCACGTAAACTCTCTCTGCAGGTCCTGCTGCTTTTACCAGTGCATCAGATCAGAGTCATATGGCGAAATTTACTGTTTGACACTGCTACAACTATTTCTGTTTCTTTAATTTATTGTGCTTGGACTTCTATAATGCAGTCCTTCCAGGTCTGTCGAAGTTCCAGATACAACACAGTCTATACTCAACTGCACCACCAGAATCATCGCCAACATGTAGAAATTCTCGCATGTTTCAAGCTATTTAAGAGATACACTGTACTGGCTTTCGGTCGAAGACAGGATCACATTCAAGATTCTCTTCCTGGTACGAGCTTCACTAGCTGAAGTGGCCCCAGCATATATCAGGGAGCAGTGTGTTCCTGTCTCTAACCAGCCTGGACGACGATCATTGCGCTCAGCGACCCATAGGGACTTGTTAGTCCTGCGCTCCTGTTCAACAGTGTGGGTCAGTCGTGCTTTCTCGTGTACTGGGAGAGCCTTCTGGAACACTCTCCTGAAAATACGTATTTCACACCTTGAAAAATGACCATGAATGACTAAGTCACATAGAAAACTTAAGTTGACAAAAATGCTTGGTTAACCCGTGCATTTGTTTTGTCTGTTGGTTCATTAGAGGTCATTTAGAAGTCATCTAGAGGTCACATCAAAGTCTTTATATATGTATATACATGTATTATGAGAGTACCTTTTATTTTGAATTTCTTGAAGCAACTATGTGGTGATCATTTGCATTTCAGTCGTGCCCGAGTTTTTGGAACTCGGTTCTGAACTTCTAGCCCATTGCTTCATCCGAATATAGGCCACTAGTCTATCTTTAGGCTGCAGACTATAAAATAGGCTAATATTTGCTATGAATCAGCTATTCTGAGCAGTTCTTCTGAACAGGCGAAGACTAATGTTTGACACGTATGCTGATCAAGAGTTTGCGGCTATGCTTAGGCGAAGACAGGATGAATGGAAGGACGAATGCGGTGGACGGGCTATGAAATTTATCAAACGATTTGTCGTGTGTTAGATGAATAGGAATAGAGACGAATGACTTTCATCAATGACGCTTGGATGACGTTGGATATCGGTGACCTTTTGAACGAACTTTGTGGTTTCTTTGTGATGGTGCCTTGACAGAAGAACAATGAAGACATACCGGTAGTGCATCCACCATTTGTTGAAGACGACGCTCTAGCGGTCGTCATGAGCAACGGCTGCTGCTGCTGCTGCTGCTTTAGACAGATGATGGACATAAGTTTGCTAGCTTATATGACGCAGCAGTATAAATATGACGAGCAGAGCGGCGTGTGCATGGGTCTGTGTGGCCTGTGAGAGCTGCAGGTGAAGAGAGGGAAGGAAATGGAGGCAAATGAGCGACATAAGTAGCTCTCTCTGTCTCTAAGGAAACAGTTAATGGCCCATGACAGAAGTCATGACATGAATTCTTTTTCAGGTTTTCTGCTCAGCTCTTCTGTCACATTCGAACCATTCTAGAAGCATTTGTCTGTTTGTCTGTCTCTCACTTGCGTTGGGCTGCATACATACCTACACACATGCATGTATATGTACATGCATACAACCATACATGCACACATACATACATGCACACGTACATACTTGCATACAAACATACATGAATACATTCATTCATGTATACATTCATTCATGTATACACACATATACACACATACATTATATATACCGTTGTGTTTATATATGTCACCTGTCAGATGCATTTGCTTGCATTTATAAAATTCGAACAACTGTGGCAGAAGTTCCAACCTGGATGTCCTCAAATCCGCTGAGATTTTACCTGTATGGGTGGGCACATTACAGGCAAGAGCAAAGATGGACAGGGAGACGATGGCAGTGACATTCCCAGGCTGGGAAGCACAACACATCGTCCTGGACCTTGGCATGCTCCTGGATGAAGATCTAGTGGTTGTTTACCATGTCAACGCTCTTTGCAGATCCTGCTTTTACCAAATGCACCACGTCAGGGTCATCAGATGGAATTTATTGCATGATGCTGCTTGTTCATTCCTTCTTCAGAACATGCCTGGACTTTTGCAGACCTGCCAATTTTTCGAATTTGCCAGCTTCAGTCGGTCCTTAAATTAACTGTGCAGCCTGGATTGTGGCCAACATGCCAAAATTCTCCCATGTTTGAAACTACGTGCGACAGACTTTGCACTGACTTCCAGTTGAGGATAGAATTACATTCCAGATTCTCCTATATCCATTGGTGGTTTATTATTATTATTTATTATTAATTAATAACTTTAGTTGTGCCAGTGCCTGATGCACAAGGCATTTTGTTGATGGCACATCAACAAGCCACCCAGAACCAAACCTTTCTTGCCTATCGATTTTGTTTTGACTGAGCGCCTGTGAATAAGCTGGTTCCTGTGACTTAGCTTTCATTGGGTGCTGTAGAAATCTCGAGTTTACAATTACAATTACGATCACAATCAGATCAGTATCCAGAAGATATTGTTCAGTCATAGCCTACATCAGGAAGCTCTGTGTTCCTGTATCTTTCCAGCCGGGTCAGTGAGCACTGTGCTCTGGAGCGTGTGGGAACTTCTTGGTTCTGAGCTTCCATAAGATGATTTGGACACATCATTCATTCATTGGACCGTCTTCATTGAGAGTCTTCGACTGGAAATTAGAACTTTTTCACCACAAAAGGCTTTTCAGCTCATGTTAAGATGCACGTATTTAGATCTGTTAGATTGCATGCCACCTCACCTTTGTGAGGTTCTTAAAATGCTCCATACAAGTGTTCGGTTACACACATATATACCATCTGCGTGTCTGTTTTTCTTACCTAGGACATGCACACACTGCTGATGCAGTTTTATTGACGTTTAAATACAACAATAAAATTTTATGAAATTTTCCTGTGATGTATCACTTGTTATCATGATGCTGTTGTAACCTGAAAACCTGCATTTGGAATGTAATGGATAGATGGATGGATAGATGGATGGATGGATAGATGGATGGATAGATGAGTGGATACATGAATATTCGTTGACTTGTGAGCAAGATAGTTTAGCTGCGTGATCTTGTAAATGGAGTGGAATGACTGGATTTCGTGATAGTCTTGATTAGGATCTCAACTGCACAAGTGCAGATAGGGACAGTTCGATTTCGATGAGATGCAGACCACGGGGTGAGAGGTTCCAGCATTATCGTGAGGCTCAGGGTGTGCTTATAGCATCATGCAGCAGATGCTGCTGATGGCGGCGGTGGTGATGGTCTGGCGTCTTGGCGTCAGGAGCAGATGCATGCACGGCTGACGGGTGATGGATGAGATGCTGAGATGGTCGATTTCAATAGTATGATTCAATATATAACTAATGTCGGCAAACAGCAGACACTAGTGTAGCCCCAGTGCACACACAGACACATGTTGTTCAGCAACGGCTTCTGTGGTCTCAAGACAGAAACCTTTGCCTGGCTGCAGTAAAAGTCTTAGTCTGGGCATGTACCACATGGCTTGATATGCAGTTAATTAACTTTATTCTGAGACAAAATGTGTCTCTGAGTGTGCTAGTCATGTTAATGTCTGCTGTTAATCATACATTACTTGTCAGAGTGTGTAAAATTGTATATAGTTTAATTCTCAAATGAGTCTTCTGTATAGCCAATCAAGTGTTCAACCAGTTTATGCATGAATTGTTAAACAAACTCCTAAAATTGATCAACTTGATAAGAGCAGATAATGTAGGGTAAATACAAAACTTGTAGTCACTGTGGCCTGCAGCCTGGTATTTTTGACACTGAACGATAACTAGACAGAGTGCCACAGAAGTGTCTGGATGAAAAGGGCACAATAATTGTACTCGGTTATAGTTATGTCTGCACTCTAAAGCTCGACTTTTGAAACATACCATTGATGTCTGAGGCTTTTATGCCTTTTGTACACTGATCAACAGTTGCCTTCCAACCTTCTTTCCTCTCAACGGCTTGGGATTCGACACCAACCCGCATTGGCTTTTAGTCTGGCTTGACAGAATATCAATGGTGCCGTAGAAGTCATTAGCTTTAATAATTTCAGGTTTCAGATGATATTGCATGAAATTCTCTTTAAATTAGATCATTAGGTGTGATCAGATTAGACAAAGAAGATCCTATATGATTAGATTAGCACAGATCTGAATTTGTGCTGAATTAATGCACTTGCACTTAACTGTAAGCAGGCTGTCAGCTTTTGTCCGCATATTGTGTCTGCACGACGTAAGAGAGTGATTGTGCCCTGAGCCATACGTTTGTGTCGGAATACCATAAAAATAGGCCTGCTAAAGCAATAGCTGTATAGATCACGTTCGATAGACAACATAATTATGTCTAAGTACATTAGTCATCGAGATTCCATCTGTCACCAAGGCCAATGATGCAGTTCTCCCTCCTCTCTGCTCCAACCAATTGTCAAGTTTGATCGTTCTGTCAGTTCTGTGATGTCATTCCGGTAAAAACTTAAGTATCGTCTGTTTCAACTTGCTTTCCTACAATAAAGTGGCTTCTCGTTTCGCTGACCTGTCGGAATTCAACCTGGCTTCTCCAATGGATTATGATTTGATTATGATTTCACTTGAAGCGAGCATCGATTGATGCCTTGGGCATTATGATAACGGTGTCATTAGATTAGATTAGATTAGATTGGATTGGATCGTAAGGAGAGAGGCGTGCCATGCAAATAGTTACAGTCGTGTTAGTACTAGGTGACTGTTCACTTCAGCTATGACTATTATATTACATGTGCAAACACCTAGACGCATCTTTATATCTTTATCAATATTTCACTATCATAAATCTGTTTTGTGCACCTGATAAGGTATAGTGTAGTGTGAATAGGCCTACAGGTATCGACACCTGTGATAGTAGATACTGATATGACAATAGTAAGCACAGAAACAGAAATTTCTAGAACATGAACATCTCTGTCCTGTCGAGTCTGTATGTCGCGGGCCCTTTACTGATGGTAATCACAATCTCGAGATTTATACAGCGCCCGGTGAAAGCCAAGTGGCAGAGGCCAGCTTATTCACAGGCTCTCAGTCAAAACAAAATCAATAGGCAGAAAGTGTTTGGTTCCAACTGAGGATGCTTTATGATTGAGCTGAGTGGGAGAGTATAAAGGATAAAAAGAAGTCCAAGAACATGGTCTTGTGGATTGCCGCAATTGAGAGGGCATGGTTGGGATGAGGCTTCCGATGTTTCAGTGGATAAAAAGAGCGGGAGGAGAGGGGATTGTATTCAGGGGAGAACAATGTCAGTAAAACCAACCCAGTTTGAAAGTCTTTGCAGTTAGATTTTATGATCAGTGGTATCAAAGGCTGCTGATGTATCCAAGAGTATATATCTGATATATGCTGATATACCAGAGGCAAGAAACCTGTTGATGAGAGACGGGAGAAAGAAGCTTACTGTGGAAGAATTGTAGGGAAGTGAGTATGGTTTCAGTTGATTATAAGAAGGAAGGCAGATGATTCGCTGGTGCTTTGTGCATGAGTTGTGCCAAGAGCTGCCAAGAGTAGGCATACATGAGACCAATATCCTATGAACCTGCAAAGAATAGCCTGCGGGAAGTTTGATATCTGCCAATTAATAGGAATCGTATCCTAACTGTAAACTCAAGATTTCTACAGGAACTGAAGAAAGTTAATGTTAACGCTATGCACGGGACGTTACTTAGTCAAATTAAAAACAGCCTATTTTTCGCAGTGAATTTGCGTACACTTGTTTATAATTTGCAACCTAGCGAATGCGGGTGACAGCTCAAGTTAAATTAATGGTCTGTGTTGTATAGACTGCGATGACGTGTTCTACAAATATGTGTCTCTAGCCACGCATGCGTATATCACTTCTACGTGTAGCCTGGCATTTCCATTGCGGCGACCTCGACGCTAGCTGTCGCCAGTCGACCAGGAGGAGGGGTCATCCTATTGCAGAGGCTTAACGCTGGGTTATGTTCACGTTGTGATCTCGTGTTCGTGGCGACGCGGCATCTGGAAAGCCCTTTAAGTTGCTCGTTTTAAAGTAGCATACCTGTATGTGCCTATACGCAATAACGTATGAGAACCATATGGACCACTTACTACTCTTCAGGATTCTGTTTTCATTACCTTTACCAAATCCTGTAACTAGTTAGCGTCGATTGGCCTACATGTCCTGTGTTGCGTACAGAATAAACAAGCGTGTCTGTATGAGCTTGCCACTGGTGGCTTCTGATCACTGAGCAAAGTTTACTAATGGATGAATATTCCGTGCTTAATGATACGTAACATCGTTAGCGCAGAAAAACTCTGCCACTACGTTCCACGAGAAACTCCGGGTGGTGCCAGTCCCAAGCCGGGATAAAAGAGGAGGTCTTGTGTTGATCTATTGACCTCTACTTCAGTTTCTGTGTATTTGATTGTTGCAAGTCAGAAAAGGGCTATTCAGTTCAATCCAACGATAGTCTACACTTTGTCTAAACATATAACCACTGCATGATTGTATTTGTCGAATAAGAATCGTCGTAATAACGTATGCTTGCTAAGCTTTACCTATTTATCTTATAGCTATATAACAGGATTGCTTCTTTGTCTCGAACTTCGGAACTAGAATTCACGCATAGTTTTTTTGTGTTCTGTATTTATTTTCAGAGTAAGTCGGTCTTCTTTTGCATTGCTTTTGCGGCCATCTCAAATAACAGGCAAGATGGCGTCTGCAGCAGCCGCATCTTCTGGCACAGCAACTGCCAAGGAACAGCAGCTGATAGACCGGCTACGAAACGCCATGAAGGACATTCCGCCTCTGAGAGGGGAAGAGGATTTCCACACCTGTACAGAAACGTATGTCTTATGTATAAATAGATACGCATATCACATGATCATTCATACATATCAGATACTCATATATATACATACTTACATATAATTATTTTATGCATCAGTGTTTCCCAATCGGGGTTCCGTGGAACCCCATAGAGTTCTGCAGACTCTGGTCATCAGGGGTTCTATGAGAAATCATGGAGTAAGTAAAATGAATAATAAATCGTGGAATAATAAGTGAATGAATAATAAATTAACTACGAAAGAAAAATCTTGTAAATGTTGTCCCTCGTGGTTGGTCCTATTCCCACCCCTTTCACAAGCTAACTGCTCCCCATAATCCTTCACATTTCTAGTCTTTTTAACCATGCTGCTACCAGTAAACAGATGGTTACAGTCATTCGCTATTTTATCGATTTGCAATCTTTGCATAGGTTTGTGATTAGCATATTTACCCTTGCCAGAACTTTGGTTTTTCTGTGTATCCGTGGAGGAAGAACTGCTTGTAGCGATTCTCTTTGTGCTCGTATTGTATCTACATTAGATGTGTTAGCTTGTTTGTTTATGGGAATTCCATGATGCTAGGTTTAGTGTAGATATACATCTTTAAGTATACAATGGTCGGCATCTAGGTATGTATGTATATATTTAGATAAGTATGCCCCAGCATTGTAGGGCATAAAAATTAATAAAATTAGGTAGTGGGGAAACTACATGCTTTGGAAACTATACGAAAAGCAGAGAGCCAGTATTAAAAAATTTGAAAGTAAGAGTTGAGTCTTTGTCGTTTGGTTGGAAGCAGACGAATTTTAATTATGTGTGGCAAGGCATAACATGATTTTCTTATGTTGTGTGGAATTTGTCAAAGTCGTAGGATGTTGTTAAAAGTCCTCCATAAACTCTGGATCGATCAAAAACGAACAGTGAGATCTGTTGAAGGATAAACGATTTGTGAAGATATCAGATGATTGATCACGTCATCTTTGTTTTGAAATCGAATGATTGGAGTTAGTTCGATTGAAGCATGCGTAACTGAAGGAAAAGTCATTAGCAGACTGTGACAGTTCAGTGACGAAGTTCATGCGATTCAGAGACAGTCATTATGCTGAGTTGTGAATAGTGTGATTGACTGGAGTTTAGTTAACTTGAAAGCAAGAGGCTATGTTCAACATTGGAGTTGTGAAAATCAATGAAGCTTTGAAGTAAACAAGGAAAAGAATGTGGTTGGACGAAGTATGGGAGGTATGGGACGTTAGTCAGCGACCACTGAAGAGAAACCCATTCATCAAAAAGGGTCTGCAGCTGAAGGCTTCCAAGCCAAAAGACACATTTTGAATAAGCACGAAGGATGTCTTTTAAATGTTAATTCTTACTTATTTGATGCTGGCTTATGTGAGTTTGCAAAAGAATTGGGTTGACTATTTGGTACAATGATTTATAGATTTCATTGACTCTTAAAAGGTGTCTTGTTTGCAGTGTGGGTAATAAATATTTCTATACTGAAAGAGCTGGTCAATTACTAACCAAATTATAAACATGTTTAATTACTACAGTATCACCAACATATTCAAAATCGTTTGGACGGCTTAAACACTGCCAGATATTGCACTGCACAATTGTGTTTGTCAAAAAATTGGCCAAGAATTCAACATTTGCTCAGAATGAACCACCTGAGCCCAATATATTACTGAAAAGAAGCTTCATGTTGAATTTGGATATGAACTTTACTCTCTTTTTTATAGTGAAATTTATTTTAATTTTGATTTGATATTTTAAAAAAGATAGAAAATGCAGAAAAGACAAGAATATGCTTAAATTTGTTCTTACAGTGTAAGCTGACATATATACATCAATATACTAAGCAGTATTTGAATTGCGCTCTCCGCTATCAACTTTGTCTATCGTATACCAGTAAATGTTTTCATAGGTGGTGGGGTCCTAGGGATATGAAAAATTTCTTTAGTGGTTCCACCATGAACAAAATGTTGGGAAACAGTGTTACACGTGTACAATACATATTCGTAAAACATACATGTACAGCTATATTGCTGGGATGCACATGTAATTAATCCGACCTTTAAAACGTCATAACAATACACAACACATCAATCCATGGCGCACCAACGCTCAGGTCAATTCCAAGAGGTCAATCAAGCAGTAACTATATATACATATATATATATATATATATATATATATATATATATATATATATATATATATATATATATATATATATATATATATATATATATATATATATATATATATATATATATATATATATATATATATATATATATATATATATATATATATATATATTGCCTATGTGTACATATGTGTGTATACAATGAAGCGTGATGATTATTATTTTATTGGTATTATCGTATTTCTGACAGCAGATGCACCTACGCATGTGTTGCACCTACACATTTATAGGCAACATCTGTGTAGAAGTGAATAGTGGATATGTCAATTCTGGGTCACGCAAAGCGGCGATCGTTGTGTTATTCGAAACAACAGCCAAAGCCAGTGGAAAATTCTGAGGACGGCGTAACGGCGTTCCCGGCGTATATATTATGCATAATATGGATGCGTACTTAGGCCCACCATGCATGTATATTTGCTTGCACGTGTAGCCGTTTACAGCGGTTACCATGTCGGATCATCATTGTTGTTGTCGTCAGCATCATCTCTGTCGTCGTCATCATCATTGCTCTCGTCATCATCATTGTCGTCGTCGTTGCAGTTTTCGTCGTTGCATTTTCAGTAATTACAGTTTTCATAGTTGAGGTATTGATATTTATAATAGTGTAGTTGTAGAGTAATAGTAGTAGTTGCAATTGTAAACTCGAGATTTTGGTACAGTGCCTAAAGAAAGCTAAGCCACGAAAACCAGGTTATTCACAGGCGCTCAGTCAAAACAAAATTGATAGGCAGGTAAGGTCAGATCCGGTCAAGATCCAAAGCTCAGGAAGGCAGACAGTCAGACGGCTACGGTAGACGGTGTTTGGAATTGGAGCAACAGGTTAGATAATGAGAAGAGAAGGAATCAGGATAGGGAATGTTTACCATTTTGAGTGAAAGACCTGCATAGAGATTGCAGAGGCAGAATTGTTAGTGAATTCGTAGGATGGGTCAGATAACTGTCGTAATTCTGGTGACAGTTTGCACCAGAAGGGTGGAGCAGTTGTGGCTATTGAGTGATTTTTGTAGCTATTGAGTGACTTACACATTTTAAGGATGAGATGACAGGAGGGCAGAGAAATGCTAGGGCAGGAGAAGAAGAGTGGGTTGAAATGAGTTGTTGGGCTGTAGATGACTGATGAAGGTAGGTGAGTTGGTAGTTTCTGTGGTGTTCACTTAAGTATATTTTCATGTGTTCATCAAATCTTTATCCAAATTTTGAGTTTGGAGTTATTCTTTGAGTCGACCATGTTTTTTGTGGGGTTGGACAATGTTCTTTCTGACCTCTCAGTCCAAGGTCCACGTCGTGCTTGTTATGCATGGGCTACATCAGCCCTTATAAACGGTTCTGCGTTGTCGATTCATAGTCTTTGAACCTGACCGTGACATAGGGCTCATAGCAGTTGCTACAAGTGACACATGTGGTCCAGCTGTGAACCATGGCTGTCTGCAGTGGGCTACTGTCGACTGTTCTTTACAGAAATGTAGTAGTAGTTCCTCAGTTTAACGACAGCTTATGGCATCAAAGCCCGTTGCCGTCGCCCTCCTCCTTTATCCAGGCTTGGGACTGGCCCTACCCCCAAACAAGGCAGTGGCGGAGTTATTAGAGAAATGTTCTCACCAGTCGGCCTTTTATACCCAAAATCGGCAAGCAGGACCTTACCATGGGGTGTGCAGGAACCTCCGAATGCTGTACGTGCTACTGTGAACCTGGGATCGTCATGTGGCGAGCGTAACGGTTTGCTGCGAGCTCTTCATTGGGCTCTGCATCATTCTCCATCTTCACCCCAATAGATACAGACCAGGAACACGAAATATCTGTTTACTGTCAACTACCGATAGTCTAGTGGTTAGCGTGTCGGACTTTTAAGCCCGAGGTTGGGGATTCAAATCCCTGCCAGGGCAGAAGGATATTTCGAAACTTCAGCTTCATTTTCGTACCCAAGCAACTCGCTAAAATTGAATATTCTGGCCATACACTGTCGGTGGAAAGATCAGATGGCAAGAGAGGGCTGGCCACCTGCCGTCACGTGCCGAGGCTAAGCACATTTATATCCACGGCAGCCTCTGGGGGTTAGCTTAAGGGTGCTCTTCTTCTGCTTCTTCAACCGCCGATCGGCTCTCATTGGTTGCATAGCGTGTCTTTGATGTGTATTAAGAGGCGCGTGGAAATGCCTATAGGCCTACATACACACAAGCATTCATAAATACACATACATACATACAACACATACATACATACATACATATATGCGTACACCAATACATACATAAATACATACAGACAGATATACGTACATTCAGGGCCAGGGTGTTGCAGATGATGGCTATAGTAATGATAGTACATGACGTTGTAAGAGTAGGTAATAAATTCAAATGAGAGCCAGAGTGGCCTAATCCTCAAATTTTCTCTTATGGGGCTTATGATGATGCCAAGCAATTCACTCACTATCTGGCTTTCAACTGCCAGACCGGCCTAAGTTCACATTTTTCTTTGTATTACCTGCATGAAACGTTATCACCTTTTTTATGCTTTGCATTCAAATCTTATTTTGGCATTTTCTCAAAACTACTTCCAATGGGGTTAGGCCACTCTGGCACTCAACGCCTCGTATAGCAGTAGGCCTAGTGCATTTTTGAATTTTATAGTCTAAAAGGATTAATCATTCGTTTGCTCGTTGGTTCATTCTTTCATTCATTTATTACTATCGTTATGTTAAATTACATTACGCCTATATTAAATTTCTGATACGCCTATATTAAATTTCTGATACATGTTTCATCCGAATTCGACATCGTTCTGATGGGATTTTTCATTTTTATAGCCATTCATCCTATTTTGTTGCAGTTTTGCTTCATTTAGGCCCCGTTGGCATTCATCATAATTTCTTGTCGTACAGGTATTTATCTGAACATTTGTAGAGAGCCATTCAACTAGGCTGTAAGAGCTCAGAAAATGATGTCAGTTGGACGAAGGCTACGGTCGTCTGCAAGCAGTGTGGTCGTGCAAAAACTCGCATTTATGTGAGATTGTCTGAATACACGATCTGAATGCTCGTGGCCTTTTGTCCACAGGTTTCCTCGCTCAGTCAAAGTCCAGCTACTTAAGGCTCTTGATTGGCTCGTATGTTTGCTTTTGTGTGAGCGTGTTCAATAATTTCTCTGAATATGTGTCTGTTTGTTGTACGTGTGCATGGTTGTTTGTTGTCTTGTTGCTGTGTAGACTGTTGTTTGTTGTCTTGTTGCTGTGTAGACTCGTGAGATTCCTGAAAGCACGTGACTGGGACCTGGAGGAGTCACAGAAGATGCTTAAGGCAACCATTGATTGGCGCCGAAAGCACAATCCTCTGCACATGGAATGTCTCTGGTGCCACGAAAATCCCGGATTTCACGGCATTGTAAGCTCATTCAAACGTCTTCCTCCTCCCCTTCGTCTTCCTTCTTCTCTTTCTCCTCTTCCTCCTTCTTCTCAGCCTCCTCCTCTTCCTCCTTTTCAGCCTCCTCCTCCTCCTCCTTGCTTCTAATCCTCATCATCCTTCTCAGCTTTCTCCTCTTCAGCGCTTCACATTATCTGTAATAGCATATTTGCTCCCTTTTTTACCACTCGTCCTTCGTATCAACTCGCTAGCCTCTCGCTTTTATATGATAATTAATGTATTTTTTTCTCAAGGGAGCAGGCCTACTCGTAGGCATATTCCAGCCATTCGACCGCTGGTATTTATCTAACGCTCTATGGTGTAATAGTTCTGCGCATATATTAAATGTTTTGCAGGTCTAAGGTGAAGCAAACTGCGTGCATATATTTGTAGAAGCTGAATAAGAAATAGGTTTAAAGATGAGCCTAATCCTGAATGTATATGATGGTAATTTCCACGTATCGCCCAATAGATTCTCTACCTTAGCTTTTTTCTAAATCGTAATCGTAATTCTGAGATTTCTATAGCGCCCAAGGAAAGCCGCACCGCGGGGACCAGCTTATTCACAGGCGCTTAGTCAAAACAAAATCGATAGGCAAAAGGGTTCGGTTCCAGGTTCCTCGCCACCGACTTTGGAATTAGACAGACGCATTCAATACATACGCACCGTGACAACCAAAGACTTAAAAAGCTAGTTGGATTACGTCACTCTTAATTAATTTTTGTAATACAAAAGAAAAATTGTCCTATCCGTTGTGTGGCGTATCGACCACATGACTAGTCTAATAGGTATGATTTCTACAGAATAAATATTTTATTTTAGTGATGCATGGATTATATAATAGTTTCATATTTAAGTTGTTCACTCCGTTTTAGTTATTTCTAATATGTAAACAATTCATGTATTCATTCGATTTAATATTAAGTCTTTGTTTCTTTGCAACCCGTACCCGCTGTCCGGTAATTTCCGATCAAAGCGGCGGCCCGGCTGTCATTAGCATTAAGAGCTTCACAAGCCTGGTTAGCTACATTCGTAATCGAAATCGTAATCGTAGGACTAATCTCAGACGGTTGAATCGGCTGCCGCACGGTTTGCTACTTCTGCAGTTAGATGAGTCAGAATAATTTGGCGGCATCTGGTAAACGATAAATTCAGTGCATTCGTGTGCTGGACGAACATAGCCTACACAGAAGTTAAAACTTATAATCGAGGCGAGTTACATGCACACACACATTTATATATATATATATATATATATATATATATATATATATATATATATATATATATATATATATATATATATATATATATATATATATATATATATATATATATATATATAATATGTGTGTGTGTGCTGACGAGCGGTCCTGAAGAAAGACTAATCGATGTGCTCCCTAGTCACAGCTGAAACAAATGCTGTCTGGGGTCCGGCCTGGCTCTGCTCATCCGAAAGGTTTATGGCCCACTTTGTTATAAGATCGAGAGACGGTCTAAGTCCCGACAGTCGGAAGATAAGGTAATACTCGGCTGCACATCGATCGTAGGAACTTTGGGGAAACCCGTTCGTGATAAATAAATAAAAAATAACAGTACTGTGTAAAACGAGTTATAAAGCTACAAAAGCATATCCCACCGGTCCCTTTCAAGAAGCAAGTCTGTCGAATGGCTGGTAAAAGACGCGGACTGGTGGCTGTGCTTCCGGAGCCATCGCAACCGTAGCATTCGCTGTCGGGTTTAGAAACCGGCTCAAAAGGATCCAATTTCAGGGTAATGGTCCACTCTGTTGCAAGGTCTGACTTTTGGATCTTGACCTGGACCTGAACCCTTTTGCCTGGAACCGAACCCTTTTGCCTATCGATTTTGTTTTGACTGAGCGCCTGTGAATAAGCTGGTCCCCGCGGCGTGGCTTTCGTTGGGCGCTGTAGAAATCTCGGAATTACGATTACGATGACGGTCTGATTACCGATAGCGGAAAGATAAGAGGTGTCATAAGACGTTCCTGTCCAGGGAACTAAGAGAACGAATTGTGTCTCGGATTAATGGCGGTGGTTTCAGAGTTACGAGATGCAGAATGGTGGTGAAGAGGAAGCTCGCAGTTTTAAAAAAGTGCATGAAAAGGGAACAACTATTGCCGGTAAAGGACCGAATCCTGTTCTGAGCAACGGCCATCCTCACGGTGTTGCCTATCTGGTGACCACGGAAGAGGCATAGTTGGATCCGATTACAGAGTTTTACAGTATTGCCTCCCTTTTAAGGAAGAGACCAATTCTGAACCGTTCTCACCCGATTAATTCAGTGAAAATGAGCAGGGTCGAGGTCATATACGGTCACTACAGGAAAACGTGTACATTTATATCTAATCGAAATGACAAACTGTTTCAATGTATACGTAACGCTCAACTGAGAACCCATCTGTGCAGGGCACCAGCTTGTTAGCATCCTCGGTCCCGATATTTAGAATGCATGCAATGATGCCTAGCGAACATCGGTATGGAGGCTCCATAGGATTATTCGTAATTCATAATCGTAATTCCGAGAGTTCTACAGCGTCCAACGAAAGCCGCGCCGTGGGGACACAGGCGCTCAGTCAAAACAAAATCGATAGGCAAAAAGGGTCCGGTTCCAGGTCAAGATCCGAAAGTCAGACGGAGAGACAGAGTGGCAGGATTACGCTCTATCAGATGACGTCATTCCAATTCAGATGGACTGGACGGCAAACGATAAAAATTAGGAAATTAGTGCAGTATTGCAAGAATCGATATCTGTTTCACAAGCAATAAAGTTTACGTGTAGGCCTAGTAGATGCGTGAAATGCTTCGCCAAAACATCGATATGTTAGCGTTCAAAAATGACTGCCGTTTTCTTTTTGGGTAAGCCTGTAAGGCTTCAAAAGTCGTAAGATTCGAAATCTCCAAATTTCTAAAACGCTACGTGACAGCTAGGGCACCAGCTTGTTCACGAGCGAGGCGTCAAGTCAGTAGGGTTGTCCAAAGATGCCATGTCAAGGAACAAGTCCGGTTGCCAGAAGACCAGAGAGAGAGAAGGGGGAAAGGAGCTGTTAGGGTGGGTTGTGTTTAAGCTGAGAGAAATGGGAAGGCTGTGGATACTCAGCGCATACTCCTCCTAGCTATGGATAGGAAGGCAGGCAGAGTAACAAGTTTGCAGTTATGTTCCAACCAAAATCGCGGAAAAGTTACAAAAGCTTTTAATTCCAATTCTGTAGTAAACGGAGTGGGTTAGCGGTAAAAAAAATGACCGTAGCCGTCCGTCCAGTGTTTAAAAAAATCGATTGCGACCCAGCTCCAATACGTGAATATGTTTATATAATCTACATATTAAAGTATTTTGGTACCCTGAGGTGCCTCGCCATGCACATAAGCGCCTGAAGTGTCGGGTTGGTACGAAATTAATCTATGCTAATGTAGCCAAGAAATCGTTGGCGAGGTTTTGTGGTAGGCCTACAGCTGAAAGCCTACAAATTCAATAACTGCGCGCACTGCCCTACTTGCTCACCTGCTTACACCGAGGCAGGATCAAACCTCTCGGCAATCTGTGTGTGTGCCGTACCGCCAACGGAAGCCTCGTGAAGAGTAGTGTCTGATAGTTCATCAGATACCAGTGTGGCCTCAACGGTTATGAATTTAAAATTAATTGCAATGTACATGTGACCTACAGCCAGGCAGTTAACGACAGTTAACGATGATTGTGAGGTATAAAGAGGTTGTTAGCGGCACATCTTACACCACTGCCCTATAAGTTCTACAACTTAAGTTATGATTTCATTTCCTGCGAGATGTGCAAAGGAGAGATTTGTGACAAAACAGCTTGTAAGCATCGTTTATATTTTTTAGTATTGACTGCTTTCGAGGCAGATAGATACCTGTGCCTGCACAGCTGCTAGCCTTTCTAAGCTCAGGTTGATTTATTCTTGGCCAGCGCCAGGTTGGATTTGACGAGTGTGGTCGACCTGTGATCTACGCTTGCTTCAACCAGGCAAGGGCTGCGAAGCCAACGGCAGAGGACACCATAGCACACTGTACATACCTTATCGAGAATGCTAAACGGACGATGGCGTCTGGAGTCAGCACATGGGTCTTCATCATGGACTGCTCCGGTAAAAAGACTTTTCATGCCGTAAAAAATTCAACACTCCGACTAAAATAGATGCACTAAAACTTATTCCTCCTTCTGCTCCTTTCCTTCTCCTCACCATCCTCCATTCTTTTCTCCATACCTCCTTCCCGCCTTGTCATCCTTTGCTCATTGTCCTCCTCCAGCTCTTCCTGCCCTCGTTGTCTAATTTAATATTGATATTGTGCCAGTTGGTGTGCTAGTATGCATGGCATCAATGGACTGTCGTTAGTGAGAGTGAAAGCGAGTATTAACGATGACATCCTGTGTGCCTACACTACAGACATACAGGATTTTGTCGTTCTTCAAGAATTAGAAGCATGCCAGCATGTTTACATGTATACATGCATGCATACACACCTACATACATACATACCTACATACATACATATTAGTACAGCTAAGCCAAATAAACCAGGTCATTCACAGGTGCTCAGTCAAGACAAGGTTATTGAGGCAAAGCTTTTGTTAGGTTTGGTTGCAAGTCAGAATCTAAATGTCAGGCAAGTTGATGGGCTTCTTCATTTTTGGGACCGTTCACTTTGCTGGATGCTTTTGGTAACCAGGAATGTCGCTGCCTGCTTGCAACCCACGACTTGGCTACGGAACGACCCAAGTGTTCGCCAACTACTACCCGGAGAGACTTGGTCTGGTCATCTGCATCCACCACAATGCTCTCTTCCAAGGTGTCTGGAACGCCTTTAAGATCTTCCTTCATCCGAACACTGTCGCCAAGATGCACCTGATACGGTCCAAGAAAAAAGTCAAGGAAGAGTTCGAGAACCTCTTCAGCCCGGAACTCAACAAGTGGCTGTTAGAAGAGATCAAGCTGAACAAGAAGAAGCCACTGGTTCCATCGCAGAGAGAGTTCTGGAGGGCACCGGAAGACCCCAGCGCCCATGATCCGCGAGGTTGTGCATCGTACGTAGCCAAGTATGTCGAGCCCTTTCTTGAGACCGTTTCAAAGGACCCGCATCGAACTCACAGGCCTCACCCAAACATCGTCGACACACTCGCTGGGGTCATCAAACCCTTGCTACACACAAGCGAGTCCGTTAACGGCAACAGCACAAACGTGAAGGCCGCGGCCGCCGGCGGCGTGTCAGAAGACGCTGACGATGACAACAGCGAAGGGGAGGAACACGGGGCCGTGGCTGCCCTAGACATAGCTGAAGAATTCCAAATTCCAAAAAACGTCACGCCAGTAACATACGCCCAGTGACCAACACCAGTCTAGCTCGTTGAATAGATCGAATCTTATGTAGATTATTTACTAACGTTATCAATCTTCCCAAGATCTCGAACAGAATCCCTGGTGGCTTCCCTGACGGCTTTTGATAGTTGTACAAGTTTAGTGACATCTTTAGTGCCGTATATACGTACAACTCAGAGGTGCCTAGCTGTTATGAACTATTTTTTGCATAAACGGAAAACTAATGCTGCTTCCAAACAGTAAATGCTAATAATCTCCAAGCGTTAAACTGTGTGGTTCTAACTCGTAGGGTAACCAAAGTGCATGTAGCTGGCCTAATGAAGTTACAGAAATGACCCGTTTCTTATGTGATGTTGCCAATGACAAGGGGCCACATGGCAGGTTTTGAGTTATTCTTACCACTTTGATCAGCAGTCAGAAAATGATTATGTATAATGTTGTATAATTGGAGTATTATGGCTTTAGATGTGGAATTTAGAATATGCTGTTCCTGGAAGATGCGATTTTCGGTAAAACGCATTTAAAGTTAAGAAGCCCACAGGAAATCCATTGGTTAGAAGTTTTTCAGCTTGCAATATTATATTTGCAATGTTCCATTTTCATGGACAGTTGTGCTAGATTGATAGATGAAGGCTTCCTCTAGCGAGTGCCAGTGGAAACCTAATTTCGATATTTTTATGGGTGACCACGTTCAGAGGCCTGTATCTCTGTATCTCAGTAAATATATCTCGCACTGTGGTCCCCTTTCATAGGCAGCATCCCTAATGTTACACATTGGTTGAGAGTGAACTTACACTGAGTAAATGTCGGGTATTTGTTAATTATTTTCCTTAGCTTACGGCAATAATGACGTGAGGCTTTTGAAATATTTAATGTGATGTAACGTAATTGGATATTTGTATCAATCATTAATATGAAATAGTGTCGACTAATTTAAAGTTAAAAGTTACCTTTCCTAACACTAGTAATAATAACAGACTGAGATTTTATGTAGTTGGTGTATGGTTTCAGTACGTTTGAAACAAAGTTTACATTTTAATCTGCAGTTAATCTCGTGTTGAACATTGTAGTGTTAATTTGATGTCGAAGGTCACGAGGCATAATTTATGCAGTATATGGAGTGGGACCAAAGGAACTTCTAAAATATTATCAACATGAACTGCTGTGCAATATAATGTAAGCCATGATTTCTTCACCATTACAATTTATGTGACTAAATCCAACAATTGCAGTAGTAAAAAGTAACATCTTGCTAAATATTCCGATTCTTCAGAATATTTAGCAAGAGGTTACTTTTACCATTGCATAAGGCTGACTGAAGGAAGAACTGAGGGATTTCAGTAAGTTCCAGGAAGACCAAGGAATATGCTGTTGGACAGGATGATGGATAAAAGAACAAGATAGGACTACAAAGAAGTTAAGGAAAGGGCACACAACAGAGAAGAGTGGCGTTCGATTCTTGGATCTGCAGAACACTGAAAAAGAAAATATTCTGATTTGGCATTTTTGCCTGAGCAATGCTTTCCCTGCGAGCTGCAGTGCATGACTTAAATATCTGACAGAGGAATACTGATCATAAAATTAATGGATTATTTATTTACTGAAGGTGCTTCTACGGCAATTTTTTTGAACCGTGTTCTCTTGTGGTAGAATCCTGTTTAAGGGCCTGTGTAAATATTTTCCATTTTCTTTGTTTTACTGTATATTCTGTCTTGATTGCTTGATTTAACCGTACCATGTCTTCTTGTGATATTCCAAGCTGGTAGATGGTTATTTTTGAAACTCTGAAATGTTCTGCAAAATTAAATCGTATAAAGCTAACAAATTTAAGCAGTTGGACAACTAATTTCATCGTTATTCATCAACAGTTTTGTATCACAACCCAAGGATTTCTAAAATGTCTGTGTATTAATACGTAATACAGTTTTGAGGGGTGCCTAAAATGAGCTTTGTAAAAGTTCAGATACATACATACAGTGTATATACAATACACAGATCCCAAATTATAATGCGGGTCATACGTACATTAGCCATTGTATCACAAGCTACTGACAATCAGTGATGGGTAAAATACATTTTAAAAGGAATTTGAGTAAAAGTATAAATACTTGATCACAAAAGTATCTAAAATACAAGTATAAATACTTTTTTGTACAAGTATTTTAAATTCAAGGAAAAAATACTTGTTTTGACAAAGTATTTTAAACACTAAGTACAAAATACTTTGAGTCAAAGCTTATCTGTAATAATATAGTCGTATCAAATCGACACTACTTTTAATACTTAATTCTGAACAGCAGCAAAAACGATTTTCCAGTCCAGCATTCTTTACTTGGCACTTTGGCATTGGCCTTAATAAGAAGTAGTTGCTCAAAATGTTTGTCATTTAAGCGATTTCGTCTTGGTAATGAAATGAGAGATCCTTTGGAGAACAATCTCTTGACTGGTGCCGAGGATGGCACCGTAGCATTCAGCTTCCGGAAAAGGAGCTTCACTGTTGGAAACGCACGGAGACATTCCAGTGACACTGAGCAAGGATCACCCAGATATCTTAGGCACTCCACTGTTACGTTAATACAAAACAATGCAACACAAATTTTTAAATGTGCAAGAACACAAAATATTGAAACATTCCAAAATGCTAAGAAAGCTATAAATTAAAGTTCAGTAATGGAAATGAAAGATGGTAATGGTGACTTGGCCAGCACTTTGTGAGGTACTTTCATGTACTATTTTCCAGATAAATATATGCACATACATACTTGCATACAAACATGCTTGCACACATAAACATATGAAATGAAGTTTTTGCTGTTGTTACCTTAGTAACTGACTCTAGATTAGCATCTGTAGGCCCATCATCTTCAAATTCATAGAAATCATCTTTTCCAAAAATCTGTGTTGAACTTGGTTTTGTCTCTTTTACAAAAGCACCATATTTTTTGGCTTCTGCCAAGAAAACAGATTTTGCCCAGTCCTTCTTGTCCATAGGCACCCAACGCAATTTGAAGTTTGGGTGGCATACTGCAGCAGCAGCATATAGCATGGAGTTGCTATTGTACTCGAACAGATGAGGAAACCGTCTTTCAAGACTCTACCAGTGGTCTACTGTGCTCAGCTGTAGTGGCAACACTGCTGAGCTTCTTTTTAATCTGCTGAACAGTTGGCATAAGCAGTCCAAGATAGCAGCTATTTTCACCTTGTAGCTTATCTAAAGCGGTGGCAATTGGTGCCATAATTGTTAAGTACTCCTGAAGAACGTCCAATGTCTTGCGGCACATAACAGTATGTGATGGCGACAAACCATATACTAGAGCTCTAAAAGCTGATTTCTCAACAGTGCACAATGGTCTAACTTCTTTGACAATATAGTTCATGTTTAGATCATCAACTTTTTCTTGGCTGATGAACGGGACTGATTTCCCATTGGAAAAAGCTAGTTGGTGATGACTACTAGTACAAAGCTTATGCCTCTTGGAACAGCTGGACATGCTGGTATTTGCTAATTCGTCTACAGTTGTAGATGACAGCCACTTGCAAGCCTTTTTGTGCTCAGTATAATCGTTGAACTTGCTCTTGTGTGCGTTCTAAAACACATTATTTACATTATTTGGTAAGGTATAGTTTTTCACTATACCAAATTATTATAAATATTATTGTATTGTATTTATTACATATGCAAGGTCAGTCAATCTGAATCTGAGATGCAAAGCAATTGTAAGTGAAGGACTTGAGGCTCAATGTCCAAAGACAGAAACCATCTCTGGCAAGGCTCGAACCCGTACTCTTCACGTTACAAGCCAAACGCACCAATCACTTGGCTACGATGAGTGTTACTATTGTTTTACAATCCGGTGTATATGGTGTCAAAAATCACTCTCACAAGAGAAATCACCATTTATAATGAAATCTCGCTCACAATGAATAACAACTTCATTCATGGGTCAAGTCACCTAGTTACAGTAAAACATTACTTCTTTCGTCTCATTAGTGAAAGACAGTAAACGTAGGCGGGAACAGCTCAAAAAAGTTTGAGTGTTGCAAGTACAAAAAACTTTTCTTTCACTTTTGGGTAATTCTTAAGTCTACGATTATCAGTTTCCACTTCTTTGAGGTAGAACTCTTCTGGAACACAGATAGTATATACTGAAATGATGCAATAAATTTCGGTAAATTATATAAGTAACTGGGATGCTAAAAACAACTAGAAGTTAAAAAACGCTGGTGCCCTTATGCGCATTTCACATGGTGCTGACAACATTATTGCCTTGCCTTAACTCAATTTGTTGTAACTTAGCTCATGATTTCTTTCGCAGTTATCCAACTAAACACGTGGTAAATTTTCTTACCTTCAGATGTTTCAATAAGTTCGATGTAGCATCAGTTCGTGCACTCAGCAATTTGTTTGGACAAAACTGACACTTAACAGAAACGTTTTTATCATTTTGTTTAACAACAGAAAAAACTGGCCATCTAAAATAGCCGGTAAAACATGTGCTTCCTTGCAATGCGCCATTGTTCACGAGTCACGCCAAACATAATATGGTGTAGGTTTTCTATTTCCGGTGCGCTACAAAGCCAATACTGCTACCAACATTTGAATGGTCCAGCCCAATCATTACCGCCCAATAATAATTAACATAGGCTTAATGCACGCAATATTGCTTTATTATAATGTAAAAATAAAGTATTTTAAAAATGTATTTCAGCATTATAATTTAAAGTGCAAAATACTCTAAATAAGTATTTTAAGTAAAAGTATAAATACTGTCATTCCAATGTATTTCAAATACAGGTCCAAAATACTTGCATAGTATTTAAAATAGTATTTTAAATACTAGTATTTAAAATACTTCCCATCACTGCTGATAATAAAACGTGTCAGGCATATCCTTGTGAAAATCCCAAAATGGTTCATGGAGCTAGGGAAACCACAAATGTTGAGGAAGCGACACCAGGTCCAACAATATATGAGAAAAGACAATTTCTCAGATGTTTTAAAAATAATATACAAGGATACAAATATGAACAATAGCAATAATAAATTACATCAAATCAATGCTCTTATCATTCAGTTTTGCTAACAGACTGCTGTAAAGAAACTTTCACAACGGATTTGCAACTTCTTCAATTAAGACATAGTGGTCTCACCGTTAAGGCTCATTGCACACTTCACATTACAAGGCTAAAAGCTTAAACAGTACTACCGTGCCACAAGGTAGCTGACTGGTTGAAAATTATATAGCATCTCTGTTGTTCAATCAACTTCCTGAATTTTAAAATTGGCATAATAATAATAGAATACTTCAAAACAGATAGAATTTTGTCATAGAACTGGGAGTATGAACCATTGGCAACTGCTACCCATTCAAAAACAAATTGATACAGTGCTATCATTAAAATTAATAATAACATTATTATTACTAAATATTGCTATTATTATTATTATTGTTGTTGTTGTTATTAATACAAACAAATACTAACATTACATTAATACAGTAATGATGTTGAACCTAAAATTCAAATAAAAGAACTGATTTTAGTTATTAATAGTTTAGTTCTTAAAGCACAAAAGTAACAGAGAAATGCAAAAACTGAATGTTTCATATCCTTAGTTGAAAAGTCAGTATGACCAGCATTAACATCACAATAACCGCTACAACACCATTAGATGCAAATTCACATTCTTTAGGTGGCTTTCTTCCACGTTCCAATGTCTTGGACATCACCATGAGTTAACTCCAACTTTTGCAACACTGTCACCACCACAATCTATATTTCTGCTGAGCGCCTTGTCACTTTAAAGCATCGTAGTCCATTAATTTATGCCAATGCAATCCCCGTTCTGCATCAGTAAGGTTACGAAATATTGGTGATGAAAGAGAGTAGAAACTACACTGATGGATAATAGATAATCTTTAAAGAGAGCTGGACTGTATACAGCACCATACTGTGCAAGGATAAGAATCAAGAAAACAAAGACAGAGAGCAGTTACTGTTCACAACAGGTAATGATGACTTGAAAGATGACATCTAGTTCAAAGAAACAGAATATCAGTTGTTAGCAGAAGAATGGAACAAATAAAAGCCCAGGAAATGATGGAATAACATCGGATACGATAAAGCTGGAGGAAAGGTGCTGACAAAAGAAAACCAGAAATTCCACAACTATATATTGAAAGACAGCAAAATAAATGAACAATGGTATTTCACAGCAAGAACTCTGGTGTTTGAAATGTATACCTGTAGAAGGATATTACATCTCAGCTGGACACATAATTAACAGTTAACATGCTGGACAGAGACGATCTGCAGTGGACACCTAAGGGCTTTCAGTCCATGGACATAGATGATAAAGCTTAACAGTCACAAAAATTGACATAAAATGAAATATACATCAAACTTCAAGTTAAAATTGTTTGAAACTCAAAATAACAGCTTTAAACTTGTAATTACCCAAGTCCTAACATTACTAATGAAAAAAGGTCACTTTGCAAATAAACACCAACTTCAATTGCCAGTCAAATCTGGAATTTCAATAATCTAGCAGCCTTCTGGTTTTCACATCTTACAATACAGAAGTAGCGATTCAACAAAGACTTTTTCGTAACTTCCATAAATTATTGTAAGGTAGGGTAATTTATTACATGCCACTATCAGTAGTACCAATAATCCTTGAAGGCATAGTGTAGGACCTATCGCTGTGCAATCAAGGCACCACAGATCCAAAAACACGAAAACTTTTCCATATAGAGAGCATGCTTTGAAAATAAATGCAATTTAACACAGCATACTAAGTACTGAAACAAATGCTATCTAACAGAAAATACTAGGTACTGGACCCTAAATGCTATGGTAGGTAAAAGGCCATTAACAACTGGCTACCATGCCAGTTAGGCCAATCATACACTTAGCTCAACATACAACAAACGTTTTCCTATTCGGCTGTTGCTCAAGCATTTCACAAGTGTTGTGAAATTTGCTCCTGTCTACCAGGTTGGATCTAAACCGACCACATCTTGGCATTTGACTTCACAGACTTGCCGTTCCAGTAAAAGGCATTCTTAGACTGAGCTTTTCAATAAAAGCCATTATTTGACTACTTTTCTTCAGCAAAGGTATCCCAGAACTTGCTTTTTCAAAAAGAGGTGTTAGCTTTTATGATACTAAGAACTACAGTTCATCTCTTCCTGTTTTCATTTGGAGCTGCCACAGATACTTACATTTCTACCATCTCAAGATGTTGCCAACTTTTGCTGTATAGTAAAAAATCACAGACTTTCACTCAACACTGCTAAAACAAAGCTGGTCCAGGTAGCCGTCTCCAAACTGCAGTCCCCTCCCCCAAGTTGAGATCTAGAGAAACAAGCCCAAATGCTTGTTAACAAATGAAGTGGATTAAAAGGGTTAACATATTTCTTAAGGTGTAGTCTACCTAGTTATCCATGCTAAATCTGAAAATGTCAAGGCAATTTCTTTGATCAACTAGCTAATTAATACCTTATTCCACTGCCTTTGAAAGATATTCTACAATTTTCAGCTTCAAACTCTACATTTCAGCCACTAATCTCTTCATACCTGTAATCATTTGAGGTCAAGAATTTCGAGCATGATCGGTTCGATCTCACTTGGATTTATGTCGACAAGGCATTTGCCATGGACTTCAGCAAAATCTTTTAGCTCTTTGATCTTGGACATGAGTTGTGGAAACATTTCGGCCGACTGGACGTATGTGTACTTTGACTCCAAATAATGCTTCAGCAGGATTAAGTAACGATCCTGGATATTCGAGACGAGTTCACGCATAATCACATGAGGCCCCTCTGGCGAGAACAGCACGATCACAAGCAGCAGGATCACGACTGCTAGGTCATCGCCAATGATCGACTTGATGGCTTTACAGTAACGCACGTGATCGTCATGAAGCTGGACAAAGCCAGTTGCATTTTTTAGGATCTCGGTCGGGATGTCACCACGCGGTGTCACCCAGACGTCCCGCTCACTGTCGTAGACGGACACTGATCGCAGAATAAGTATGTGGATCCAGCAGCCCTTGAGGATGCCAATCTGACACTGCTGCGGAAGATGGACGAACTCTTCAAGGCGCTTCGCGAATTTGATAAGGCGCAAAATGGTGATGGATGACTGATTGACGAGCTGGTTAAGGGACGGGTCTAGCTTCTTGATGTGAACAAGAGGCTCAAGGTCGACTGTGAAGGAAAGGTCATACACGTGGAGCAACTCTTCCAAAAGGCGATTTTCGTCTGGTGTGAGGACACGGAGAAGCTGTGAAAACTCTAAGGCATCTGACTGTGGTGTCGTTGTTAGCGGGATTGTGTTGGTTGCTGGCAATGTATTAATCAAAATGCTATGTGGTGATGACTCAGCAGGGAACTTGGAAAGGCTTAGGAGATTGGTGTTTTCTGGAAGTAGTTCAAACTGTGGCATTGGCTGGGGCAATACAACAGAATTTGGAATCAGTGGTGGTGTACTGACAACCACAGTTTGATGAATTGAGGTTTCGGCCGTTGTACTGGCAACTGGTGGAGTATCCTCCTTTGATGGTTTCTTGTTTTTCATAACTTTTTCCATTCGCTTTTTCTTTGCCTCATCACCTTGATACAGAAAACAGAGGTATAACAATTGACTCTAAACAATTATTTTCAGGACTAATCACAGGTAAAGCTAACTCTGAGACAACATTTCAACATAGCTGCAGTACAATAAATTAAAGCAATTTAACCATATTTCTGCTGCTTCTTCATTACTAGGCATACTGCTCCACAGCAGACCTATGCCTGAGGAATCCTTTTATAGAAACGAATTCATGAAGTAATACACCATGACAACAAATTGATGTAATAAATACCACTTGAATTCTGTATGCAGTGGTGAAAGACCATCATGCTAATAACTGCCCCTGTGTCATCCACTGGACAATTTTTACACCAAGGTTTATAGGAAAACCACAGCCCACTTCAATCAAACCTGGCAACTTCAGTTTTAATTTCTTTTTTAATTGACTTCTGCCTCTTAATTTCAGGAAATCGTGGTGAGGTTTTCAGATAGCTTCAACTCTAGTTTTACAAACCCATTTTGGTTCTGAATAAATTCAAAGCAAACTTAACAGCATACAAGAGACAGCAGCTCACCAAGAATGAGGTCCTTCCTCATTCCAACAGCAAAACATTTCTTCAAACGGCAGTATGGACAAAACCGACGGGTGTTTACATCAACTCGGCAGTTTCCCTCAAAAATGCACTTGGTTTGCTGCAATCACAGAACAGGACAAATTCTACACTGAGGGGTGCTAACAACATAACTCAAAGGCAACATCATATCACCAAAACTCTGTCTATAAAAATTATTACATGTCCATTATTCTTCTAAAACACAAGCACCTCTCTGAGTTAGTGTGACCCAAATATCTCTCTGATGCAAGGTATAATCCAGTATCTCTCAAAGGTCAGGTAAAACCTAAGTACCAGTATCTCGCTAAAGTAAGGCAAAAAGAACCCATATTTCTGACTTAGGATAAAACCCCAAGAACTGACCTGAGGTAAAAGATAAGATATTCATTAAATATAATGTCAACTGAAAACAGTAAGGTTTCATCTGTGTGTGTGTGTGTGTTTGATGACACATATCATTTCCAATGTTTTGGAACAATGTCTAATCATAAACAAACTGGACGTTCTAACTTGTCAGTAGGTTCACAATTCAGTTACAGGACAAAATTTACACCTTCTGGTTTGCTCATCACTTGCACAGCAAACCTTCCACCCTACTGCGGACTGCACCAAGTCCCGAACACAAACTGCTGCAACTGGCAAGCACAGCTTCACACGTCAGACAAGCTGCCTGGAACTCACTAGTACCCCGTTATTTTCTACAATAGGTGACCAACACAGCAGCACTCAAGTTCTGGCTAAATACGTATCTGTTCACGCTTGCTTTCCCAGAGTGACGATGTAAGTGGCGTAATAGAAATATGGCGATGTACAATGAATAAAGATGGCCCTCTACTTACACTTAAACGCCGACGATTCCTCGTTCAGCTGATGGACACATGGCATGACAACAAATGTCTTACTTACTTACTTACTTCTTACTCTATTTTTTGCATGGATTGACTTTATACTTACTTAAAGATTATGGCCATATATGGCACACCACATTATGTTCTTACCTTTTCTTTGAGGGCATTCCTTCTGAAGAATGCTTTGCATGATTCACAGGATACAGCATCAAAATTACAACCTAATGCTCGATCTCCACACACAAGACAGAGTTTATCGTCTTTAGGTACAGGTGGTGAAGTCGTCATCTTCAGCTTCATCTTGCCTCCAGCCTCGGGCCGGTTGTCTGAAGAAAGACATGAGGCCGATGTCAGAGTCTCCAAATCGGCACCCTATTAGAGAGAACAACTATTATTTCAAGATATTACTTTAACAGACCTTCAATGCTTAAGGTGCAATTCAAATCTAATATTTTATTCAAAAAATGGCATTTAGCAATTCAATAAAGCACAAAGTACATACAATAATATCTTAAAGTTTGACAGATAAAATATAAAAATGACAACGGTTACACACAAGCAAGAAATGCCTGAACTCAGACAAATCAGTTCGTTAAGGCAAATTCCAACTTTATATGAACAGATAGCCTAGAATCAGCTTATTTTTGAGAATATCATTGTTTGCAGATAAAACAAGGTACAAAGAATGACACAATATGACACAGTAAATTAACAGTTCCTCGCATGAATAAAATCTGAAAGCAGTTTCGATACCTGCTGATTAGACAACTCATGTTTTACAGTTGACAGCGAGACAAACACGTTCGATTCCTCTGGATTTTCAGGTGATGAGAAACTTTGGAAAGAATTGGACTCGCCATCCGATATCTGTAAGGAAGAAAAAATAATTTTAAAAATCACTATACCTGGTGTGCAAATTTAATGCCAAGTGCAGAAATTCAAGTCACAGAAATTATTGAAAACCAAGTAACATTAAAAGATTACAGTATGCATCACATCATCAAAGTACATGTCAAAGCCTCAAAGGATGAACCCAAAGGAACCAATTGTTCAGCTTTTAGGACCATCCATTCATTGGTTACAAGAAGTAATATGGTTAACTTTCGCACAATGTGTTTCACATTGGTTGTTTCACTTACTACATTTTAAGAAAAAGTATTTTTAAAATAGTTTAAAACTGCTTAGGATTTGGCCCCAATACTTCTGAATGATAACAGCAAACACTTGCTCACTCTGCAAAGATTTTGTAGCATAGGAATTTGTATGTATGTATCTAGATATAGTACCTTTTAAGAATCTCTCAGTAAGACGATGAATCTGTCCCTTTATTGGCAAAAACACTGAATTAACCAAGTATGAAACAGATAAACCACGTTAGTGGCATATGTAGAAATTAAAAAACTGGGGAGCTCTGATTCTGCAACTGAGTGTCATGGTTAAGTGTTTCCTCATGGAATCCATATGCAAGTGTTTTGACTCAACTATGCACCTATTGTAACTCACAAAGTAGATTTATAGTCAACTGATATTACACAAATGAGCATAGATGTGGTGAACAACAAAGAAAAAACAAATTTTATAAAAGAAATAAATTTTGGTCTCAGGCAAGAACGCCATAGCATATTGGCCCCTCAGCTCAACCAGCCACCGCACCATAGATCAAGTCTTACCAAGTTCAGGTTGGCATGGTGGTTTAACATTGCAGCTTGTCCTTGCAATGTACTAGGTTCAAATCCCAAACTGAAGAATTCTGTTTCACTGTACAGTGCCTAAACTCTGTGAGTTTGAATATAAACTGGTGTTAAATGTCTTCAATTTTAACACAAAATGTTATCACAAAACTATAAATATTAACTGGACAAAACATACAAACATTTATAATTTTTAAAAAATATATTAAAATGCCTGGAAGGCTCGTTTATAGTGCTATGCTCATTTACATCATATTACAGGAAGCTCAGTACCAATGTGACACATGCAATACAACTAAGCAAAGAAAACAACTGTGTAACTTAATGGAGCATGCCTGCTGAAAATATGCAAATATTTAAAAAATTCATGAAGAGTTTGGAAAATAATTTATAAACAACTCACATAAAAGTGAGCAATGCACATACATCTCACATCAAAGTTAAACTTAATATTTACGAAACTATGTACGTTAAGATTACGTGTGAAACTCAGAAAATGGCAAAAGCGCGCGCTGGAGTAAAAATGTTACGACGCAGTGATTGTCAACAACCTTACAACACTTAAAATCCTTATAAATGCACATCCTCAAAACACAGATAAATACATGAGGTGTTAATATCACTGTGTAAATGAACAAAAGTGCTTCTGGAATCGAAAGTAGTCGTGACGAACAGCAGTTGTCACTCATTCGTCACCCAGGGAATAGTAAAAACAAACCCTAAAGCTACACCCATATACACCTCATAAAGCAAACGACCCATACACTTGTCATTTCGTATGTCTCCCGACTGTGATAATATACAACATCACAGCAAAATGGGAACGCCGGTTAGGCATGAAAAACGAGAACAGGATCTCGGCTTTTGATTTCGACCAACTTTAAAAGATTTTCCGAGGACTCTGAAACAGCCAATAGGTACATAGGTACACAGACTACACATTCCCGCTAAACGTTCTACATTTATTAAATGATTAATGTAGCGCCATCTTGTGATTGAAATCCAAATTTGCACAATCGTTTTTTAAAGTTATGCAGGCATAGTCGTAAAATTGCATTTTATTGAGATATAATATTTAATTAAATTTTTAAATTTACAGAATAATATAAAACTACTGTTACTTTATCACTATTGTTCCTCTTCCCCCTATCTCACTTTCCGCTTCACTTCCAAACACCATCCACCATAGCCGCAAAGATCATAGTCTTAGAGTCTAAGGCTCTAAGATCTTCGATAGCCGTATGACTGTTTGCCTGCCTGACTCTTGGATCTTGACCTGGAAGCGAAACGTAATCGTGATCATTAAATTTCTAAAACGCGTTAAAATCTAAGCGTAGGGCATCAGATTATTCACGAGCGCTGCGTCAGTCAGTGGGGTTGTCCAAAGATGCCATCTCAAGAACCAAGTCCGGTTGCCAGAAGACCAGAGAGAGAAGCGGGAAAGGAGCTGTTAGGGTGGTTTGTGTTTGAGAGAAATGGGAAGGCAACGGATTCGATGGATCAGGGTGGGATTTCTTGAAAAGGTGAGACTTCAGTTTTGAATGAAAACCTGAAGTGTAATAGATAGACTTTAGACAGATGAATGATGGGTGAACGATTCCTGCCTGTCGATTTTGTTTTGGGTGAGCGCCTGTGAATGCTGTAGAAAGCTCGAGCCTACGATTACGATTATATATATTGATAAATTTATATTGTGTCGAAAATAGTGCTGCTAGCTGACGTCATTTGATGGCGTGCAGTATTTGCACAAATTAACACGACAACAAAATTTGTGCTTCCGGTTTGGAATTAATAATAGAAAATACTATAACCTTGAATATGACTAAGCTATTACCCGATATAACGCATTACATTAAGTAAATAGATGGTGTAGCTTTGTAATCGTAAACTCCAAATTAAATATGATGTAGCCGGTGCGAGACTAAAATATTCGGAATAGACACATAGACGTAACTTTGTCTCGACCCAAATGCACTCCTTTCAGCTGTTCTAGATTTAGGCATTAAGGCCGGTTTTCCTTGCGTCCACCAGCTGGACTAGAACTTGGGACTTAACAGCCGACAGTTTATGCCGCCACACAGATCCCTTGAAAGGGTGGGGCAGATAAATGGCCTCATTGATATCTTACAGACTTGTGGCCCGTGAATGCCTCTGAGGTCACTGGTCATCAGGTTGCAGGCCAAATAAAGGTAGGAATTTCATTTCATTCAGGCTGCCTTTCTGGACGTAAGACCTTAGATTTTATTTTTCTTGCAACTTCTGAGAAACCAATGAACAGCAGCAACGTTATTGTGGCCTAAAGAGAACAAATCCTTATAAGAAAGCATAGTGGAAATTGAAAAGTTTGGTCCAGAAGCAAGTGTCCAACTAATCCCCTTCCTGTGTCTGTTCATTCAGCTCAGTTGCTTCTGTCATTTCGTTGTCAACTTAAAGCTTACCTTTTTCAAACTGCTTAGGCTGCCGCACCATACCTGCTGCACTGACCTGCTTAGGCTGCTGCACTGACATGATTGTGGCTTGGCTTTGGTGCACCACTGGGTTGATGCCTTGTGCATTAGACACCAGCTCATTAGAAGTTATTAATTATTATTATTATTCAGCTTATCAGTTTCAGCTTATAAAGCGAACAATTCGTCATCAGTCTTTGGCTGCATTATTATTATTATTACTATTTCTATTATTATTATTCTGAAAACCTAAACAATAGCAGAAGTGTGTATCTGAAGGAGCAAATGGTGCAAGAGGAATGTGCAGTGTTGTGAAGTTAAATTATGAGCCCACAAATAAGCAGAGCATCAGGAACCAGAAAAGAAGCCGTCTCGAGAGGCAGCCATGGGGCATGAAGTGCTAGTGACATCATTTCTCAGCCTTATCATGAGTGCAAGTGGTACAGAGCTATCCCCTACCCCTTCATTTTTAAACCCTCATTGTAAGGCTGATGTACTCATTTCATAGCTTAGCTGGCTAGGGTGCCAGTTGAACAGAAAACTCAATATATCCTATATGTAAAGAAAGGCATTAGAACCTTTCACCTTGAGGTTGACAGTCCAGTGTTAGAGTATACAAGCTCTGCAAATTCTTACTTCAATTTTGTTCTGCTCACCTCTTTTAAGCAGGGATAACTAAACACTGAACTCTAAAAAAATAACCCAACACACATGCATTTTCTCAAGAATTCTATTAATTTTTTACTAAAATAAAACAAATTGTCAATCTGTACAATACAGATTTACACCACACACTTCAATGACACAAAAAATTATAACCCAGTCTGAAAAAACCGCAAAACCAGTCTCAAAACCGAACGTTAGTCGGCAAAAAACCAGCTTCAACACAGGAGGAACACACAAAACAATGATATCATCAGCAAGCACATGACATACTAAACAGGATTTTTAATGTACCACACAGATCAGTAATGTACTAAACAGGATTTGTAATACACTACTAAGGATCCATAATGTACTACACAGGATCCAAAACGTACTGTACAGATCTGTAATGTACTAAACAGGATTTGTAATACACTACTAAGGATCCATAATGTACTACACAGGATCCAAAACGTACTGTACAGATCTGTAATGTACTAAACAGGATTTGTAATACACTACTAAGGATCCATAATGTACTACACAGGATCCAAAACGTACTGTACAGATCTGTAATGTACTAAACAGGATTTGTAATACACTACTAAGGATCCATAATGTACTACACAGGATCCAAAACGTACTGTACAGATCTGTAATGTACTAAACAGGATTTGTAATACACTACTAAGGATCCATAATGTACTACACAGGATCCAAAACGTACTGTACAGATCTGTAATCTACTAAACAGGATTTGTATGAGTTAATCGCGATGCTGCACATCAGGCCGCACGACTTAGACGGACGGAAAATGAATGTCACTCTATGAAATGCGACTGAGAGGTTGTCCGAGGGGTCCATGGTCAGCCAGTTTCCTGTCAGTATCCACTGAGTCTCTATATGGCAACCACGGAGCAAAACAATTCCACCAATCCAGACTGCATCTGTGTTTAACACCTCTAACTGCAGCCCAGACAGACAGCAATGTTCACTGAGCCCATAGTGGATCCACACTGTACCATCAGTGGCCAGCCGTGGGCCCAAAGTGAGCCCAACAGTGCTGGACATAATTTTCTTCTTTACATTACCTTAACTTACCTTACATCAGAGGCTCTTGAAATGAGCTACATACATGTCCAAAGATTTTCACACTACATACATCACCAGTCATCCGTGACTGATCACACTCATTCATCACTGGAACTTCTCAAGTGTGAAAAAACCTGCAAATGGCTGCATGGGGAGAATGCACTGTAGCAGGCAGAAACTCAGTCATTCGAATTGTTGGCTATTTGTCCCAGTGTCTAATAATGCCCAACACACACTTGAAATGAGCACTGATCTCACAACAAAACACTCAGTGACATACTGTTCATCTCTGAACTGTCAACTAGTCTTAACTAGATACTAACTGGCTCTACTATCAAACATTAAATTCAACCGCTGTACGATTTGCTACACAGGCCTACAAATGATCCGTAACACCACACACATGCTCAACACCCAGTGTGATTTTTTTCTTTAAGTTCTCATACATTACACATTACACCCAGTACTACATTACAAATTACACCCAGCTTGACAAAAGCAGTTGTCAAAAGCTCAAGGCAACATGCAAGCAGAATGCTTAAATAACCACCTTATCCATACAGGCAAACCAAGCTGTGATGAGGGACACCAAAAGCATCTTTGGGTCGTTTTCTTCATAATATTAATATTAGTGGTATTATTATCATAAGTTAATAGTTCTATTATATAATAATTATCAACATCATTAAATGAAATTTATGAACTATCTTAGATTAGCACAAATTTTGAGCAACTGAATCCTTTATGTTCCATCAATTAACATTGTAAACATTAATGTATAATCTGATTTTAATACATAATTTGATTCATAATCTGATTTTAATAATAAGCTGATTTAGTAATATGTACTAACTATTTTAACAGGTAAAATTTTAATAGTCACAATTCCATGATAGATGAAACTGGAAAGTACAGGCAGAACGAGAATCGTGTTCAGCGTCTCTGTTCAGTATAGGACTGGATTTTATTGTTCTTGCGAAGTTAAGGAAACCAGAAAACAAGCCAATAGTTGCCCATTCAAAAGCTGCTAAAAGAGCCACACAATTTGCATCGTGATAAACCAGGAAAACCTAAGCGAGAAAGCCCACTAATATGCAAGAAGATCACAAGCAGGCACAACACAGTTAAGTTTTATTAAACTGGAGTTTGTGATTAGCAGTGTGGAAACCAGTCAAAGTTTTTCCAAGAACGTGCAGATCCAGATGCAGCTAGCAAAAGACGAAACCAGAAGCGATTATCTTACCAAAATTAAACAAATAAACAAATATGACCTGAATGGAAAATTACCCAGTGGAGTTCAGCCAACAGGTTAAGGTTACACAGGTATACCCAGAACAATACTTTAATCAAAATCAGGCACCAGAATGAGGTCTCGTGCAAGCCAAGCCCATCATTTTGGCCCCGGCAAAGCAGCTCAGTTGAACACAAAATTAATAACAACGACGACAACAGTATTAATAATGATAACATGACAATAGTAGTAGTAATAGTAGTAGTAGTAATGATGAAAATAATCTTTTATGTAAAAATCTACCATGACAACAACAAGATTTTCACGTTAGCATGGTTGCTATTGTTATTACTGTTACAATGATAATCTGGCTGAATTGTGGTGGGGGCATCTGGGATTTGTAGGCCAGCACCTAAAGCTGCAAACACACAAGTTCTAAAATCAACAGTTTACGTTTGAAAAAACCTAAATCTCCTGAACAGATTTATTCCACGACACAGATGCCGTCGCAATCACACACAACGACCGCGCATGCGTGTATGAGGAGAGCTGCTCAGGAGCGCCTGCCGGGTTCCCGACAAAATCACAGACAAAAATGTTCCCGCAGATAAGAGACGACGACGAGGATAACGACGTAGACGAGGTGGTGATGATGACAGCTGGTTGCAGTTCACCAGCAAACGGAGGCGCGAACCGTCGGGGACGGTCCAGGCCCTGGAATGGAATGGAGATGAGGTTAGGACAAGATGACAACGATACAGTTCTACGTTCCGGGCAGGTCAAGGTTGTCGCTAACGGTCACCGTGGGAACGTGGAGTTCGTCGATGGTGGGCGTCGAGTGGTAGTCGCACTGACCAACCTCTTTCATCTTCCACTCCCAGTCAAGTTTCTGGACGGAGTGGAGGCTGTCGGCTTCAATGTGATGTCGTGACAGCAGCTCCATCTATATTCACATAAAAACACCAATGGAAACTTAAGACAAGGGTCAGGTCAGGTGAAGGTCATGGAATATCATGTCACTTAATGTAAGGTAAGGTAAGTGAAGCTTCCGAGGAGTTCCTACAGAAGCATGTAAACCTTTAAGTCAAGGTTAGGTGAGGAGGGTATGCTGACTGCTCTGCCATACAAGAAACGTAGGTTTGGTTCACTGGAATCGCTTGGTCAAGTTACAAAACAAAAATCTAGTAGAAGTCTAGCAACAGACTAACAAATCATACCCGTTGGAAAAATGAATTTTCTTCAGGAAACCATATTTGCTAGGATCTGAACTGAGACAGAAGCGAAAGGTTGACATTCCATCAGTCAATCACTGAACCATCCAAATCCCCATACAATTTAACCCATGTAAAAACCAAACCCATATATCAGACTCCCCTGTAGCAACTGTAAATACAAGTCCAACAAAGTTACCCTACTAGAACCAAATTCAAACTGACACTGGTCCATTCACCTTCATGTTTGAAAACTTTTCCTGAACTTCGTCCATCCATGACTTCAGCTGGCGACCACTGTAGCGCGACCGCTGATCCTTTTCCTCTTGGTCGAAGTCAAGGCGGCAGTGAACCTCCTCGGCACAGAGAAGTGCTGAAGCACTGAGCGCTGCACCATGACCAACCATTGCTCTTGCTGCCCGTCCTTGCACTCTCAGCGTTTCGTGCTCTGCCAGTATAATTAGCCGCTCCTGAAACATGAATCAGCCTTTGGTTAGGAGGCTCAAAAAGACATCAAATCAAGCAGCACCCACTCCAAAAGTGCCATGGATGTAAGTTACAGATGGTAAATAGCAAACTACTTCCAAGCGATGAAGACAAGGAAAGCAAAGAAATAGCTAAACTACTAAACTACACAGCGCAAGGCCATTAACAAACTATATAAATGCCATGACACTGGACATCATTAACATATGCCAACTGATAATGTTTTATTGAATATCGTATATCTGAATTGGCAACAAATGTATTTATGCACTCGTCTTGGCATACGTATGATGTAACTTTATACAGTAAACTGCACACATTTCACTCAAAATGAAAAATATCCAAGACAATACTAGTGAATATTCTTTATTAAAACTTGGTGGAATCAGAAACCTTTTCCAGCTTTACTGACTTCAAGAAATCTGTAAGGTGTTGGAGTTTTGGTGAAGTATAGGAGATTTCTAATTTCAGGAAACACGTCAATTTAACTTAGAAGTGAACATCGACTGATGATGCTGTGTGCATTAACAAAGCTGTGTTATAGAAATATTAGAATAAATCAGCAACGATTATAAATCTATGTAGGATGCAGTCACTGATGACATAAATTATGCATTAGCATGCACTTCACGAAAACTCTAGAAATCTGAATATTGTCGTGTTGCTAAGCTGTTGGACCAGCATTCTCACCCTTTCTTTGATATGCTGCATTCGAAGTTGATGTCGTTTCTGTTCCTGGACTTCAAAAAGCATCTTCATCGCTTCTGGCAAATCGCTTGGCAATGTGGCCTGCAACCAGAGAATACACAGCTTATACAACCATGTCCTGTAGCACTTGTACATCCATGTCCTGTAGCAAACTGAAACAGTTGGATAGTGCCAAAGCACAAATGTTCATCATAACTTAAAATTTCATCTAAAACATACCCTTCTGTACATCATGCACACTGATATAGAGTGTGGTCTTATATGGACTGGAAACATGGACCATCAGAAAAGAAGATATCAGAAGACCGACCGGAGGCTTTTGAGTTATGAGTCTGGTGCAGGATGGAGAAGATTAGCTGGACATAACAAAAAACAAATGAAGAGGTGCTTCAACAGGTGAAGGAGAAAAGATCTCTGAAGGCTACAATAAGAACAAGATAATGGATTCGACACACGCTGAGCGGTGATTCCCTTCTGAGAAACATCATAGAGGGAAGAATGGTCAGAAAGAAAAGAAGAGGAAGACCCAGACAAATGCTACTAGACTGGATGATGGAGGACAGATATGGTAAACTGAAGGTGGAGGCCCAACAACGTCAGGAATGGCACTGGAAGTTCGAATCTTCCCGGGGGGCTGGGGGCAGAGAACTTGAAGAAGAAGAAGACACCAAGCACCATACATATTAGTCACTTTTCAAGAAAACAAACCGTTCTGGAGGCAAATGCACCTTGTGAGGCGCTCAGAAAGGGCCCTCCTATTCATATGCTGAGATACACACACTGTCTATAGCATAAGCTTTGTATGCATCAGAATATTTAACATACTGACATGTGACGGGAGATGAATAAATTACCTTTAATGTGTCCTGTTTCGCTCGGTCCTTGTGTAGGTTGTAGTCACATCGTGCTGACATGAAGTCCAGGTATGTTGCGGGCAGTTTAGGATGCACTGTGCTCAGGCGACTCTTACGTTCCGCCACCTGATGACAGAAGCAAATGGAAACAGACAAATTTACAGATGAACTAAACCATTTGCTAACTTTTAGGGCAGTTCACAATAAACGGTTACAACACTACATTGCACATTTACAGACATGATTTAAATTAGCTCTCGTTATGACTGTGGAGAATTTTTAAGGTTACGCCTATTTTCAAGGTCCATATTTCCAACAACTGGTCTATATCTCATAGACTGAAAGCCACCGCCTATTATACAGAGGGTGACAAGTCAAAGAGAAAAGCACTGCACAGATGTGCAAGAAAATCAGAAAACTTCTCAATTCCACAAGAACTCTGACCCCATGAGCTTCTCAATCATCGAATTCAGTAAAGATGAAAAAGATTTGGAACCTGAATTTAAAAGAACCGTACCTTCTTCTTAAATCCCAGGTAGACTTCATAAGGGTTGGTCGGCTTTTTGAACGTCTGTGGAGGGGCGATGGGGACATGAGATTCAACGGCTGCCTGCTCCTGCAGCACTCGATGCTTGGCCTTGTGCTTGCGTGGGCAGTACGTCACTTCCTCCTCCATTCCCTCGCTTGCATTCTTGCTTACAGCACCCGATTCGGCAGGGTTCTCACGCGAGTCTTTCTCCGCTGCCATGTGAAGACTGTTGCTGTCTGCTTTGGCTGCAAATTCAACGAACCTCCATTATCCAAAAAATCTTCCCTTATTTGCTGAAGTCCGTAAACAAGTAGCTTAAACTGAGGTTGTAATGAATTGGTAAATTAAATGAAAGAACTCCTCTGAAAGAAACAACTCAGTGGATTGACAAAATAAGACAGATGATTCTTCCTGAGCATCAAGACTAATGTTGCACTGAGACTCAAGCGGTGAATTCCAGCATGGGGCACTAAAACCCAACTGCTTTATAATACAGATAGAATGGGAAGGTTTTTCAGACAATAAATGAACACGATCAAGTTCTTAACTCAGTTGATGTCATTACGCAGCAATATAGTGGAACAGAAATATAACTTATGTACAAATAAATTAATTAAATGCTGGAACTCGACACGTTTTACATTACAATATACAATAAATGCTTGCCATTTATTTACAAAACAAGAAAATTCCAAGCGCTTACCAGGTGTGACTTCTGCGGCTACGTTTGTGTGTTTCTCGCGCTGTTGTCCAGTCTTCTGCTGCTGAGATCTAACCGCTGATCGTGTCATGCGGCGTTCCATTCCTGAGGTGGTGGTCATCGTCGTCGTCGTGGTCGCCTGGCTCGGTTGACGGTGCTCCTTTGTAGCATCTATTTTCTGCGAAGTGGCGCCATCTTCGGACTTAAAGTCGCCCGACTCTTTGCTGCTGCAGCTGCCTTTGGCGGCGACAAAGTCCTTGCTGTCAACACTCGATGTTGTCTCCTGGTTGGCTGCCTCACCATCTTTCTCCTTCTCCTTTCCAAGGCTCTGGAAACATCGTCATCATCTCCATTACCGCCATCATTAATGATCATCATTTTTATTGTCACCATCATTTCATCACCATCATCATATCACCACCATTTTGTCATATCAAATGATCATTATCACCTGATGATGACGATTATCAACCTGGTTGGTATGGTGATGACAACGACGATGACGGTGGCCGCCACCAACGCCACCGCCAGTCCTGGTCTAATATTTGATGTCATCTTGAATTTCTTTCTGAACCACTGCATATTTTACATCATAGTACACAATACAATCATACAACAGTAACATTACATCATACAGCAACTACATTTTCTCAGCAATAATCACTTTTACTGTGGCTGAGTAAGTAAGATCTGCAAAGACAATGCAACACAGAAATCCACACTATCCAACATAGAAATACAAACAATCCAATATATAAATAGAAACAACCCAACATAGAAATCCACACAATTCATCACAGAAATACAAACAAACCAACACAGAAATCCACATAATCCACCAAAGAAATACAAGACAATCCAGCACAGAAAGTTATTACCAACACTGTGTAAATACACACGAATAATTACATACACATCCATTAATAAATAAATATTTATATGTATAAACAATTTCCTAATCAGGTCCCCCATTTGTACCTTGCATGACGTCTTGAACTTTCTTTTTCGTGTATGGATACAGTCCTTTGGATCAGCCTGACTGTTTTCAGTTCCTATCGAGCCATCCGCGGTGGCAGCCTCTGGCGGACTACAGCCACCCTCTTTTCCCGGCAGTGAATCAATGGTAGAACCACAAGACTGTTCAAATATCGAGTTATGTGTAACGTTTACAATGTACGGCAGATTTGACTTAGAAGGCACCATCTTGGCAGTGAGATCATCCTTGTCAATGATGGTGCCATTCTTTGATGGAATTATAATCTTCAGAGGTGGAACCCTTAGAACCGAACCAGTGCTTTCCAGATGCTGACTTTCTAGCAGTTCAGTGCTGCCAATGGATGCTGGAATTCTGCAGAAATCAGAGACGGATCGAACAGCGCCGACCTTGCTGTCCGTACTGACCTTGTAACTGTCACATTTAGCATCATCAAGTACGCCCTCTGTTGACATAATGTTATCCTCAACTTCCGAACTGCCCACGGCTACTGGTTCTTGATCCACTGTCGTGGATTGCTCTTCTAATCGATGAGCAACAGTTTCCTCTGACTTTGTCGCAGCGTTTGTTTCCATGGGTTCAGTTATTGGATCAAGTACAGCAGGTTTGATGTCAGCTAAGTTTTCCTGCTTGTACTCTTCGCAGCTTTCGGCAGCTGGCGGCGTTTTTATTCCGATCGCAGGCGGTTCGCACGGGCTCACTCGCGGCTTCTTTTCTGCATCCAGCTTTTCAGGATATGCAACAGGGAACGTTAAGTAGCTTTGAGCATGTTCCAGCCGCTGGTTGCCGTTGCTGGGTGTTTCCTTTTTGATAAAGAATTTCAAGTCTCCAGACGCATGACTCTCGTTTACCTGCTCGCCTGGCCGCAGTGTGGCGCCACTGGAGCCCGCCGAGGAGGGCGGTAGTGAGATCAAAAGGTCTGAAGAACTGACTTTGGAATCGGGCTTCTCAGCGCATCCATCCTGTGACTGAGCAACGTCCGTGTCGATGCTGAGAGGAACCATGGTCTTCATCGAGGGCATGGACTTCACTGGAACATTTCCTTGTCCCCATGGAAAGACCGAGCTGTCCGTTGTTGCCTGTCGAGCCTGGTTCTTGTCGGCACCAATTGGTAGGGAAAACTGGGTCCCAGCCGAGCCACCAACACCCCCACCTACACCCCCATAATTCCCATATCCCATGTTGCTCCAGCTCAAACCAGACAGGAGAGGCAGTGACGAAATAGGAGTCGTCCCGCTGCCATCATAAAACAGGGCACCAGAGTTTGAATGGCACTGGTACACGGCCGAAACCGAAGGAATGTGTGACAGCTGTGTGAGATTGAAGATTTTAGCCGCCGATCCGATGTCAAGTGGCTTAGATGGCCGGTCGTCCTCTGCGTCGCTTATGTCCTCAAACTGGTTTGAAAACGACTTTGACTTGTCACTCAAGTCTGCCCCAGTGTCCACTGCTGACTTCGCAGTTACATTCTCACTGGTCTGGATTTGGTCCAAGTTCTCAGTCGCAATGCTTCGCAGTGCTGTGCTACTCCCGCCATTCCAAAGAGCTTTTGCTTCTGCAGAAACTGCTCCCGACAGCAAAGCCATCCCATTTTGATCTGAGCTCAGATTCTCGTGCTTTTCGTTGCTCTCCGACGGCAACGCAAGCGGCCGAGCACATTCGGCCCCGGGTCGTTCGGCTGTGCCAAGAGAAACACGGTACGAGCTATAGCTTGGACCGGGTGGCTTTGTATTCTCAGGGACGTTCTTCGTAGTGTGCCTATTGCAGCCGTCTTTCTGCTTTATGTGGTGAAACTTGAGAGTAAGACGCGGCGAGGATGAAGAACGGTCCATGTAATGCGACACGTGCACTTTTTTCGAGATGCCAGCTGATGACAACGATGAAGAAGTAGGTTGGAGTCCAGTGGATGTGGCAGTGCCGGATGAAAACGCCGCCTGGCATGATGCCGACGTTTGGAGGTGCGGAGGGCTGAGCCCGATGGTGCTGACTTGCGGTTGCTGGAGGTCCATCCGAGAGCGTGATGGCGAGCAGCCGACTGGCAAAGCGGCGTTACCAGGCGAGCCGCTCAAAGGGACGCTTGTGCTGCTCCAGCTGTTGGATGAATGGTCCACCTCTGGATCCCAGCGTCGCACTGGCAGTGGAGACGAACTCTGCCTGACTGCAAGTAGACCCATTTCTGCAAACATTCGTTCAACACAGTACAATCATTACTGTGCACAGTAATCTTACATTTCTCAAGCAATCATGAACAAATAAACATTAAACTAATAGCAAAAAACTCAATCAACAGAAGCCAGTAGCAGCTTACAGCAGAAGCACAATGATCTTGAAACAGAGGTTCAAATCACCGTGCATAACGATATATGTTACCCATAAGGAAAGGTTGTCAGTCAAGTATCTAAACTGCAGTTGTCACTCCTGTGCTTCAGCCAAAAGATCTTACAACTGCACACTTCTTACAACCTGTGGTTCCTCTCAGAAAGTTACAAAGAAGTACTTACCTTACTTTACTTATTGGCATCGTTTTTTTTAAAAAAAACAGTGCTGAAACTATTCGTCTCAGCAACAGCTGTCACGCCAACAGAGTGTGTTCCAAGCAATGCAGAAGGATATGAACCGACCTTTGAGCCACACAGAGCAATGAACCAAAAGCTGGACCATAAAAAGAAATGAACCAACCACTGGCTGAATCGACCAGTTTGTGATGCTGCTCGATGTCCTCCCGTTCAGACATGTTACTTTCTGGAGACGTCGGAGAACGGACGTCAGCCAGACTGTTGCTACTGCAGCTGCTGCTCGAAGCAACGATCTCGCTCCTCATCAGTTTTATAATCTCCTTGTTGGTGGCGACATCTATTGGCGATTTACCCTTGCGATTCTGCAACAGCGGGTTGGCCCCATGTCTCAGCAGAAGTTCCACCAGCTGAAAGAAACAAATCCACGTAAAGTCACTGCTTTCAGCTCTGAGTTAGGGATTCATATTCCGGTACAGCATAACGGGAAACTGAAATTCACTCTTCACCTATTAACCTTGTATGGTTCAGCTGATTAATACCTCAATTCCAGAAGAAGCATGCCTCTAAAGACTAGTTTTGGTAAATATATGTAGCAAATGACCGATCATATTGTTATCATAATTACGTAAATACATTTATCAAAACTGGGCTTGTGCCTATAAGTTAAAAGATGATCTTTTATAAAGAAATATTTTTCCTGCAATGGCCAAATTAATATTATTACTGTTATTATCATCAATTATTATAATAATTATTATTCATTATTATTACTATTACTATTATTATTATTATTAAAAACTTTATGCACCAACGGCAATGCAGTAGTTAAAAAAGATTAAGAAAGAAGAAATAACTTTGAAAAATAAGAAGAAATTACAAAGAAACATGAAAAGAAGTGAAATCAAAAGTAGTACAAAAGTAGGAGAAGACCTGAGTAATTTTAGTAGATACCTTGGCATGTCCATTGATGGCGGCATCGTGCAGCGGAAGGTCATTGTCAAGACCCTGCGCATTGACATTGGCTCCGGCTTTGAGCAGCTGCTTTGCGATGTCCATCCAGCCGTGGTTGCACGCCTCGTGCAGTGGTGTCCAACCTACAAATGACGATTCACACATGACATATTAAAATTACATAATTATTATGATTACGGACGATAACAAAAAGCAGGTCAGCTTTTTCACACTTCTTCTGACTGATGACCATTGAAAACAGGTCCACGTAAATGCTCAGTTACAAGTACAGTACAAAAGCAACGTCACTGGAATCAACTTCTGCCATCTTCATCCCTGTCTGGGTATTTGGGTAATTATACTGCACCTTTTTGGAATTTATTTGTGGGTAAAGCCCATCATTTTAAGACCCAATTTTTATTGAAATGTTCTCATCTTTAGAGCCTGTACACGTATGATGGGCATTTGGAGGTGCTATAAAAATTTTATCGTTGCATTACAAATATACAAAATTTTAGAGGATGCAATATGTGCAACATAATGCTTGTCTAGAGCCTTTTCCAAGAAACTCCTCAGCAACACTTGATTTAAGACAGGCCACGTTCGTTTCCATGTGAGCCATGCCAACAACAGTTGTAAAAAATATGCTGATGATCTGGCTTGTGTGTGTTTTCACGAGGATATGATAAGGAGAGACCCCATAAACAGGAAGCGGGGCAGATATTCCGGGCTGTAGAAGAACGACTATAACTTGACGCATATCCACAAGAGATTCTGACAGAAGCAGTGACACACAGCTGGGCAATTCTGGATCTCAGAGGGAATGAAATGACCCACCCCCCATGTTGGGCTTCATCCTTCATTCTGGCTCTGTGTCACCCTATGTCATGTCACAGACGGCAAGCCTGCTTTTAATAAGAGCCGCAGAGAAGCGGTGGAACATGAAACCATCAAAACAGCATTTCTGATGGCCACATTATCCCCGGTGCACAGGACAGGACATTACCATAAATCAGCATCTCTGATGACCAGACAGTGCTACCAGAATGTTCCACATGAACAGAGCATCTGATGACCGGAAAGTGCTATATGCTACCATACTGCGCTGCAACAGCCATGTATGTTTCTGATAAACAAAATGTGCTCAGATGACCATACATCATAAGACTGGAATGGCATAACATAAGCACTTAACATTTTCAGAAACTGCCAGTAATGTTAGCACATCAAATAAACAGAATGTGCTATTAGACTAGAACACGAAATGACCAGAATGTGCCCAACAACATTAGCGCAGTACATGACCAGAAAGTGCTATTAAATCAGTACATCAAAGAATCAAAATGTGCTAATAATAATCCAGTTCTGAACAAGAAAGTGTTATTAAAACTAGCACATCAGACAATCATAAAAGCATTATCAATACCAGAATATCGATACTTGGTAAGTAAATGACAATGAGACAAGTAAATAACTAAGTAATCATGAGCTGTATAAATTTTAGCCAAAATGCAGAGACAAAACAAAGTCCAACACGTTGATAAAGACATTCCTACCAGCTCAACAGGAATGGCTTATTATGTAAGAGCTATTCCTAAACAGCAGCATCACTGATGATGCGAAATTGCAGAGGAAACAGATTATATGGTCGGTGCCAGCATAGTTGGTAAACACGAGGCTCCAAGCAGGGATGGGCTACTGGCAAACTGTAATCTTGTTGATTTGAAAATAAGAGAATAATACTGGAAATTGCAATTTTACTCAGTAATTGATGCAATCATCAAAACTGAAACAGAAGACTTCTAGGAAGGGAAAGCAAAAGCACCCAATCGGTTTTAACAACAGGGGTCAAGCAGAATGATTAATTTACACCTGCGATTAATACAGAAGGCCTACATAACAGTACAAAGCTGATCTTCATAACACAGAGGTTAATCTAGGGACTGAAGCAGAAGTTTAAACTATCAGTTTGCACATACACCAGAGACTTGTTATAATACACTCAAGTTTAATACAAACACTGATATAACACAGTTGATCCCAAAATTAGTTCAGCCATAGGAAATAAACTCATTACACAACATGACCTCATTATAAGGCAGTTCTTGATACGGCTCCCAAAAGCAGCATTATAATGAGTTTCAGGTGTAGTTCAATAGACCAGAAGATTACTACAAAGTTTTGATGCTAAAGGTTCTGTCTAATTAAGGAAGGACCACCAGTGGTTCAATCCTGGACAGATGATCCTTGAATCCGAGCGATGAAACAACATACCTGCGTAGTCCTTAATGTTGACGTCGACCCCCGTTTTGATCAGCTTCTTAGTGGCTTTTACGTCCCCTCGAATTGCAGCTAGGTGAAGAGGCGTTTCCCCTCGCTCGTTCCTCTTGTTCACCTTCCGGTCAGATGGGGTTTTCTTGTGTGCCGAATGGGGCGATGCTGGGGCTGCGGGGTAATGCACAACTGGATCTTAAAAAGGAACACAGAAAAGAAATTTGTACATTGCAGTACAGGTATATGTGAGATGTGTGTAATGTATGTAAGCGTTTATACAGCACCTGTTAGCAACCTCCTAATGCACTCAGTGCTGATTTTTATTATCATAATTAATAATTTTATTTTTAATTCATGAGATTATTATCATCATACCAGTAATTATTTTTATTACACTGAAGCCTTGAATGCTAGGTTACAGCACAGAGTGGAATATGGAAGAAATATAGCCCATAGTTTTTAATACTTCAGCGAAACTGCAAACACAACCCTTGCAAACAAGCCTCTGGACAACCGGTTGTTTAACGTCCCCTTCATACCCACGATGACGGGACGAGGTGCAATCAATCGATCAGGGATCGGTTGCCTTAGAAAGTGCTGGCCGCACTTACCGTTGCTAGGCTGATTCGACTTGTCTGCCGTCATCTGCATCAGCAACGCCATCTGCTGGCGCTCAGAGAGAGGAACAGTCAGTCGAGCAGCTGAGACGGGCGTCTTGGGCTTGGGCAGCCCGGTGGGGGACAACTCCCCGGCCAGCGAATCCCGCCTCCTCTTTGGTGTTGCTTTCTTGTCTACACAGAAAACATCCCAAACCATAACAATCCTCACAGTAACACTGTAACAAAGTTTACCATAGTACATTACTTGACTCATACTTTACAAGACGTGCAGCTGTTGTTCAATCTGTGTTCCTGAAGGAACTGCTGTCATTAATTAACATTTTAGGTTCTAGAATTTCCTGTTGTGTTGTTCCTTTGAATACAGTTAATGTATGAAGATTTCTAATCCCGGAAGGATCTCAGAGCAAGAAGTTTGTGAAACTGGTGAGAGAATCTGACAGAAACCTGAAGGACGTTCTGCCAGCTGGTGGTTGTAAGCCCCAGAAGTGGATCAAGGCAGAGAAGGGTGAAGAAGGTGACTGTCAAAGGAACAAAAAGGGAGAGAGGGCGGGCGAACACAGAAAGGATGGAGTGTCAATGTCCAGCATTCTTTAACTGGAGTACCAGATGACGTTTCATTACCAGGATATCAATAACAGACCTGCCAGTGGATTGTATTGTTGCCTCCAGGGTGATAGCGAAACCCACACCTACCAGAAAAAGCGGGAGGAAGTGAGGGACTGAGAAGCTGAGCAAAACGTCATCCAGAGATGTAAAAACTGGGGAGGGAGTCTCTCTCTCTCCCTTTCTATAAGTCTGCATGGCTTGCTTACTGTTCTGGTTTCAACCCAGGAATGCCGTAGCTTGGGGTCTTGAATGCTTTCATTCCACACCACAGTATTTCTCATCTGCAGTAGCAGTAGTCATAAGCAAAGGCTTGTCTACAAAAACTGCGAGGAATAGGTATGTTGGATTTCAAAATTTTGCTCCTAAACATCCCTTTCTTGTGGGAATAATGCAGCAATTTGCTACCAAGCATCGCCAAAATGGGAAAATTAATGAAATTTCGTTGGCAGCTTCTCTACCAGCAACAACCAAAATTTACTGACTGATCACTGGCCTATTGCTAAGTATTACGCTGTCCGGAGCCATGCCGTTGCTAGACAGGAAGGCCTCAACTCAAACTGCAAAGCAAACAGGAACGTGGCAACAAATTCTCAAATAGCATTAGCCACGAATCAAGACATCTCCTAACATTTGTAAAACGACTTTGCGACAAATGGTCTTCTGTACGACACATTACCTCACGCAAATGCTCTCGAGTATGCGATTCGTTATTCACTGCCCAAATTTCGCATATTTTCTCAAAATGCACTCCGTTATTACTAGCTTGTTACTGCACACCAGTAGGTGCTCTATTCTGCTCTTCTGAGATTTCACACACAGTTTATGAGTACTTGAGTATTGAGTAAGCACTCGGTTTGTTCCATGTGAAAGGTATGGTTCAGTTTGATATTCATCAACAACCTAACCAGTTCAGCGGGCAAAGGAATTACTTACCTTCATCTTCGCTGTTGCTTTCAGGTGAATACAGCTTCCTCTTGGCCGCTCTGTTTTCGCCCTTTCCTTGCGTTGGATTTTTAGAATTTGTAACCTTGTCCTACAGAAAACGAAAATAGCCATTACTACTACAGCGCATAACAACAAATAACCAATTTCGTGTAAACTGCCAACGAAATGCAAAACAAACAAGAGACTCTGAAGCCAATCTTAAGGCAGCTATGATACAAATACAAATACTGATACAAAGGCACAGCAACCTAATTTTCTTAGCCTCGGCATATGAGGACAGCTGGCTAGTTATCTGGGCCATTTGATCTCCTGATGGCAATCTACATTAAAGTACTCATTTAATCACCAAATTTGCTAGAACAAAACATTTGGTAAATAACACTATATCTCAAAGTGTAAATGCAGTACTTTAATAGGCAATTGCAGCAATACCTAGAAACTCATAAGACATAATTGTCATCAAATTAGTAATATTTGATGCAATGACCAAAACCTAATTTTTGTTATAGGATGAAAGTCTGCTGATGGCGTTTTCATACGCAACAGAACAGCAACATAAAATCACGTATTTCTGTTTCAATATGATTTTCTTGCCATCAAAACACCATGTCTGAACAACAAATTTGCAAAGAAAACATCCACTGCCAACCTATTTCCTTCCTGACTGGGCAACTCCAAGTCAAAATTTCCATATCAGCATTTATTATTATTATAAATATTATTGAATTACTATTAAACAGACATTAATATTACACTGATTAGTGATTCTACCTGAAACTCATAAAACTGCCCATAATAAAAGCAATATTACTGGACATATGAAAAGCACAATAAAATGCTACTGTCTCAAAAGGGTTGCACTGGAAAACGTGCAACATCAGTTGAAACTGTAAACCTGATCTCCACAGTTTCTAAGAGTCAAAACATTCTACAGTTGAAACATTACATTTACAACTGCTACATTAACTATCACCAGTAACCTGCTCATCATTACTCATTATTCTGCATATTTAACAAATTTAATTGCAGAAAGTTTTGCATTACCAAAAACTTCATGGATAGGTCTGAATAAGTCATTACATACAGAGACGTTAAATTTATCCTCTGCTGTGTTCTCGGCTTCCATAGCCAGTAACATCTTGATCTTCTTCACAGATAAATTTTCTGGCATAAAGCAGAAATTTGTTGGTTACTCTGCATGTGATAAATTTCTTCATGACAGGAGGCGAAGAACTGGGATTCATCCCAGTTCTTCGCCTCCTGTCTCAGACCACTTTCAACCAACAACTCCATTACATCAATTATCAATTTCTCACAGCATGAGGGATCCTTCCCACATAATTTTGCTCATGCCACAGTTCAGTTTATTTTAACGAAACCTTCTCTTGACCCCGACGACCTTTCTAATTACAGATCCATCTCAATTTTGAATTTTGTACCCAAATCTCTTGAACAGATAGTTGTGAACTGCAAGCAAACTCACCTATCTTTGAACTCACTAACTTCCCCATTTCAGTCTGCATACCATGATGCCATTCAACAGATTCCACCCTTCTTGTTGTTCGTAATGACATCACATGTTCTACGGATACAGGTAGGGTTACAGCACTTGTTCTTCATTTGTCTGCTGATTTTGATACCGTGGAGCATTCTCTTCTCTTGTATTGTCTCCAACACTGGTTTTGCGGTTTCTGGTCCGCTGGTTTGCTACTCTGAGTGCTTGGACTAAGAGTCAGTATACTTAAATGGTAATTAATCGTCCCAGTGCTCTGTTGACATGTGGCATCCCAAAGGGTTCTGTGCTTGGTCTTCTTTTGTTTACATTATACACCACACCCCTAGGTACACTGCTTAACAATCATTCACTAGAATATCATTTCTAAGCTGATGATATTCAAATTTACATTTCATCTGACAGTTAGTCTTATCATTCGTCTTTCAGATGTTGTCCTCTGCCTTTGAGGAGGTGCAGTCATGGATCATGCTAGTACACACACCTCTTCAACCCATCGAAAACCGAATTTCTAGTGGGCACTCCACAGCAACTTAAGAAGTCTGACTGGTATAAATCTTTAAAACTGTGTGACTCACTTGTTGAGTTGGCTTGAAAAGTGGGTGTTGTTTGGATTCTACTAAGTCTATCACCAACTATGTCAATGGTATTCATAAGTCATCATACATGTATATTTGCGACATATGCAGAAGTAGGCAATATGTTTCCATGTCTCCAACTACATCTCTGGCAAACACATCGGTCTCCAGTTGCCTCGACTACTGTACCTCAATTCTTGTAGGTATCACAAATGCCCAATGCCCAATGCCTGAGACATCTGGATGACTACCTGTAATTAGACACTTTGAGGGCAACATGCTTTTCGCTGTCACTACCGTATCTGTAAATTCATACAGCACCTACTGTAGAAAACTCCACTCATACTGCAGTATTACGTAATGTAAGACATTCATATAGTGCCCACACAGTTTAGACCCTGTTGCCAAGCACTCTTCATGGAGAAAATCAGTACTTTCCTGGTCTGTTGGACTTCTCAGTTCAGGACATTTGTCTGTCGAGTGAGTGACTCTGAGTAACTCCACTCCACAGCACAAGCCAACCAATGCCTTGAGCACTACATGGGTGGCATCATGGCAGTGCATTTGCCTCTCAGCTCTAAGTCAGCAGTCTGGATCTCTTTACTTCATCTGAAATTCACTAGTTGGCTTTTGGAAGGTACTTAAAAGGTGCTGTATCAAATATCCTATATAAACATGTACATACATCCATACATACACACATACATACATACATACTTACATATTTATATACATACATATTTACTGTAAAACCATACACCAGGAACTCGTTACGACGCTGAGTTTGGAAGCAATATCATGAAGCACTTTATCACAGGGTCGTGTTATAACGAATTTATTTTGCGACTCAATGCTGGGGCTTGTTACTCAGTCAACATATCTTCTTTATTTTTGTTAGCCATGTTTTGACCGAATAAAAACGCAAACATCTAGGCTAGGATAGGCAGCGCTTTGTGAAGTACTTGTAAGGCACTATACCAATGTCTAGAGGACTAACTAACCATATTTTCACAGTAACAACCAACACAAAATAAAAATTCACAGCGATTGATGCAGAAGTTAAGAGGTCAAAAAAAAAAGGTCAGAGGGACTCAATGCGGCTGGATTGGCCTATTTCCAGATAATATTTTGCCAGTAATAGCAGCGCAGTTATTATATTACATGCATAGTAGCGAGGAGTACTTCTACCACAGGAAACAGGGTGTGTAATAAATATACAGTAGCCTTATGATTACGATGGCACTATAGAAGCCTTTAGATAAGACATTCACTCACCAAATTCTGCATAACAAACTAATTAATATTTCCAAAATTAGTCTGAGCAAACAGTTAAGTCAGAGACATCAAATATTAAATGTCTCTTTCATGTAAACGTCAAACCAGCTTGTTACGTAGCTCAATACCTAATCATTTTTAATAAAATTCAATCTGCAACTTAAGCTGCTGCCTACAAAAACAGTCATCTCTTCTGGCATGACTTACCTGGACACCGACCTGCCACAGAAACTGAACTAACAGCACTGCCTGCATAGACCTGATTTGGCCAAATGCCAGTGAATAAGCTAGGAAATAAGCTAATGGATAAATGCTGCTCATGATACAGTTTTTATTCATAATCAAAGTTTAATCAGACTTCATTATTAGCCAGTATTTATAAACAGTACCTAGCGTGCACAGTTTAATGATAAATGCAGTCAGAATTTAATTTCTAATCTATTCTAATCTGAAAGCTTCTACAGTTTTGCTATCATAGCACAAAAATGCTGTGGTCAATTTCATAATCATAATTACAGTTATCCGTCCAGCTCTGTTTCTGTCGGATAGGATAAACTGTAAAAGAGGCTTCAAAAGCCCTATAGATGCAATTCAATGCAACACAAATACAATGCAATCAGACATACATGCATCACCTAGAGAAACCTTTCCGAAGAGCAGTGCGTGACTGTTGAGTTCAAGAAGCATGTTCAGTTTGTCTCAAGTCTAAACATTGCTATCACATCACACTTAGCATTTCTAAAAGTGGATTATCAAGCGAGTTACCTCGGTTATATAACATAAACCACTGGTTGCGACAGTTCAAAGGCCATTCATGCATTCCCAACTACAAGCGTCCAAAGTTCAGTAGGACAAAGGATCCTAAGAAGCATGCCTCCGTAATTCCAACAGACTAGGTGTCGTCTGTTGCCCATCACAGACTCTCTCCATTGAAGTCTATCACAGACCGAACTCCCTACACTTGAACCCGTTATTTTAGTGTAAGATATATATATATAGATTATATATATCTATATATATATATAGTCCAGTGCCGGCCTTTGAACTCTACGCATGCAGGTTCAACACTTCGCAAGAACTCTGAGCAAGCTTGATTGGTAAGCTCCATCAACCCATGCCTTTTCATTCCACATTTATGCTACATAAATGTAAAAATAAATAAAAAGGCAGTAAATATATTGTATATGCCTCCATGCATATCAATCATTTAAATATATCTGTACATATAAATGTATACACGTATACACATACCACACCTGTATAAATAAAATACCCAATAGGTAAGAGCAATTACATGAATTGGAACCGTTGTAGGCTCTAGATTCCACGGACTGGATCCTGAATCCTTCTCCAGCTCAGTCATACAAAGCCCATATACTACACAAATTGTGCACAGCCCCGTCGCCGGCGGCAAGCTGTCAGGCAGCGGGACATACACACACAGCGAGGCAGACAAAATCGCACGCACACGGACGCAGGCCAGAGCAGAATCAATGCCCGAACGCAGGGCCAGTGCAATCAGTAAAGCCCGTGTGCCTGCTAGGCAAGGCCAGGCCAGGTCAGGCGCACGGGCCTTCGTCATTATGAGCACGCCACACAACTGCACACCTACACCTATTGAGCTGTGTGTCTGTCTCTGACTGTACGTCTGTCTATTTCTCTCTGTCCGTTTGTCGATAACTCTTTCTCTCTCTCTCTCTCTCTCTCTCTCACACACACACACATGCCTGCCAATCACAAGTTAGGAAAACCCAGAAAGGTGAGTACTGTACCCGCGAGTTCAGTTATTCATGCATGTACGCAGCTACAGGCCCACAGGAGGGATGGGATGGGCGGGGACTCAATACAACATCCTCCGTAAGCAGTTAGTTCAATTCAGAAGGCCAAATAGTCGAAAACCGCCATTCTAAGTGAACACGGTGTTGCCTGAGCGAACCAAAGCCAACGGAAACTCACGGAAAACGAAATTTGACCATAACCCACATAAGACAATGCAGTGAAACCCTCTGTAATCCCAATTACCATCAAAAATTTCACCAGCATTCAGAACCAACCACGAAGTTGACAGGCAAATGCATCAGCTACCCGCCAATATTAAACTTTAATACTAATATTTAATTCTTAATGAAAGGACACTCTTTTGTGCTACCTATTCTTAGATCAAAACTGTTGAAAAGTATTGTGAATCAATGTTTCTTTAGTTGTATTTAGTTGTTCATGCCTGTTGATTACCTGCTGTGTTATAATAACTGCTCCAGCCCTCTGGAATAAACTCCCACCAGAATTACGACCATTACATTCATAATTACAATTACATTCGTAATATTCCAATTAATTTGCACCAACCAACATTCTCTTCGCTTGTTAAGACTCATCTGTTTGAATCTCTTAGGCAGCCGAGATGATAGCACTTTAGAGGAGTGTCTAAATGTGCTTTATAAAAGTGCAGATACATGCATACACACATACAATATCTATGCAGGTCTTTCACTGGCATTTGAAAACACTCCTCTTCAACAAATCCTAGTCTGATTCCTCCTCAGCCCCTTATCTATCTTGCGGCTCCAATTCCAAGCACCATCCACCGTAGCCGTCTTACTGTCTGCCTGCCTGACCCTTGGATCTTGAACCTACTAGTCTGTCTATTTGCTTTGACTGAAGACGCTGGTTCCCACCACTTAGCTTTCTTTAGGGTGCTGTAGAAAATTGAGTTTACAATTATGATAATTTATTTTAAATATGTATATAATTGCTCTGTACAACGTACTGCGTGTGTGCTTCATAAGCGCAAATAAAGGCTACTTGCTAGCTTTGTTTTTACAGTTCTAGCATCTAATGGCAACGGCTCACACACACACACACACACACACACACACACACACACACACACACACACACACACACACACACACACACACGCATCCACGCACGCACACGCGTGCACACAATCTCTCGGACATATCCCAGATCTTTGGCCAAGTGATTTACCACAAGCCAACCTTTCTTAATTTGCAGGCTGCTCTTAATTAATCATGCTCATCTGATCTCATTGTGATCGTGTGAACTGCAGCCTAAACATGGACAGGTAAAAAAAGGGAAACCAACTACTAATGAAGCAGAGGTGAGGCAGAAGATGTAGCCGGATGCTTCTCCACACACCAGAAGGAAGTAACTTCATTTAATAATGATTTACTTACGACCACCAACCGACGAAGACCACAGGCCAGAGCCGTTGTTAAACTCTAATCCAGGATTTCTGCACCACAGGATCTAACTAACCAATTACAATAACTGAGTAATAATAACAATAAAGAGCAATAATGAAATAATGATAGTAGTAATAAGAACAAGTATTACTAATACTAGTAATAACAATAATAAATAATGAAAGCAGTAAGGCTATTATCTGTTACTACATACTGATGCTGGCTGATAGAAAAGGTACCAGTACAAAGCACAGCTAGATTAGGTAAGGTAAGAAAACTTCAGCTGAGTTCATCTGAATCAAACGGTGAATAGTCAGCATCCTTATTAAAAGACATGGAATGAAGATGATGACTAAAATGACTGAGATACACAGGGATTAAATTCTGCCTAGTGCATGAACTACAGACAAAATAGTTCCCACAACAACAATAGCTTTGACAAAAATGCTTAGATTTATTCATAATAATTCAAATAGCTCTATAGTGCCACTGTAATAATGCTCAAGGCATCAGCCGATGGTCGCTACTAAGCAGTTGTTGTGCACACCAAATTCCAGGGTAAGTCTGGTCAAAAGCCAAGAAGGAAATCCGAGGAAGACATAAAAATAGGCTGCATCTGAAACGAGTCCAGGTAAAGATGGGTTTTTAGTTGGAGAGTAAATCCTGCCGAGCGAAAGAATGCCAGAAGAGAGTTCCAGCGTCTGGGGCCTGCAACGGAAAAGGCATGCTCGCCAAGAGCTGTCCTTGTTCTTGGTCTGGTTAGAGTGACACAGTCAGAAGACCTGGTCCTGTACTTACAGGTCTCAGGAGTCAGTAGGAGACGAAGATAAGAAAGTTGGCTAAAACACAGAACCTTACAGACAATTAGATACGAGGTTCAAGAATCCGATCTGATCTAGTCTAATTAAATGAACTGTACGACACACTGATATGTAAGGCACAGAACATCAGTTTGCTGCACACAACATCTTATCTGCAAATCTTATCCAATGTCAAAAGGTCAGCCTAAAGGACTGAATTCTGACAGTTTAGCCATGGCATTGCGCGGCACTCTCCGGGCCTAATGTTAGCCGGATTGTATGATTGGCTTACCAACTGACTACACGATGCACTGTCGGTCACTATACTTGAAGTGGGGCAATAAAAATACCGTGTTGCATGGTATAATATTACTGTATCAATCTCTTAGAAGTGGACCAAGAATTCAAAAACCTTTGTTCATTTGAACTAGAAAGACTCACAGCCTGCACCGTTTGAAAGCAACAGACTATCCTATTACTGCACTGTGCAGAAGAAGCCATTGCAAGCATCTACAAGCCGTGGCTTGAAGGCTGGTTATATCAAACCTCCGGCAACAGGAAAGGGCAAATCTGCTGGAAAAAACAGGCACAAAGGCTTCATTCGAAATGGGCCTCTCAGTTAAATTCAGTCACACACACACATACACACACACACACCTACACACACACACCAAACGGGACTTGCACACTTACATTGATACACGAATATCACTCAAACATACAAACATAAACATATGCAAAATGACTGATGCCATACACCAAAGACACAAACACACACACAAGCACTTACCGACTCACTCATAAAATTACCACGTCACATAAATCCAGATATCCGTGTAATTCCTCTCTGAAACAGGCTGTCACAGTTAATGAATGGGCCAACCGGATACTCATGAGTACAACCCAACACAACAACATCTGCACTGAACAAGTACACACACAAGCACACATACAACTATACATATATGTACACATGCATCAACACATACACTCACACATACAAGCACATGCACTCATACAAACACACATTCATACAGGTATACATACACACCACTGTTTTGCAGTTTTCTTTTAACTGGTCCCTTCATTTAGAACTAACTTGTTTTAACAAGTATACATATACATATACCTCTGGCAAGCCATGTCTCCCAGTGAATGCATGCATGCTTACACATTCACAAGCACACACAATTGAGTTTAAATAAGTGCATACACATTTGTATACCTGCATGTGCCACTTTAGGATCAAAACATTACAGCATTAATATTAATCAACCCTTAATCAAAGCCAAATGAAAACAAGAACCAAGGATAACAAGGAAAACTAGCCAACCAGTCAATGTATGTCAGCATTGTTAGAAACCGGATAAATCTAGAACACTTCAGCCGACCAGATCCTGAACACTTGAACAAGGAAACCTGCTTTGGCCGTACGAGAACGAATGACCTTAACCCTATGTCGGCAATTAACCTCAGAACAAAAACTTAACCCAGGTGGATCTATGCAGGCTACCTCGGGCCATCTTTGTCATCTAGGATTTCTTCCCTCTAAGGAGCTGCCGAGACTCCGTTTGGAGGTAAACATCGTGCTTGATTTCATAAATATCCGCTGTCGGCTGAAGGCCTTGGGAGCAGCCAAGATAAACAGACTCACATTCTCAGCTCTTCCTTTTATTTTTATCTTTCCCACAATCTGATCCAATTCCTGAAAGGCGTTGGTTTCATGCAGGTAGCTTATAAAAATAATGCTTCTGCATTTTAATTTCAACAACAACTAGACTGTGGATAAATACAGAATAAAATTTTCATCCAGTTTAATTAAAATATAACCAAAAATGAGCCTCGCTTCTGTCTTTCCATCTGAATGTTTTTAAAACTGCTGGTAATAGTAATAATAACAGGACTAGGTTCACACCCTTACCAGAATATAAATCTATTAATGTGACACTTTTATGGAGACACAAAGATTAATAACATGGTGCAAAATGGATGACTGTATAAACACTGCATAATTTTGTTATATTTTTAGGTAGATAAAGAAAATGTTGCAGGATCAATGCTTGTACGATCACAAAGATAAGAAAAATACAAATAAGCATAAGCAACAAGAAATAATTTATCTGACAGCTTCAAAATTGCAAATGTAATGTTATCGTGCTGTGGCGCTACATAAATCATATAATTATTATTATTTATCAATCATTTCCTCCTACTGGTTTGAATGGTATTACAATTGAGTGCACATGAGGCACGCTTGTGGTGGGGACTGAGCATCTAGGGCTGTATTATGAGAGGATAGGGTTCTAAGCTCAGAAAAAATCCAGGCTTCTACAATAGATTCAATGAATTATTGTATGATATTTTTGAAGTTCAGACTCAAAACTCATTTTTTCCAAACGGCTTTTCCTAGTGTAGCGTGCCCTCTGATCTCCATGCTTTCAACATAAAATCATTACAAGAACGGCCTGCAGTTTCGCCTTGCATACATTACATTCATACTGGAACACAGAGGAGTGCCAGTAGGGGTTTTGTAAGCGTGACATTTAGGGAGAACGTCACTTTACGAACACGTCTATAGATACAAACTGCTTGGCATTGTGGGTAAAGCTCATCAAAGTTAAGCTAGTGCAGTAAGAACTTGGGCAGAAGACTATCGTCAAGACTATCAGGCCTTTGTGGCCAACACAGCCCCACCCTTGCAGGGTCCGTATCTGGGCGTTTGAAACAGGTGTCCTGCTGTTGGATTGTTGTGGTTGCGCTTGTGCTTCAGCCAAAAGATACTTCCACCTAAGGACAATAGCTCAGAGGAGTTTCTATACAGGCAGGCAAACAAGCATGCTACCTTTACACTTCGTAGGTATGAACATTGAGGCATACATTAACCCGCTGATTAGGGGACAGGTATGAATCATGAAACTGGTAGGCATAGGTTATTCAGAAATTCTTTGCAGAGGTCACAGGGTGGAGAGTTAGAAATGAGCCGCATGAATAGTACAACTGTCAAGAAACAGGCTAGTACATCAGATAGATTACACTACACCTGAACAGGTGTAGCCAGGTACCAGAAGCCCAAATAGTACACGGACAACAAAGCCACTTTGCTCTTGAGAACTTCTGAGGGCAGAAAAGCAATTGCCACGCATTCTGCTCTTGAATCTGTTCAAGAGCAGAATGCGCGGCAATTGCGTCAACTCAAAAGTATTGAAAATTCGCTTGCACACACACGCATGCCTTCCTTTCATTCTTCCCTTGTTGCACATGTTGTTTAGTTGCCACAAAAACAACAGCCGTCCACTGCTCAATGGATTCGATTTTATCTAGCCCATGCAAGCAGACATTTGCATAAAATGCAAACAGTGAACATGAATCATCACACCTTATCAAATGCACTTGCAAGGCCGTTTTAATTCAACACCAATATTAGCCCAGAAATTTAAACAAATCTCTCCACATCTAGGTTTAAGCAATATATTCATATACACATACACATATAAAACTTGTGTGTTGCACAAGCATGTATATATAAATATATATATATGTATGTATGCATGTATGTGTGTGTGTGTTAGCAATGTACTGAATAACTGATCTGAATTCATACTGATATTCAAATAGATTAGAACACACGCACTTGAAACCACAGCCAAACTATCAAAAGTACATCCCAGTGTTCAAAAACTTTCTTATTTGAACTGGGTAATATGAGATTTTTACTTTGAACCACTTGTTTATTTAGCCATTCAACACAACCAAGAGGAGAGAAACAGATTTTGCAATCCTCAATCAAATTCTATTTCATATTATGAACACCAGTATGAATTCAGAACAATATGAATTCAGATCAGTTATTCAGTACACTGCAAACATATATATATATATACATTATATATATATATATAGATATATATATAATATAATATATATATAAGACCAGTAACACTGGAGGAATAACGTTGGAGGAAAGATCATACAGATATGGAGGGAGGATTACATAAAATCTAGAGCAGTCTGAAGACTACATGGAATAGCCAAATCTTTCTACACAGACTGACATGTCTATGCATGTATATTGCACATATGCTTGTATATACAGGCTGCACGTCTATTACGTAAACAGGTGAAAATGTACCAGAATAGCTCAGAATAGCCCCATTAGCCAACACCGAGACGCCTCCATTAGTGCAAATTATTAGGAAAGTTCAGATTTACCTGTTGCAGTTAAACCAGCTATTACGGCTATTTTTAGAAAGTGCTATTTACTAAGGTGTTTGCTGTGCATGTTTGAGTCTTTTAGAAGTCATACACGTTTCTGTGTATGCACGTGTGAGTGAGTGGGTGCCTGTTAGCAGGTCAATAGACCAGTATATAGGCCTTTGTCTAATTTTTAGCCATAAAATACCTTTTGAAAGCAGCCACAAACGTGTGGTGCGTGTAGAAAAACACGCATACACCTCTGTGTGTTTGTGTACCCTCAGGCATGCGTGTGAGTCTGCGTTCATATCCATCTGGGTCAGCGTTGCTTGCTGTCAGTGTGACTGTATGTCTTCATGTATCTGTGTGTCCGTGTGCTATCGCAATGATTCAAGCGTGAGTTAAGATTAGGGGTCTTCAGGCAGCGGCAACAAACAAGCTGTGCTGTTTAGTGCTGTTTACTGTTCACAGTCCAAGGTTATGCTTGCTCAGCATTCAAAGCACCCAGTCCAACGGCAGGCACTCCACTGCTTTTAGGATATGTTGCTTAAGACTAGACTCACCCCTCCCCCTTCGCCTCCTCATCTCTTCCTCTCGTCTTCTGAAATAATTTACATTGCGGCCGTGTTTGCCATGGCACGACGACGACGACTCACAGCTGCACTTCTTCGAGCACCAAACACCAGCTCCCAAGGAAAGCTCTCAATCCACACGCACGCACACGCATACAAACACACACGCACACACACACACACACGCGCTGATAAGCAAGCACACGGTCACACGTGAAGACGCCAGCCCAGGAAACGCAGTACACTTGAACAGTGGTCTTGAATCGTCAGATCTCAACAGTCCGCCTCTCCGGCCAACACCGGAGGGAGGCATGCACGCATGGAGGGACGGAGGGAGGGAGGGTTGGAACACAGCTGAGAGTTTGTGCCTCTATTCTTCAACTGATAAAATTCACCTTGACATATCAGACAAGAGGTGTCCAACGGTCTAGGGGTCTGGATAAGAACGCTCCAGACATAAAGATATACGTCCTGGTACTGTCAGCTAAACCAATTGCCATGGGATTCTCGGTTGCTCTGACAAACACAAGGGCAGAAACTATGCAGAAACAACGATGAAGCCGTATCTAACGACGTGGGTTCGAATTCCGTTAACAATGGCGTTTCTGAGCACCATTTACACCGGTGCTGAAGTGGCCTTTCAAACTAGGTTCGACACTTCGAAATACAACTGTACTGGGCACATTCAAAATGTGCAGGACTTTATTTTTGCTGCACACACTCTGTCTGTCTCTATGTCTGCCTCTGTGTCTGTCTGCTGTCTGTCTATAAGACAAAGTCTATTACTTTCTCAACAGAAAAAACAAGTTTTACTGTCTGACTGCTGCTATTCATCTGTCTGTCTGTCCGTCTGATGAAATGAAGATTGCTTAGAGATGTATATCATCCTATAAGGCAGCAACTCATCTGCCTTAATCAGTTGCAATCCTTTTTACCAAGAATAATCCTTCTCATATCAAAAGACACATTCTCCAAGCAGATTTCAGAGCAAACAAGTCTCAGTTCATAAGCTCTTCTTCCTGTTTTGTCGACTGCTAGTCATGCATGCTTTATTAATAATGTGGACGTCAGTCAAAAGAATATCTATCATTCTTATGTAGAATACAAGCAGACAAAAGCAGAGGGTAAGGTCATTTATTTTATGTCTCTATTATCAATGTTCTCAGATGGTAATACTACCTCCCAGGTAATGTGATATGAAGCATTTACGTAGCACCATATTAAGAAAACTGCCAACAGTCCTAAATCATCGTCATACAGGCTGGTTTTCAACTGCTGGAGGAACAGGCTCAGGTGGTCTAGTCACAGATCACTAAGCAATCTCTTCCTGATTAAACATCCGGCAAACCATGCTAGTTCAAAGGCAGGAAGCAGCATGGTGTGCCTCTGTATGCAGGGATTTTGCCGTAAGCTGTAAACCTCCATGTGTCTAAATGTGGCAGGATCATGTGTGGTCTTAAAGAAATGAACAGCTCATAGTTTCTTGCCAAACATATTCACGAAGACTTCTGTAGTGCCATTATCTGAATTTAATACAACAGGGGACTCTGTGGAATTGACATCAACAGCTCATCCACTCGGAACATTTACCCACTTTATATGCTGGCAACACCTAAGGTCAGTTTTTGCAGCTGCCTTAGTGGAGGAAGGTCAACGAATGTTAAGCCAGTCAGCCAGTCAGCCAGCCGCCTTACTAAGTACATGACGATGATGACAACCATTATACATAGGCTAGTGTTGTGATAAAGGGAGACGCTGTGGGCGGTTGCAAAAAAACTGAAACACGGGTGTCGCCAGCACAAAAAGTGGGCAAACCATAGTGGATGCACTATTCCTGTCACTTCCACAGAGTCCCCTGTTGTGTTATAGGCTTTAACAGCTGGTAACTTCAAAGTGAGATTGCACTTGGCAAGGGTTATCCATCAGAAAGAAAGGTCCAGTCAAAATGCAAGAGACTGAGAGACAAATATACTGGTAGGTATGTGGAGTACAAAAGCTATTTAGTCGAGTGCCCATCTTGTAATTTATTTATTTATATTCATTTTGTTGCACTCATTATACACATAAGGTCAGTAAAATCTTAATCTGAGGCCTGATGAAACTAGCATACACAAACAATTTGTCCAGTTATGAAAAGCCATTTCCAAAAGTCTGCTCAGCAGGCAGATGTGAACCCACAACCATCGGATGATACACCCAGTACACTACCATTATGTGCATAATGCACAGACTGTGCAGGAAAAGGTAATTTATTAGGTATCATCAACCAGTTCTTAATGAACAACTACTTAATGAACATCTGGATTACGGCAGTGTCATTTTTGCACCACATTTTTTACAAAATTCTGCATGTTGCTTTTGCACATAAATTAAATGAACGTGTAGAATCACCATAAGCCAACTTTTGAAATAGGCAAGCCAAGACCTAAGTGGGTCACATCTTCGGTTGAGGAATGCCTTTCGCTTGACTTACTAACCTCATCATCAATCTGTGCATTTGATTGCAGTAGAACTGGGTAAACTGGCAGATTCGTCTGGTTTCATGCACTAAGCAGCAACAGTTCGACAATACCAGACACCGAGAGAAAATAGAGCGCAGAGTTCTCAATGCATTTATTTACTGAATAAAAAAATTAAGTCAGGAAGTATGTAGTAACCATTTCCAACAACAAGCATTGTGCCAAAACTGTAACATCTGGAAAACTTAGAAAACGGCATTTTCCTGCATTCTGTTATTGTGCATAAACACAGCTTTGTTGATCCAAGCGACAATGAGGTCCACACAAAGTGTGGAATAGAAGAACACATGATGTGTGTCAAATGCAACTTCGTAAGAAAAGAGGGCACAAGTTACGATTTTTTCCACATATCTGAAGAAGCTTTCTGGCGTTATTATTATAAGAAGTTTTATAAAGCGCTAGTTATGAAACTTGATGCACCACAAAAGCGCTAAGAATTATGTCGTGAAACTTTTATGTGTGTCACAAACGTATGCCAACTAGTAATTGCTTGGAGGAAAGAAAGTATTTCAAGAAAGCTTTGGTGGTGCTGTTCCTTAAGTTTTATTGCAAAATTATTGGCCCTAGATGCACAGCACTCTTTCTCCTTTGCAATCTGGGGTGGCCATATTTTTTATATGTAAGTGGATTAACCAGTTGAATCCACCATTTACCTCAAACTGTGTCACAATGAAATGATATTGATGTTGACTAGTCAACTAATGGCTATTTGATTCAATTAAATTCACTCAAAACTTTCAAATTCAAGAAAATAACTAACTAACACAGTCTGTTAATTTTTTACCGAAAAACTGCTCTGTGCATTTCAAGCTTAGAACTGGCTTTCCTAATTGACCAGAGTGGTCACTTTGTAGTTAGAGCATTTGACACTCAATGACTCTTTGACCCACCGACCAGTGTCACATGATCACAAATCCCACCTCCTCCTCCTCCTCCCTTTCACACAGGTCAAAGGCCCAAAAGGTAACTGGGCACCCACTCAAAACTATTCCTCCAAATAAATACATAGCACTGGGCAACTACCAGCAGCACATCCACCACATCACAAGTGGAAAAACTGAAGACAGACTGAAACATACAAACACACACACATACGTGCATGCCCAAACACACAAACATACATGCAGGCAGGCAAAAATAACAGAAGTAACGCAGATCGTGTTTACACTGTGGTAAATACAATCAACTGCCAGAGGTCTCAATAAACTGCCTTCGTTGTTTGTCAGAATGTCTGCAGTATCTAATTTTGCCTGTACTGTATATATCAATGCATTGTATGCATAGATATATATATATATTACATGTATATATGCATTATACATATATATGGATGCATATATAAATGCGTGCGTGTGTATATATACCCATATTTGCCCTTGATAAATGTATCCATTGACTAGAAAATATTTCATCATCGACAGTCGGTCGGTCTTTCGTTGGGTTGGTAGCACCGCTGGCTGTAGGACCGTGCAGCGTGCGTGCCAATAATTCATGCAGCAGCCACATTAACCCATATCCTGCCGGCATGGCCCAGTTACCACGAATAGCGCCAGATAATTATTTTGCCGGAGCAGCCCCATCCGCCTCTCCTGCTCTCCCAGGCAGTGCATAATGTTAGCCTGGGGAGGAAACGGTAGGGACAGAGGGGGAGGACAGTGTGAGCCCCCCCGGCTTTGGCAAAACCAGCCACAGTTCAACATCAGCGAATGTCAAATAGAGGCGTGGAACCTTCTAGTTCTTAGAAAAACGGGAAAGCCTGACCAGCGTCCTTCAGACAAAGGACAGTTGGTTACAATATACAGGCAGCCACAGGCCCTTCAGGTCGAAAACAGGACATTAAGAAACGAACGCGCAGGAACTAACGATTAGCTGCTAAACAATACATATTCAGACACACAAACACACGCACATACACCAGAGACCGACCATTAAGGTCCACAGGCGGACCAAATAAGACCACAGTGACCTAGACCAACCTAAACATCTAGGATCAGAGGTCTTTGGCAAAAGTAAAACGGCATACAGTACAGGTAGGGTTGCCAACTCTGGAAAACCCAGTTCCGGGAGAAACTTCACTAATCACTATCCTAGCCAAACCATTGTAAACACAGGTAGAGGTCTGGGGAGCAGTGTTCCCATGCTCCAAACTAAGATTTCATTTTGACCAAATACGAAATGGCCCACCACCGTGATACTCCCCTATGACATAAAGCTCACTCTTCGGCCTCCTTCCTCCCCCGACCGTTTCGGGCCCATGGGGGACCTACTGGCAAGCTATGGACCCAATGAACTTTGCTCCCAGGATTGAGATGCAGGGGATTATTGAGCTGAGTAAATTGTTAAAAATGGTAACATTAATCCGCAAACAACTATTACCATTTACCAAAACTTGACATACAAATAAAAGGAATTACTGGAACCTATCATTATTTGATTATAGATCACTTCTGGAAGTATTCACTAACCTGCAAAACAACTAAGCCTGATCATGTTTGTGAATTTTACAAGGTCTAACTATGAATGGCATGCCATCTTTGATTTACAATACAGAAGAAGAGCAATTCCCTTAAGTCATCCTGAGAGGCAGTCAGGAAAGTCAACATTTTTAATCCACAGTTTGGCTCGATCTCTTCCTCTAAGAAAAACTACAACCACCTCACTTCAAATCTGCCACTGAATGATGTTAGCTGTTTTTTGCTTCTTGCAAAATACAGAAATCTTCACAAAGCTTGCCTATATCTAAATTTCAATTAAATTTCTGCAGCACTGGTGTGCTTTTTGTTTTAATCCTTTTCTCTACACATATCAAGAAGACAACACAACAAAATAAGTTTAACATGTCCTTAAACTCTAAACTGATTTCATAGGCCAATTTCAAAATCTAACAAAAGTTTAAAACAATACAGGAAATGGAGAAAATATGAGATTTCAGTCTCCCTGATAAAGGTTCCCTGGGAGATGGGAGGTGAAAGCTGATATGGGAAGACTCCTGGTGAAAAGGTTGGAATGGCAACCCAAAATACTGTAGAGCAGAAATGAACTTCGATAATGCCCTCTCTCAACCAGGTAGCTCATAGCGCTCTCAGAAACCGCAATGCAGGAAAATCATTACAGGTGAAAGCAGTACATTAGTTCCAAATGAATACAGGCCTGTCAGTAAGAGATGTGAAAATTAACATTCCAGATGGCTGGCCGAGGGGCATACGGACACAGAGCAAATAGCATTTTCAGCAGGTCCAATCACACAAAGGTCATTTGGCCCAAGCTTTCAAATGCCTGCGGTCTCAGATTTCTGTTACACATGTAGGATTTTTGTATTCAGTTTGTTCCAAAATCTCAATAAAACCAGGGCCCATGTACAGCAGGCCTGTCAAAATTTCTGAAGGGGATTGCTTTGTTCTGCAGAACAAACAACATTCTTCGAATCGATAGTGTATTCTATAGGCGAAATCTATATAACATTTTTTCATTTCTGTAGCAGTATACACCATACGTATGTCTGTATGTGAGTGTGTATATATATATGTATATATATATATATATACATACTTCTACAATACGGCTATAGCAACAGATGCACAGGTATACAGTACATGACAGTTTTTGCAGCAAGACCTACTAAATGCTGCTCAGGTGGGCCAGGTATAACTCTGTCGCACTGTGTAAGAAGTACATACTACACACTTGTAGAACCATAGGAGAAGGTGTTGGTTGCCATGACTATGCTGTATGGACTACAGCAGAAATACAAAATTACATACTGACATTATGAACCAATAATTCATTCAAACAGCACAGCTTTAGCTGAACTCCACGGTACCACTGAAGCTTTTCAAAGCTACCACGCGAAATTGACGTGTGCACTGGAAAGGGTATTTACAATGAAATAAGAGAAAGAACATCTTTTGTGTATTTGGTTTGCTCTAGCCATAATTGCATGATATAATCCCCTTCCCTCAGGCTTTGCAACAAAGATTCCGGCTATGCCTGCTGTAATTTTTGCATTTGATAAAAGCAGCTTGCATCTGATCCTCAGTTGCACAGCTTTAACAGGTATAAGGTTCCTTACTAAACTGCATAGTTTGCATATATACATTCACATACAATCTTATACAAACTGCTTATACATTTATTAATGTGTATGAATAAGGTTCCTTACTAAACTGCGTAGTTTGCACATATATGCACTCACATACAATCTTATACAAACTGCTTATACATTTAATAATGTGTATGAATAAGGCTCCTTACTAAACTGCGTAGTTTGCACATATATACACTCACATACAATCTTATACAAACTGCTTATACATTTATTAATGTGTATGAATAAGGCTCCTTACTAAACTGCGTAGTTTGCACATATATGCACTCACATACAATCTTATACAAACTGCTTATACATTTATTAATGTGTATGAATAAGGTTCCTTACTAAACTGCGTAGTTTGCACATATATGCACTCACATACAATCTTATACAAACTGCTTATACATTTAATAATGTGTATGAATAAGGCTCCTTACTAAACTGCGTAGTTTGCACATATATACACTCACATACAATCTTATACAAACTGCTTATACATTTATTAATGTGTATGAATAAGGTTCCTTACTAAACTGCGTAGTTTGCACATATATGCACTCACATACAATCTTATACAAACTGCTTATACATTTAATAATGTGTATGAATAAGGTTCCTTACTAAACTGCGTAGTTTGCACATATATACACTCACATACAATCTTATACAAACTGCTTATACATTTAATAATGTGTATGAATAAGGTTCCTTACTAAACTGCATATAGTTTGCATATATATATATATATACATACACTCACATACAATCTTATACAAACTGCTTATACATTTATTAATGTGTATGAATAAGGTTCCTTACTAAGCTGCGTAGTTTGCACATATATGCACTCACATACAATCTTATACAAACTGCTTATACATTTATTAATGTGTATGAACAACCATTTATTTTTCAATTTTGTTTTGTTTTGACATGTACAAGCTTTTCTCGTAACTCAGTCAACTGATTTACTTATTATACCTGAAGCAAAGCATAACTTGTCTGTTTCATATTCCAGAAGCGATGAACTAAGGGAAAGCCACTGAAATGTCTGATCAGACGACACAGCATTGCATATATACCTCTAAAGTACTCAAACTCTTGCTAGCTAGACCTATACAAATCCTTGCATGATTTGGTTCATGCCGATGTGCTTGCACAAACAACCTGAAGTACCAGTGCAACCTTGAAGTTCTTCTAATCTAGCCATCTAATCACTCATTTATGACTGGTGGTTGCACAGAATTCTCATAGCAAAAATTGAAAAATGTAACTAAGGTACATGATGCAGATACAAAATAGACAGATTCAAAGTAAAGGCACACAATGAAAGAAGCAGTTCGAACTGATATAAAAAAGGAACATACCCAAGACAATCCCAACCACATCACACTTAGAAGACTTACAAGAAAATCAAAGCAGATAAGCCAAATGTAATTGAGGAGTGGGACTAGGAGCTTATACTGGCTGCTAGGCTCAACAACAAATAGGGTCATTCCAGCTCAACTCAACCATATTGCAGAAACATTTTGGTTTTTTCCATCCAGTACATCTTGCTACATGTGGTTAAAATTTCAGCCAATTATGAGATGGTCGAGTGGGAACTTTTCTCAGAATTGGTCGAGTTGAGCTGGAATGACCCAATAGGCAATTTCAAGAGTTGGGATTTGAATGCAGGTGTGAAACACAGCCACACCGCAAGTTTGACCATTAAATCTGTATAAGAATTTAGGCAAGACTCGGCCAGAGACTGCAAGACAAGATGGATTGCCAGCAACACATTCTGGATGAGAATAAATCAGCAAACGATGATGACCAGAAAAGCCGAAGAACAATTGCTGGTCGAAATGTGCAATATTGATACAGCTTGCCGTAATTTTGTGAAAACTTTCTAGTGGCACTCGATATTCACACGTAGAAGAATGCAATAAAATCCGTAGATGAAAAATTACAGGACTAGTCTAAGCACAGTGCCACAGCACAACAACTGTTCTTAAGTACGCTGATGTATCTCTGGTAGTATGTCCTGTGGTGAAACTGAGAGGCAGCAGAAAACAAACACCACTCACATGCTTTTTTAACAAAACTAGACCAGGTTTTCCGCTTGAATTAAACAGCCAAATATTGCAAGAATTTCTTCATTGTATATTGTTTCTGTCAAATAAAAGCTTATTTTAAGGTGTTGTATAAATACTTTATTGATCTAAAATAATTATTGGCAAATAAATTTATTCATGGCATTCCATACAGAGAGCCAGATGTTTATGGTGCCTGAGGGCGGAAAATCAAAACAAAAAAGCATTTAACCGAATTTATTTAAAAAGCGCTTTCATTTCCAAAAAGCAATTTCAAATTAACCAGAAGTTTCTGGCAGTCTAAACATATCAATGATGTCTGTGTCGAGATAAAGTTGAATTTATTAAGACTCGATTTTCGTGACCAAACCAAGTTCTAATCCTCTCCTTTGCCCACTACAGCCTGCAAATACACAGCTACGTAGTCATGTACATGGTATTCCCAAATACAATTTCAGTTTAACATAAACCTCCCCATAACATGGTACTTGATATGGATCCCAAATCTCACACTGCAGCGGGTGTGCAGTGTACCTATTCTGCTGATTCATTGGGCTGGTATTATTGGAACAAATCCTGGACCAGTCAGGCTACACAATCTAACACTGGTCCCCTAAACATTTGTTCTCTGTGGAATAAATATGCAGCTTTACATAACTTTCTTGTGAGCATTCCTTACATATATTTGCACCTAATGAGACTTGGCTTCAACCTAATCATGCATTCATTTCTGATACTACTAAGTTGTCAACCTTCTCTATCCGAAATTGTTAATGAATGACCAAGGCACCAAAACTAAGCAGCAATTAGGTCAGAATCTGGACGACCAGTCCACCAAGACAGGAAGGCAGCCTATGGTGAATAAGCAATTTGAAAAAGACAAGTCTTAAGTTGAGAACGAAACGACACACGAGATTGAACAGAACAAACAGATACAGGATGAGATGTAAGATAGAGGTCTAGCAACAGAAAAAGCCTGTTCACCAGTAACAGTTACAGTCTTCGTTATCACCAGAGAAAGGCAATCAGGTGACCGTTCACCAGCAAGTTACAGTCTTCGGTATCACCAGAGAAAGGCAATCAGGTGACCGTTCACCAGCAACAGTTACAGTCTTCGGTATCACCAGAGAAAGGCAATCAGGTGACCTGGCTGATTAACAATGAGTTTGGGGAATGAGGACTGCTTTTAAGCCATGTGCAGAGGCATTGTGTCCACTGTCTTTGAGGAGATGCAGCGTTGGATGATGGCTAATAAATGCCTCTTTAACCTGTCGAAGACTGAATTTCTACTACTGAACATTCCACAGCAAATCAAGAAGTCTGAATGTCTTAAGACTTTAAAAAGGGGTGACTCACTTGTTGAGTTGGCTAATTCTGCTTGTAATTTGGTCATTGTTTTTGATTCTTGGTATTTGTTAAGTCTTCGTACACATATATTTGTGACATATGCAGAATTAGGCAATAGGTTCCCATGTCTTCAAGGATATCTTCAGCAAACCCCATTGGTCTCTAGTTGCCTTGATTACAATAACTCACTTCTTACTCTGTCACAAAGTCAAGCATGCAGAAACTCCAGAGTTCAGAATTCTGGCTAGAGCTATAACTAACATGTCAAAACATAAGCACATAACCCCAGTACTTAAATCTCTGCATTGGCTTCCTGTTCAGCAAAAGATTTGTTTCAAATTCGGGCTTATAGTTTATAAAACATTGAACTCTGGCCAACTACAATACTTAAAATCAGTCCTTATGCCCCAGACTTACTGTTATTCAATCAGGTCATATGATTGCCTTTCTCTGATCATAACTAAGACTAGAACTGTTCTTGGTGAACTGTTCTGGTTGCTTGATCTAAATGTTGGAACTCTCTTCCTGCATCTGTTCATTCTGTTAGGTCACTTATGTCAGTTTATTCTCAGCTTAAAACTGATCTTCTTCAAACTGCTTGTCCAACGTATGCTGTCTCTTTGTCTCTGAGGACTGACTGCCTGGATACTGCAGCTTGGCTTTGGCATGGCATCAGTTGATGCCTTGTGCATTATACGCTGGTGCTACAGAAGTTAGTAATTACTAACAGTAATGCCTTGACAATGTAGATTTTGTATTCTCAAAACAGCAAATCACTGTTGACATGTGAACACTGCACAGCAACAAAAAGGCTATAAAATGCAAAGCTCTCGAGCGATTGATAGCAGACATTGAAGTGCGTCAGTTTTATTGAAGCACAGATAAACGAAGTGGTATATTTAGCACTCACAAAGCAGCAAATCATGATAACACACAAGCACACAGAAAAACACCAAACAGATAGTACAAAGTATTCACTTTTAATGGTGGAAACTTCAGATGATGCCCAGTCTTTTCTCAAATAATGGTCATAAACAAAGTATGATTCAATCATGATAATACTTCTAACTCACAAGCACAACAAATGTGCAACACTAAGAAAAGAAAGATCTCTACTGAGGGATGGTAAAACAAGTAATTGCATATTCACACAAAGATGTTCCTTGAAGAAACAGTAATCTGCAGCAATACAATGTGAAAATAATAATTTCAAACACCAAGACACTGAAGCATCGCTGCCAACTTTTGGCAGAGGGAATTTCAGGGAGTGGAAGCTGCTTGAAATCGCCTTAAAAGTTCACATTCAGTGTCTTTGTACTCTGACTGAACTTTAAAGTCTCATCATGCCACTGATGTTAAACAGGAGTCTTTCAGTTGTCATGCACACAGGGCAAAAAGCATGTCTTGCATTCAGTTTAAATTGAGAGATCATCCTTTTACGCTCTGCCTGTTAGGCACACAAACACACACACACAGGCACACACACACAGGCACACGCATGCATGCACAGGCACACTCACACACCAAACACTGGCTGAATGCCCTGAGATTTACAACACACACTAAACCAGTGTTATATCAGGGTTGACTTTTGCAGTTCTTGGTAACAAGGGGCATATGTGACACAAAAATTTACCCCACTGCAAGTATTAGCAGCATTAAAACAGCTCCAATTACATGCAAGGGATTCATAAATATTTCTTTTCCTTTTTGCAGCAGAATTTTCCTGTAGATCTCATTTGTGAGACCTGTAAAATGATTTTGGTAATTACATCATGCTTTATGCATTAGAAGCTGTGACCAAGGAAGCCACTGGATGAGATCAGTGGGTGGGGAATCTAGCAACTATTGTCCAGTCGTTCTTAGCCTGTGATTGCATAGACGAGGTATTAGCAGAATACAGGTTATGAATTTGGTCATGAGTCATACAAATTAGTTCAGTTGGTTTAAATGCACAGATGAGAAATGGTCGTTCATATCACCATGTTTCTCTTTGAAAGCAAAGACTGAATTTCTCTTTCACTTTCCTCAGTTTTGTTCCTATAAAGCTACACACGCTTTTCATCAGCAAATGACACAAGTATCCTCAGATAAAACACATCATGAAAATTATGGCACAACATACTATGACTAGACAAAAACTTTCCGGAGAGCTTTGACAGTAACCTGTAGTTTTCCAGTCATTAGAACTGGTTTTGTCATTCCAGCAACCAGGATTTATATCCTGGTACATAACATTAAACTGAACTTTCATTTTCTAAAAACTTGGGGCAAATGAAATAAATTTCTCACCTTACGTTACTTATTAGCTTTTTGCCACCAGAAGCAGAAATTTCATGATGGTATTTTAAGTAAGTATATAAGTAAGCAGTATTTATTTGCATAGGGCAAGCACACATACATCACAATGCATCTTTATTTAGAAGCCTTATCTCAAGGGCTTTGTTAAATCACAAAACACCTGACACTGTGTGATGGCATTTCCTGTCAAATGTGAAAAACAGAAGGAAATCCAGCCCAGTCTCATTCGCTTTCACTGGCCTTCCCAAAATGATTATCCAGTTACATTCCAAATTATTCCCAAGTCCTCAATTACATGAAGCATTTGTAATTTATACCGCCTCTAATACGCCCCTGATCTTGTGCTATATAAATGTTTCCACTGGTGAATAACAAGTCTTTCAACTGCAGACTTAACGAACTTGATGACCAGAACCATTTGCTATTCCGCATTATTTTACATACACGCATAAATAACGAGGCACAGCCTTCCTGCAAATCTGTCACTGAATACTTAGTTACACATTTCTCAAATCCAAGAGATTTCATCTGACTAACTGCTTGGAGATACATTAGCCTCTTTATCTAGAAATATTTGTCCAGGCATTTTTAATGTTTTAAGACCTTCGGGATCTCGCTGGCAAGGCAAAACGTCTGCAGTGCACATAGTGTGTCACACAAGGAATTCTGCATTAGATCGGAACAGAATTCATTTGGGGAAGCACAAAGGTAGAAGAACTCTTCAAAGTACACTCTTCTTTTTCATTGCTCATATCGTGCACTCTCGCCATCACGGCACTCTCATCATCACCAACACTGCACTCATTTCATCGCCTATATGGTGCATTCTTTTCATTGTCTACGCTACACCATTCTCATCACTATTCAGAACTATTAAGCACTTTGCACCACTGTCATCACTCACAATATGCACCGTTTTGTATCATTCACCAGTGCATTCTCTTAATCACTCCCACAGTGCACTTTTCCCCCACTCACGCAGTACACCCACCCCAATGTTCCCTGTTTCAACATGTACCTTAGCAATGACAACAACTAAATGAGAATCGGCTGAGCGAGCAGATGAGCTGTTTTCCCACAGCCAATCTGGTTACAGCAGCTGGGCTACCCATAGCAAATCAATGGCAAATGGCTCAATGGCAAATGGCTCAGTGGCAAATGGCTCAATGGCAAATGGCCAAGTGGCAAATGGCCAAACGGCAAAGTACAAAAGAGAAACTGCAGCTGCACACTGACATCATGTTCACTCACACCGACTGACCTCCTCTATAACTATCTTCTTCTCTCCACTCTAAACTGAAAACTCTTCCAGCCTGTTTATGGTTCCTGGTGGCTTCAGTTCCAGGGCTTCACTGCGCACTTTGTATGAAGGGTATTATCAGATTACAGTAGAACTGCATTGTACTGTAATAATAAAATATCAGCAGGAGGGAGGAAGAGCAGATAATTCACCAGTCTTAGAAAAGTTGCTAGGGTAAGTTTTACAAATAAAATTACTTAGGAGTGTAGGCTAACAACAGGCACAACAAGAAAATGAACAATGGTACCTAAATACAATACACACTATATAACTTAAAGCTGATAATGCTAAGCTCCTCAAATGTGAACAGTTACAACAACAATAATAAAACTAATATTAACTGCTACTGATCTATAGTTTATTTATAGCGCTTTTGAGAGGTACTTGAAGAGCGCTATATAAGTGTTTTGTTATATTACATTACATAAGTTTCATCATTTGATTTCTCATTTGTCTTATTTTCTGCTTTACTTTTTCTTTCTTATTTTAAATTAACTGTATAACAAAATTGCATACCTTCTAAGCTAAATTAGCTTTGACTTATTTATGTATTACATCTCATTATACAGTTAATCATTAGAAATCAAAATTGTCCTTTTACAAGCTTTACCTTTTGATTTTTACAGTTAGTATTAGAGTTAATGTATGAAACAATGTGTGGCATTATAACTATGGGTGAATATTCTACAAAGAAGTAATGGCAATGAGGCAGGAACAGAGGGCAGAAAAATTATAGACATTCTATGTTACCACAAAAATGGTTAAATCTAAGGAACACTTAACAATGATGCTCCAAGATTAAGCATATCGCATAAGATTTTCCCTGGCAGCAAGTTTTAGTTCTTTATGGGAGAACTTATGAAATGGTTACCACTGGCTATGATGCAAAAATTACGATGGTAAACTTTCATCCAAAACAGTCTAATCCAGCCATAATAACAAACTGAAACCATAAGATTACTGAGAAGCTAAAAATACAGACAAATGTGTTACGAGATAAATGATCCTACAAAATTACGAACGCCAAACGATGATTCCGGAAATTAAAGTCGCTTGACATGCTACACCATTATTGCTTGGTAAACAGCACAGATGCCAAAGATATTGGAAAAAACACAGTTTGAGTTAACTGCGAATCTACAGAGAGGTATTTTATTAAGGTTTTATATTAACTAGATCTTAAAAACGCCATGGCATATTGGCATTTTTGTGTTTTATCAACTGCTGTGCAAAAAAGGCAGAGAGCTCTTTGGCAATAAACTATTACCATTTGACATGTGTCTAAGGTATGGGGACAAGCTGATTATGCCTCTGCTGTGTGTCCTTTCTTCCCTTCTAGCCAGCAGTGCTGGCATTGTTCCTACCCAGCTACCTGTACCAAGAACAGGTAGACTGTCAGGCGCGCCTATTAACTCGAGGGCTGCCGAGTGTACTCTATCTCTGTTTGACTTGTTTCACACTTTCCATGTCTTAAGAAATCTGCATCTTATGGTGTATGCTAATTTCTGTAGCACCAATGTCCCAAAAAAGGAGTCTTTCAGTCACTACAACAAAAATCTTATCTCTGTGCTATAGTACAAAATAGCAGAAACACCAAGAATTAACTGGGTTGAGTTTTGTAAAATGTTTATCTTGAACTCCAATAACTGCCTATCAGTTACTTTCTGCACAAGATTCTCATATATTTAATACATGAAAAATAGGGCAATATTTTGTAATACTAAGCTTTAATATATTTCTAAACATATGCTTAATCAACCAATCACTTTAGAAATAATCCTACAGCTAAATCCTAATCCTAAATTGTTTCCAAAGTTGCTGATGATTCTATAATGCAATACGTTTGTCATATAAAATTGTAATGCTGTTCTTCTGTTGTACTGTATATAGTAACGTGTGAGTGTCTGACTTGCAGAAATAAATATTACTTAACTAATATTACTGTCTGTTTCAAATGATAGACCACAGAAAGCATAGTTTCATATAAATTCAATTCTGACAACTAGCATTGTCATTAAGCCCAAACACATTAGTAATGGCAAAGTTTGTTCAACATTTAAATAAAATATTTTTATGGCATGTTCTTATGTGTTCATTATCAGTGTGGGCCCAAAGAAAATTTATGTTAAGCTGAACTTAACAAAAGGGTCTATTAGTCAACCAAGCATCTGTCACCTGAACTTTATATAAATAAGTATATGCTTCATTTACTTGTAAAGGGTCTGTTATAATGTTCTTGTAGAAACAGCAAAAATTAGTCAATAATTTAATGCATTTCTTAATGCGTTTGATGAAAAAAAACTATTTGTGAATTTATGAAAAGCTGTGGTTTTCAGTTTTTCATCAAATACTATAAGAAACACAATTAAATGGAGCCTATATTTACTAACTATATCCTTCAAGAACTAAATGCTCAAAATCATGGTTATTTCAGCCAATATCCTTTTGAAGCACGCATACATACTCTTGTCTACTAAAAATGCCATTTTTAAAAGAGTATTTTCACAAGTTTTTGCTGATTGCAAACACTGGACAGTTTTTAAGATAAGTTACCCTAAATGCGCTTGTTTCAAAAGAAGTTTTCATACATGATGGCTGGAATATACAGAATCCTGTTGTATTTATTTCAGACTAAGTGAATTGATACATCTGTCTAAATAGAGCACAGACAATGGGAACCTACAGCGTCTATTACTGACTGGCAAAGACAACCAATAAAAGTGACATAAAAGGCATGAAATACAACACAAAGACAAATATAAACAGTCATGCACACACAAACACACACACACAGAGAAAATAATTTAACTGAAACTTGGATACATAAAAACACACAGGAATCCAAATGCCAACACACACCGAACACATCTCAGTTGTAATCACGATACATACAGAGACACAGACATGCAAGCAACACACGCCGAAACACAAGCATACACACAGATGCACAAGTGCAGGCACATGATGAATTTTAATTCGAAATGCATCATTTTGTCATCTGACAATGAGGACAAGATAATGGCAACGCCTGTATCAGATTCACTCAGTAGTTGCGGACAACCATTGCAGCACAATTCCATTTCATCAGGCCATACCTACTGCATACTTATCAGGCCTGCAGGCCAACATGTCTACCGCAGTGCAGCCGAACAGAGGTCTGATGTACAGGTGAAAAGATTATTTACTCAGCCAAAGCACTTTGTGATCAGCTGCCCGAGGACTGCATCGAAGGATCACCCTATTATGACCAATTTAGGTTAGAGGGCGGGGCGGGTGGAATATTACATTAATTATTAAGGCATTCAGCCAAAGGCTGTCACGTAAATGGAACAAAACTGCACAGTGGAAATTCATATAAAATGAAAAAATTTCCTTGTACTATAGATTGAACAGAACAATGGAATATGGAATCACTAGGTTTTTTCGTTCTCAGAATACAGTTTGAAACCACTGGACTGTCTTTTTGTTCTAATATTATTGTTCTTAGAGGTTTGACATAATGCTATACAACCATTCCGTAATACATACACCATAGGGTAACTACACTGTTTGGTAGAGGGAATATACTGTGGAATAAACAGATTGTCCTGCTGTCTAAATACAGAGTTCAACTATCACGCTGTTCCACTGCTGTTCTATAATTAGTGTTCTGATGATGGACATCAGTGTGTAATACGAAAGCCATGTAAACATACGTCATCAAAAGCCAGAGATATTTCACAGGCCAGCGCATGATGTTTTTTACTTGTAATGCTATGCACAAATGGCAGGGCATTGCTCCTTTGAGTCAGAAGAAAACTAACGAGAACTGCTCTCCAATGACATTGCCGGTTAGATTCCGAACAATTACAAAGAAATCAAGCCTAATTTAAACTGAGATGTCTGCTAAGAAATTCAGTCATTCAATTATGCCATTTCCAGTGTCAATTCGTAAAATTTTACAGGTATCGCTAAAAAAACAATGTCATCCAGATCAAGTACACTTAAAAGTGATTTCATCTTCGCTTCTGATAGATACACCATTTAGAACATCAAATATTTGATCCTAGACATTATAGCTCTGGCTACACTGGAGTATTGTAACATAATGTAAAATTTATATGAACTTTAGTAGAATCCACACAGAAATGCTTCCAGTCAAGAGCTGTAAAGAAGATGTTGGTGTCGAGAAGCAGAAAAGTGGGACTGTCCTTGAGATATTTGGTAATTTCATAGTCAGCATGAAAGATGTCAAAAGAACTGTCTTTGGAGTCTTTCACCCATCAGATGAATTTTAAGACTAATTGCTCAGTTAGTCAGGCAAAGACATATACTATGCTATGTTACTTTTTCTGGTACACAGATGTAAAGTAACAAAACAGAAGAAATTATGTAGCACTATTTCAAGACATTTACTCCAAAAAGTCCATTTCCAGGGAAGAAGAACAGTTTCCAGATGTTTACAGAAAGCACGGACCTAAAGGAATTGCAAAGGCTTCAGGGTTGAAGAAGGTTAGTGCTCACCTCCACCACCTACCTCACTGACGTGTGTTGACAAAACTCTAAGCACACTGAAAGAATTATTCAAAGATCGACTGAATGATACCCTGTGACTGAGCCATCGCTCTACTGGATTTCAAATGGACTTCTCAAACGAATTAAGATTTTTTAATATGGTTTAATTTGAAGTGATCATCAATTTATGCCAACTGCATTACGATAAATGGCACTACAGAAGTCAGATTAGAACGGACTGATCTGTAAACTGTTAGGGTGAACAGCCAATATTTGCAAAGCATCCTGTTCAAGACAGTTACCAGAAAGCAGGACACAGCTTCAGACGTGCTAAACTATAATTATACCCCCCCCCCCCCAACATACTCCACATATAATGGATCTGATCATAACAATAATTAAGACTGTACTAAGAATTCTAACATTTGTACTCGTGCACTCTGTAATTTTGAATGAATGAACGCACATACATCAGACCTTCCGTATAACACAGATCACTGTAACGTGAATTCTGATAGATGAAGGTCAAAGATTAGGATAAAAAAATTTCATTCAGCTTTAGAAGTTATATCTAGAAGTTCACATTATAACATAACCCTGTTATGTACCAGGCATCACTGTAATGTTTGCATCACAAAGGTGGTCCAGTGTATAAGCCAAAAACACAATGTCCAGGGCTTCAAAATCTAACTAGTTCAGACACACAGCATATGGACAAGATGATTTTAAGATTTTATAACTTTTCTCAACCTAATAAAAACTAAAGGATAGATTTTTGTTGGGGTCAATGCATCTGTCTTTGACACCAGTTACCCAGGTTCAATTCCTTGGTAATTCAATTGACAGAGACATAGATTGCAATGTCAAACTTTAAAACCTTGGAGATAATCATATTCTTCCCAAATCCATTTTATTTTAATAATAATAATGAAAATATCTTATACTACTACTACTGCTATTATACCACTACTACTACTAATATTAATAATGTGCCTGAGAAACATAAATAAATAGCACGAAAAACCTGTCAGCTGTGTTAACAATTTTATCCCAAATGAGGCCATGGCATAATAGGACAAATTGCAAAGAACACAACGTACAGTTTATGACGGGATACTGGGCAACAAACTTCAGACATATATGCCAATGTATGAAAGGTTAAAAAGTGCATCAAAACAAATAAAGAGACTTGATGGGAAAAGGATCAAGTAATAACACCACAAGTGACACCATCAAATAGGTAAAGGGCCCATGTATAGCACAAACAACCCAAAGAGAATCTACTACCAGCTGGATTTTAAATGCTATTGCAAAATTTGAATGTTTTACCGCTGCAGCTGCTATGTAATGTAATGCAATGACAGAAGCATTCATATAGCACCTGAATCAGAAACACATGAACACACCTTCCACATCATTGGTAGCGTTGTGGCGAATACCTCTTCCTTGCTGAACAGCTGAACGAGAGCCATATCTTGGGAGAAAGACAGGCTGTTGGATGTGTTGGTCATCTATTCGGGTATCAACTCCTTCAACAGGTATGTTTCTAGTGTCACGACCATCTGGCTCACTTGGTCATCAAATAATGGCACAATCGTCACCACTGCTGCCGATGCTGCTGCTACTGCTGAAGCTGCTGTCGCTACCAACAACACAACCGTGCAATATGTGACCGAGAAATGTGTTGCCGTGCCAACCGTGCACGATGTCATGCCCGGGACAAGCGTTGACGTTCGTGTGGTCGTGTCTTCGTTGTTGTCTGGCTGTGTATAATCCTTGGCAGTAGTTAGAGCCAGGCAACAACACGGACAATGCAGTCCGTCACTAATTACGCGTTAACGAAACAATTAATGAACCGTCTGCTGAATGAATCTGGTTTATAACTTATCTTTGGTTTATACATAATCAGTTACTCCGATTAAAAGCTCGCTTTGCAGTGGAGCCGAGGGTCTGGCTCAGCGGATGAAGAAGCGTATCTGGTCAAAGAGTGACTGTACGTCAGCCTGAAAAGAGATGAAAAACAGTAGACACAGTGATCACTGATGCCAATGACACCACCAGCCACAGTCAAACAACAGTACAGCTGTACAGAGAAAAACACTGGAAATAATTACAGACAGAAGACATTGACATTCTCTCATTCACACGTCTCATCTTACTCCTGTGCAGAAGTTGGTCTGTAGGTCAGTCTTTCCCTCAGTGTCTTTTCCCTTCTGTCTGTCAGTATTACTCCCCGTTTCTCTGCATAGTCCATTGTCTGTAATTTACCAATAACGTTCAAGGAAAACTACAGTAACACAATTTTACATATGTATTGTCTCATCTGCCACAATTCACTGTTTATACTCAACATAGTCTGGATATTTTCTCGAAGTACTCAGTATGCGTTGCGATTCGCAGTACACCTTCCAGTACCATTTGGAAAAACGTAACAGTTAGATGTCAAGGCAGATCTTTAAGTCAAAATGCACACTGGCAATGATGGGACAGATATGAACTTCTCCCAACCCATTAGCTTAATCGTTAGTGTACTAGGATCTTCCTTTCCTCCCATCTAGAACTTCCACCTGCAGAATCTCACTCACACCCTTATATGCCAACCTAGAATACCTCCCTATGGCCCTTAAACCTCAACCTGTAAAACTTCCCCTCTCACCCTTAAACCTCATCCTGGAAAACCCTCCCTTTCACCCTTAAACCTCAATCTGCAGAACCTCCCCTCACCCTTAAACCGCAGCCATGGAAAACCTCTCACACATGGATGGCTTCTTTTAGAACACTTGGCACGCACCACCCCATCTAACATACAAAAACTATCTAACTCTCATCTATATTTAAATAGACCCACACCTCATTCAACCTTTCACATTACATTTTACAAAAAAAAACTTTAAAAACAATTGATATTTACTCAGCCTTGTGATACCGTCTTGGGGCGATGGTAAACGGTAATAATCCTTACACTTCTAGACCAACAAAAACAATAATAATACTAACAGACTGAACATATATAATCACCGGACAATACGAATTCTATTAGACCAGTCTTTCTATGACCATAGCAGAAAAAAGATTCCGTTTCCTGACTGGTCAAATACACGACTCCATAACCGAAACGCGGCCAGCGACCATGAAGCAGGGCGGGCTATCTGCCAAGCAGCGGTAGCCAGCGAGGGGGCACCGTAACAGGCCATCTATGCCCGCTTGCAAGCTAAACATTTCGCATGCTATTGGCTGCTCAGCACGACGCAGGCCGCCGTCAGCGCAATCAAATCTTTAGGCCGTTCGCCAAACTAGGTCAACCATGTTATCTATCAATGCACGCGAGAATCCAGTACACCTATAACGACCATCCCTCCCACCATCACCACCCGGCAAAATACATCAGTCAGTGCCCCAGTGGCGCTATGACTTAACACACACGCACGCCCTCCTTCTCCTCGCCCTCCTCCTGCTCCTGCTCCTGCTCCTCCCACTACTACTATTACTACTTCTATTTATTACTAGTTTTCCGTGCTCCGGAAATAACCCAACCATTCCGGCATAAAGCATCCAGTATCCCCCCGGCCCATAGCCGACGCGCCACGCCGACCAGCCGCCGCGCTGTCCCTCCTTTCGGGTAGTCTCCGTGGGAGTCCTTCCCCACTCTGAGGGAAGAGCGCTCGGCTGTCGCATCCGGTCCAACCGACGGAAGAATCCGGACAGACAACACTCACCAGTCCAGTTTCCCGTCCGTCAATAGGAAACTAGAAGTTTCCAGAAGCTTTCACTATCGATTTGACAGAAACTCACACTTGCAACACACAGCCTTGTACGCCTCTACCATCCGACAGGCAGACGGGCAGGCAGGCTGGGTTAAAATCCCGGACCCAAAAGCAGCTTCTCTCTCATCCAATAAATCCCTTCCCTATTAATGTCTACCTCCCCTAATTATAACGCATGCCTTCAATAACCATCGACTGCAAAGTGATTCCCACTGGTACAAAGGCCAAAAGAATTGCAAAGCTGCACAGACGGACGGAGAGGCGAGGGGGCAGGCAAACAGACCGGCTGACAGCAGACGGGCAGGCAGAGGCAGACTGGCCGGATGCCCGTTCTCCCTACAATAATAAAAACGAATGCGGAGTTTCTGACGCCGGGAGCCCGATAGCATGGACAAGTGCCAGGGTATTAATAATGGCTTGCAAGCCCTGACACACATCCTGAGAACTGAGTCGGAGGCTGAGAGACCAGATAAATCTCGACGGCGGCAGCGGCGCAAACTGCATCCAGACCAAGCATGAGTACCAGAGTCGCAGGCTCTTAATGATGCCCCATGGCCCAGCACACCTCTGCATCCTCCATTTCTGTTCCCCATCCCCCGCCCCCTCCTTTCCACTTCTCGCCCACTGACGCCCACTTCTCTTACTCCTTTTCTCCTCCTCCTCCGTATTCTTGCCTTCCTATCCTTTCCGGTTACCATCTTCCTCTCCTCTGTCTCCTCGTCCTTCCCTCTCTCATCCATACCTCCTCCCATTAACCTCTCACCCTCCCCTCCTCATCCCTTCCCATTCTTCCTTTCAGATCTGCCTCTTCTTTCATCATCCTTTCCACCTCCTCCTCAGCATCATCATCCTTTCTTCCACCCCTTCCCTTGCCCCGTACCTCCTCCTCCTCCTCCTTCTGTTCCAAACAAAGGCTGTGCTCCCGTTCGCCCTCCTGCAGCCGCCCCTTCCAGGTCAACATCAAATAAACTCCCGGTGTTGGCCAGGATTTATGTCCGTTGGGGAAATCAGGCCTTCCCTTTTCAGGAACAATGACCTGTCAGAAATCCAGAGTCAGAAAATCAAGGAGTGAATACGGCGGAGGTTCTGGGGAATGAAACCCAACCAACAGTTTAACTAGTAGCATCACAATTTTTCAAGCATCCTGAGCCGAAAAATCACATGGCACACTACCAACAACAACCTTAGCTCCTGTGATATTCAGTCTGAGGACAAAATGGACTAGTTATTTTCTCAGTGCAACATAATTACTAATTACCAATTACAGTTTGAAGCATGCACTCAATTATAATAACCTCCGGCAAGGAAATTAACATTGTGTCCTACATGTGATATTCAAAAGTTCAAATAGCTATCTGTATTTTCATTTAAGTGGTAAACTTATGCCTGCTAGAAAAAATAATTTTATCATTTTAATTTCTTTACACAAAGTATACATAGAAAATTAGATCTGGAATACATGGAAAATTAGATCTATCTCTTTAAAATCATCAAGCCCCAAAGATTAAGTTCACTGACTTAGTGCATACACAAACTGCTCTTCAGAATTAATATAAATAAAATACCAACTTTAAAGAAGGCAAAAGGATAAAGAAAATGTAAGGAATTGTTTTATTGTTTAGCAAGAGATCCAGTTTATAGTCACTAGAATTAGAATCTAATCAGAATCTGAACTGGATTTATTGTGTAAGGAAGGTTAGGCAAGTAAGGAAGTAAGTTTAGGCAAGTAAGGAAGTAAGTTTAGGCAAGTAAGGAAGTTTAGGCAAGTAAGGAAGTTTAGGCAAGTAAGGAAGTTTAGGCAAGATAAGTTTAGATACAGAATATCACTGTGGCTACCATTCTCCTTTTAGCTATGGAAGTACTGTGACAAAGACTAAATTTTAAGGTAACGTAAATAACTGAATTACTCAATTTTACAGTAAAGTGAGGTAAAGTTGTGGCTGTGATCATCAAAGTCTGGTGATGTTTTCAAGCCAGCAACCATAGAGTAAACTGGGTGATTTTGGGTTGCTGGCCTGTGTGCGTGAAACAGCCTTCTGGCATCTATATTCAGGAGGCCAAAACTGCTCATGCTTTCAAAAAAATTAAAATTCTATCTATTATGTCATTGTCAGTACTTGTGCTGACAACTGACATTGTGAAGCAACCCAGAAGCAGCTCACTACTGATGATGCTGCATAAATTGTTGTCATTACATGACATTACAAGGTAATTGCAGAATAACTAACAAAAACACCAGTTTTTAGGATGAGGCAAGGCAGTCATACCGAATGCAGCACCCTGAATAAGAAATTGTTGCAATGTAATCGATGGATTAAGTATGAATTGTACCTACTGATTTCCAAAATGTAGGGAAAATAAACACAAAAGATTTCTAGCTACGGTGTTACAGAATAACAATACAATACAACGTGGCTATGTTTTTACGAGGTGTCTGCTGAAGAAAGAGTTGAGAAGCAAAGATTGTTCATTTTCATCCACGTGATGTACAAAAGAGTCGATTCATGTAGCATCTCTCTGGTGGCAGCATGGCCAGCAGTTTTTTAGCTCTGGAGCAACTGCGTGGCACAATCCTATGAGAGGGCAACTAAGATTGCATTGAAATGCAACACCCACAGAAGGATTCCTTCGTCACGACCAAGAAATCACCATTCATTCTCTCTCAGCAACAAATCATGCCTGAGTAAGTATGAATGCACACATAAACACATACACAGGCACAAGACACATACATAGGCACAAGACACATACACAGGCACAACACACATGCACAGACACAACACGCATACACAGGCACAACACGCATACACAGGCACAACACACATACACAGGCACAACACACATACACAGGCACAACACACATACACAGGCACAACAAACATACACATTCATACATGCGCATGCACGCACAAACAGACACACATGCACAAGCAAACAGACACATGCCAAAATCGTACAAATTTTACGTATCTGATCTAGTCTAATCTAATGTAATCTAAAGGCTTCTCCTCCCCTTCTGTCACTCTTGTAGGTATCGAAAATTGCTGGGACTATTATCATGTCACAATTCTCAAGACTTCAAGGCAGACAAGAAGGCAGTTTTCAGAGAACTCACAACCAAGTTTGAAAAGATGAGTTACAGCAATACAAAGACATAAATACAATACAAAACATATGCAAATACAACTTACAGCTACAGAAAGGCACACAAATCATGCCAAAACATAACACAGCACATCAAAGACTGGTGTACCAAGGATACACAAATATTCACATATGCCAACAAAATCATAAACAAAAATATGCACAAACACACAGCACCTTTGAAAGGTTCTGAAAAGGAACTATATAAATGTCTATATACACAGATACATACATATATATACATACATGCAAACATAAATACATATATACATATACATACATACATACAAATACATACATATACACATATACACACACTATGTATATATATATACATAGACATAGAAATCATAAACAAAAACACAACACGCAACAGCAACAGGAATCCAGGCACTTGCGAGACTACAAAATACTGGTGAACTTGGAAATACCTAACCATGCATGAGCTAAGGGAGTGTGTGCTTCATACATAATACCTGTAACCTAATTACGTCCGTGTAAACAGCAGATGGGCAGAAGACAGAAGGAAACCTGAAAACATGTGAACTCCTAAAAGGCACAGCGCTGACAAGAGGAAGCCATACAGCATTACATTAGTAAACATCTGAACTTCAGTGATGGCAGGCTTGCCACAGGTCTGTCTTTGCACGCAAAGAACTGCGATTGTAATTTATTCAAGTCACAAATGAAGAAGAAGCTGTGAATCAACGAACAATGCCGATAACAACAAGCGAACTGTCTGGCACTTTTTGAACTTGTCTCACCAGTTTATTCTAGGTTTATCCTAAACCATATCGGCCTATATTCGATCTCTTTCGTGCACATTTACACCCCGTCACCTGAAGCAGAGTGCACAAAGCCAGACAAAAGGGACATTAATCAGAATTTTTCACTTGAATACTGAGCGTTAGCAAGCAAATGGTATGCTACAAATGTCATCAATTTTATTTAGTCTTCGCTGGTGCGAGTAAGTGAGTCAAGTCTAGCAAGACACATGAGATGAAGTGGAACAGTGGCCAAACGGCTAACATGGGGCGTTTCACCTCTGCACTCTGCAACCTGAGTTCTGGGTACTAAGTCTGTCAAGCAAAGTCAATAGAAATTGCACTGTCAACTTTGGCCATCGTCTTAGACACGAGTGCCTTCTTAAGCCAAATACATGCACGCAGAAAGTACTATTTCCTTCACACAGACACTTAAGCCAGCAAGTGAGACAAATCCCAGAGTCCTGGGCACAGGACTTGCGCAGCAGGGGACTTGTTTATTTTGCGGCTCATGTCAATATCAAACTCTAGCGTGGTTCTCATGTTCTCACATCTTGAAAACTGTTGCCCACTGAAAATAGTCCCACAGAGCCAGGGTTGAAAGCAGGTGTTTGCACCACAGAAAGGTGTTATAAAATTCTAAATAGTCACACGGCCTGTGTTCACTTTTCCAGTGAGCTCAGCAGCATTTGCTTAAAGATGAACTTTCTATTCTGAACAAACTTTTTACCACCACTCAAGCAGGGATTTTGTAGGGTACCTAAAAGGCACACACACATACATATATACATACTATAGGCACTTCTACTTGGATTAAATGTAAAATGATTTTGTTTTTAAGATACGAGGCTTTAAACACAAAAGCACACCATTCAAGTACCTATATCAATTCCGTGCATGCTTCTGAACCTGTTCTTTTCATCCATTTTGACCATTTATGTGACACCATTTAACTTATACACTAAGCATCAGTCGGACGGATGGTTATTTCGAAGTGAAACAGCTACCAGTAATCAGAATGCATTGGACAAGACCGGTGGAGACTGAGGAGGCCAGGCTGACCTGGAGTCAGAAAGTGGTCAAAGGGTTGGTCTGCAACCATCAAGTCTGAAGAACATTAGAGAACTGGCAAAGCCATTACAACAGCAAATTCTTACACTTTGGATCAGACACTAGAATGCCTACAGAGCGGTACTGTCTGGTGTATCAGGCACTGCTGAGGAGTTTCTCTTGAGCACACACTAGACAAATTAGTGATTACAGTTACAACTGTCTTGTTTCCTCCTGGTATGGTAAGAGTCAAACTGTCAGATGATATCCTAGAACTCCTTGGAGTCTGCACACACTCAGCAGTGAAGAAAACTATTCTGATCAAAATGCAAAACCTTGTAAACAGTGAGACGGATCTGATTTCACATATTTCTCTAATATTTTCATACACGTTGTGTATTTGTTCTCTGTGAAACAACATCTGTGCTTGTTCAAGGGTCGTGGTTTCGGGTGTAATATGGTTCAACAATGCACACAATATCTGCTTCAGCATATCAGTACGACCTTGCCTAGAATATATGACTGCATTTGTAAATTTAATGTTTGGTAACAGCTTGAAACAGATTTTGTTGAAAGGCTCATATATGTACAGTTAGGCTGACCAGACATCCGGGTTTTTCTGGGATTGGCCCAGTTTTTCAGTTGCTGTCCCAGTGTCCGGACTACCTTTGATAAAGTTTAAATACATCCCAGTTTTACTCAACATGCAATAATTACTCATTATTTTCTTAAATTATTAAATTTATTTCCTATAAAATGTTATTTGCTATAAATCCACATAACCAGTATGGCCAGTAGAAAATTGTATTTGGAAATGTCACAGCAATCATGCGAAAGTCTTTGCCATAGATTATAAAAATATATTATAATGACGTCATGACCATCGATTAATTTACCAGTGTAAATATTGTTGTTTACTTCAAAATTGCAAAAATTTGTTAAACCTTGATAAGTAACTGGGTTGACAGCTGGGACTCTGCCCTGGTCTCACTCTCTTGTAAGCTGTAAGGTCACTAAATTTTAAACGAAAAGTTCCTGAAATTAAGAAAAAAGTAATTTTGGTCAGCCTTTCATACACATAAGCTCATAAAATTAGACTGGTAAATCCGGACACCAGTGAATGTCAAGGTTGCTCCCAGTACTGCTATGAAAATTCTTCCACTTAATTACCTAATGGACACTTGACCATTCTCATAATGCTACCTTTGTCAGCCATCCTAAACCTGAATTAATTTTGGGAGCCATGTCCTTGACCAAGTTATATTTTTTTTTGTATAGTCAAATGCTCAAACACACCATTCTACCTCACACATACAATCCATAATAAAACTATCAGTTCAGGATGCCAACCATTTGGCTAATGCAAGCTAATGAATGACCTCTATTCTTTTTGGCCATTTGTCAAATCTAGTGCCTTTCTTGTGTTTAGTACTAGTTTTGTTATGTCTTCCCTCATTTATGTTGTCAATCCGGTGTAGCTCCCTCCTAAAGTACCTTTATTGCTCTTTTATTGGAATCTCGCATGTGCGGGGTTGTGTGGGACTCAGTCAACTGGTATTGTTTCCACATGACCAAACCAAAAGGAGTCTTGGGAAAGGCATTATACAGCAGAACTGTACGTATACACATGCACATACACATATATAATACAAAATATATATAGTTACGTGTAGTACTTTGGCACTAAATAAAGACCACCTGTGATGCACAGGCAGGCACCAGTGTTGCCTTTGGCATTTTACCAGACAGTGTATGTTTATGAGTCGTGCAGTCACACAGGCCGTTCTTGTGTAGCCTCAGTCACAGACAGATGCAGTCCAGAAATCAGTCCAACATGTGCCATAGCTTGCAAAACAAAGCACAGAACAGATCATAATACACATAACATACCAACTTCTTTGACCAGCATATGTATACAATATACATATATGCATTTCTATGGCAAAACATGACAGGGTTTCCATGGTAATATCATCCTGAAGTTCCATGGTAATGTATGAAGCACTTGTCATGGTACATAACTGTACAAGTCTTATGCATTCAGCCAGATAGCAAGAGCAAGCGAAAGAGGCCAGGTTCCTCGTTTGTTGTACTATTTAACATCGGTCCACAGGGACCAACAGAACCGTGTCTTCCTTATCCAGGAACAATCCTTCTCCCGCCCCACCACCACCACCACCACCACCAACCTCCCTTCAGCGACATGAAATCAAAGCTCGGCTTGTGCGGCCCTCCGCTACCGCCATGGAAGGTCGTGCCTCGTCCACACATCATCCTCTTATCCACTGATTCAGTGGAGAGATTATTAAGACCCGAATTCAATCGGAATAACTTGGGGGACAAAGAGAAGGCACGCACAGCACCACGCGGAACAAAGCAGACGTGGCACAGCGCTCCCGCCGTCACCGGCCAAGTCCATCCGCTGGACAGCTCCACATAAAAGCCGGATAGAGATAAATCAGGATAAATATGACAGGACACACCGCAAGCGACGCTCCGATCCGATCCTTCCGACCGGCCGAACAATTGGACCCACATCATCAGATCCCAACAATGAATCCAAAATCCCAGAAATTGCATTGAAAAACAAGAGAAGAAAACTCATCTTTACATCTCCCTCCCTCCCTCTTTTATCCTGCTCTTCCAACTCCCTCCCTACTCCGTCTTTCCCTTCCTTGTTTGCAACCGCCTCCCCTCTTTATCTCCTCTCTCTCTCTCTCTCTCAATCTCCCTCTGCCTTTTTCTTTATCCTACTCTTTCTCCTATTTTCCTTTCTCTTTTCCACTGCTCCCTTCCACTGTCTCCTCTCCATGTATAGGTCTCTCGTGTTTCTCTTCCTCTCTGTTTCAACTTCTTCTCTCTTCTCTTTGTCTGCTCACTGTTTCTCCCTCACAGCCTATGATTCTTCTCTTTCACTTCCTGTTTTCCTCACATGGCCTCTTCTATTTTCCAGTTCTGTTTCTCTCTCCCTGCATCTCCTCTTTCCCATCCTCTCTTCCACTTTCCCACTCCACTCTTCCCTTTCTCTCAGTGTTTATGTTTCTTCCTAGGTCTTGATATCTGTTCGTCCATATTAGATATATGTATGTATATGTGTGTGTGCACAGATATGTTGATCTTTTCTCCTTGTCTGTCCAGATAATCTTATCTAATGACTTCCATCAGATTAGAATACAGAAGTTCCATACTGGTTGATCTGATTGGCCTATTCTGCCTATGTTTGTCTGCTGCCTTGCCTGTCTGTCTGTCTGTCTCCCCGTCAGTCCATGCTGTTTGCCCATCCTCTTGCTCCTCGTGTCTACTAGATGCCAAGCTTTAAATAAATCAAGACAGCCTGGAGATTATGAGCCAAGACAACAAAATACAACATGCAACGTCTCTATTCAGAAGAGAACACAATGAAACGCCTGTCCTGTTCACTCTAGGTGTACATTACATTACAAGTTTCAATGGCATACTGCTGGCTCTTCTTAATCTTGCTGGTGATGATGATTACAAGTGGCTGAGCACAAAAACATAAATCTTATCTAATCTAAACCAATCACTTCTATAGTGCTGTTATCATAATGCGTAAAGCATCAGTTGACGGCCACTTCAGGTGAACTCGCAGTCAAAATCATAATCTGTTAGAAAAGCCAGGCTGAAATCTAACAAGCCTGAGGCACCAGAAGTCTGCTACGTTGCATAGGCAAGCTGAAACAGACAAGTTTTAAGCCTAGATCTGAACTACACTACAGAACCAACAGAATGCATGGAACCAGAAGGTGCATTCCAAAGCCTTGGACCAGCCACCGAAAACCCCCCAGAACCCAATACTGTTCTGGTGCATGACATCACACGAGTCAAAGTATCCGCTGATCGAGTGCCATAATTGCTAGTATGAGGAGTACACAACTAGCAGAGATATGTTGGCTGGTATAAAAATAATACCTTGAAAACAATAAAAAAAGAATTTAAAATGAAATCTTTGCTTGCTGGGAAATTAGTGTAACAAATGTAATATTGGAGTAATATGCTCATACTTTGGGGGTTTTTGTTATGGCTCTGGCAAGAGAATTTTGAACCATTTCTAGTTTGTGCAAATCTCGTTTAGCAATATCAATGAGAAGTGAGTTGCCCTAATCGAGTTGGCAAGAAATCAGAGCAGTTGCTAGTGAAACCAAGACAGTTGGAGACACATAAGATCTGATTCGACAAATATCCCAAATGTGAAAGCGAGATGATCAGAGAAGTGAAGAGCTCGCTGCAAACAATGAAATTGCAGCATACCAACTGACGGTAATCAAGGAAGCAGGAGGTACATTAAACTTTTAAATAAAATACAAGAATGAATAGGTCAATGTGAAAAATACAATACTTCCTTTATACAAGATGAATTTAGTAACTGAAAAATAGCAGACTATAAATTAGTCTAATTTTTAAAATGTGTTTGATATCCTGATTAACTAGCAGAAATTTAACATCAAACCACATGTAGCCAACTTCCGGTTTCATCCTACACAGAGAGATTATATTACATCATCGTTTTTCTGTGGGGCTAACTCAGGTAAGCCATACCTTCCTGTTTCTTCCCTCTCCATGCAATCCCACCTTTCAAGATTATTTTCTACCATTTATTCTCTTGGTCTTCCATGTATTCTCTTCCAGTCCTTACAGTCTTTACATTACATATAATTACAGAAGAACAACTATCTGTTTTTCTGTCTTACATTACATTACACTGTCCTACATTATATGAAGTTACACTACAAGAAAACAGGTAGTCTAAACTCGTGTCTAAAAATGGGCAAATATAACACAAGCCAAATTGTTAATAACGACCAACTTACCAAGGAAAAGGAAACTTAACTTACTGCACTCTAAAGTTATTACACAGGACTATGCAGGAGTTATAAGACAAGGTCTAAGTATGATCTTTCTTCCTCAAGGGCCTACTGAACCCAAAGACCAAAGGTTTAAACCTTTCCCCTTAATTCGGAGCGAAGGTCTCTTAGGGCCATATTATTTATTTATCATAGACATTGCACAAAAAGCCTGTGAACAAAGTCCGAGTCAATGTCTGGTGATACCAGACAGCAATGTAGCAAGAACATTCATAGAAAAGAATGCTGCGATGATCGTAGTTCCCGTTTTAGGACACTGTGCCATAACGAAGATGATTAGCATCGCCCTCCTCCTTTTTCCTGGCTTGGTACTAGCATCACCCTCCACGGCAGTGGCAAAGTTTCTGCGATGAAGCAGACAGTATCCTTTTTAGTAAGCATACTAGTGTCTGACTAAAGTGAGTATGCTTAATTACTAGACATACATTTATGGCTGGTCTAAAAGGCCATAGTAGCTTTCATTATGCAGGCACAATGGCTGAGAAATTTAGGGCAGACATAACTGGAACATTCTGTCAAACCAGAACTGACATTTGGCCAGCTAGCAACAAGGACAACAACCTTCATCACCACTGAGTTCAAATTCCAGTGGCTCAACCGAAATTGGTTTATTTATTCTGAAACCACCTCACAGGAAATGCTTACCGTCTTACAGTTCCACTGCCTTGTCCTTGCCGTGTTTGGCTCATTCACCTAAGAGGATTTAATCACACAACCTCTGCTCAGCCACCAGTGCTAGTTGGTGGGTGAGCAGTGTGGGGGATTCAGTGGTGTGATTAAATTACCTTAGCCGAAACAGCCACCATAACAACCACAAGCAAATCAATCCATAACCTTAAGCATGTGTCAAAATCCAGGCCAGGGCAGACTGCAATATCACCAGATCCAACCAGACCAATCTGCCTGTTAAACCAATCTCTCCTAAACCAGTCTGCCCGCTAAAAACCCAATTAGTAAATTCACAAACAACATTTTCATGCCATGCTACCATAGGTGAATTTATAAGGTGGTTAAAGGGAGTTCAGCCTTAGCAACACAAGTGCCTAACGAAAACCAGCATTGGACCAAGAGAGGTAGGCCTATGTTTGCTTAGGGCCTAGTATGTGGGTGCTTCCTCTCTTCACTTGACCCGTGAACTGTTTGTATGTCAATGTGTCTTTGTGCATAAGTGTATGTGTGCGTGTGTGTGCGTGTGTGTGTGTGTGTGTGTGTGCATGGGCGTGTGACTCAGTCCAAACTAGTACAAGCCACTCAAGAGAATTGGTAGATCATTAACAAATTGGCAGAAAAACCCCTTCTGAACTAAACTGAGAAGCCAATCCCACCTGCAAGTGTATGCATGCAAACAATATGCACAGATACCCCTTATGTGAAGCCTGTGCATAACTGACCACATGAAGAAGTGTGTGCACTTGTCTGTATGCCAAGTGTGTACAAGCAAGTGCATGAATGTGTGCGGTGTGCATATGTGTGCACACACAAGTGTACATAGGCCTGTAAGCCTATGCTTTTTAGTGCTTTTGTAGGCCTTTGTGTGTCTATGGGTATAGGTGTACACGTACTGCCTATATGACCAGTGGACATGCAGACACCCAAGATAGGTTATGCACAATGTGTGTTGTGTGTACCTACACCCAGGTGCTTGCATGTGGTAGACAGAATAGGTTGGAGAAGAGGGAAACAGACCAATCTACCAACAACACTCCACAGCTCGTACATAAGAACTACTCCGAAATTGATCTATTTAAGAGGTTCCTCATGAATCAACAGGTCTGATAATGTTCCGCCAACTGGATAGTGGTGCTACATAAACAGTATAAGACCAAAAAGCAAACAAGAAAATAAACCATTAGTCAGAGTAAAAGAAACCTTGAGACAGATAAAGGGCCCTGTTATTGGAGTCTTGTATTCGTTTATTTTGAGATATCTTAAGAAATCAGCCCACAGCCATTTGTTGTCATAGTCGTCGTCGTTGTCATCATTCAGTTTCTGATAGTTTCCCACATAATGACATGTCTGAATGACCTGCACACACACTTCAGCAAATAGGCTCCTTCTCTTGGCTATTTTGGTGATGAAGAAATGCAGAGCTTATGGTTACATTCTACTCCCATTCTATATATTCTAAGTTACATATATTCCAAAATGTATATATATATGCAAAAATTGACATGGCAGGAAAGAACCTTTACAAACAGCCACATACGAATTGTTGAGGAAAGCACAGCAAGTCTGTCGCACACTCAGTTGAGAGTTTGGTACAAATGTCATTGACAGATTCATGTGTTTAGGCTGTGTGTCCATGAAGTATTGTCATGACTGAACTGTTCATTTAAGAAAAACAAAGACTTTGTGTCTTGTCTCAAGTTAACCCTTCTGGGCAAGTTGGCAGCCTGAAGCTTGACTGACACTTTGAAAGATCACTGACACTGTGCAGGCATTAATCAAGTTCATTCATTCAATAAACTTGTGTAGTGCCTCTTCAGACGCTCCCAGATGCCATATACCTGGAGAATATTAAACTACAGAAGAGCTGATTGATCCAGCAGAAAGTAATTTCTTCCAGAAATTGCAGTCTACTGGTCTTTTGCCTTCACCAGTTAGTGCCACCTCTTCTGAGGACAAGCACAGGACTCCCTTTGCAAGAGACGACATCCATTTATGCTACTAACTGTCAAAACCAAAATGTTTAAAAGTAGTTTTGCAAACAGATGCTTTTTGGTTCTATTTACCTGCACGTGCCATATGATTATATTTGCTCATGTTGTACTCTATTTAAAATAATCATTGTAAATCAATAATTAAATAGAGCACAAATGGAATGCAGGTGTGCCTGTCACATGCAAATAAAGGCTACTTACTGACTTACTTATATCTACTCAGAAGCACTCCCAGTCCAGTCTCTGCAAAACAGAACAGCTGCACCTACATATTAATCCAAAAATTAGCCCACACGTCTGAGAATGGACTTTGTGAATGATTTATGCCTCGAAAGCTGATCTCTGTCAAACTGACTTCTTGTTCCTAGTAAACTGACCAGCAGCTTGGTTAAGCAACTGGAATGAATGCATCTACAAATGGTTAATGAATGCATTACAGAATGGAGTACTGAATCATGTTTGGGAGTAGAAAGTATACGCTTTAGGGAATCATTTGCCAGAGCTGGAAATAACTTTAAAACATTTTAGGCCTATCCCAAGCCAGAATGGCACTGCATTTCCGGTCTCTGTTGGTCGTTGACCCAAGGCTCTGGAATCACTTCCAGCTTGTCTGCTCTGCAAGTTCTGTGATGTTTTTTAGGTCTGAATTAAAGTCTAGTTTCTTCTGGATTGCTTATCCCTCACAGCTTATCTTTGGGTGACAGAGGCCTGAAGGATCTCAACCAGTTCAGCCCAACAGATTGTAGCCCTGGGAAGTGATTTTGCTTACGAGTGACTACCAATTGATGCCTTGTGTATTACAACAACTGCACTGCAGAAGTTTCCAGATTACATCAGTTTTTAAATGGCATAGATGTGGCATAAATGGCATAGAATGGTAAAGTGCATATAGGTCAAATAATACAATAGTGAATACATAAGGGAATCATTCACGGTATTAAAACTGAGTAACCTGGAATGAATTAATAAATTCAAGGAAAATTATTAAGAGAATTCTTGGAAATAGACCAGAGATTGCAATGTTTTTGAATATAAAGTCTGATTCAACATCCAGGCTAAATACATGATTCACTTCTCCTGACAAACTCCTGATTTAACCTGGTTGCACAAATATTGATCACCGACATCCTTGATCTGGGCTGAGATCTCGATGCATGCAATCAAAACAAGATCTAGGAAATTTTATGACACAATTCACTTACATAAAATTTTATAACAAAGACTGCAATTCTGTTTTATTCCACCCTCTCCATATCTGGCAATATGGTAGCTACATGGTAACCATTTCGCTCTTGGCTTTGGTCCCAGGAGTTTCAATGCATTGTAAAAGCAACAAAATACACATATAATACAGCTGAAATTTGTTCTGTTTTGAAATTGTTTAAAGCCTCACAACAATTATGACAACTATAACCTAAGTATAAGTTAGTGGTCAAGTATTCAGCATGGTTGAAACAATCCTCAGTAAGAGAGTCACAAACTTACAAGGTACAGAATTCCAAACGGTCAGCTACTGTGAATGAGTGCTGGCCAAATACAATACACTTTCCAGCCAAAGAAGACAGATAAGATGGCAAACCATTTGCACATGGTTTATAAGCGAGAAGTGTCAGCTTGAAGGCCATTTTCTCAAATACTGGAAGTTGCAGCAAGAACAAAGAGCAGTAGTGACATAGTCAGGGTAAGTGAGTCTAAGGATGCCGTAAGTATAGTACTACATTGTATGTATGCATGTATGCATCCAAGCATATGTAGCACACATTTAAGAACCTCACCGAGGCGATGCAACATGACTATCTAACAATTCTAAGAAGGTGCATCTTAAAATAGGCTGAGAACGTTTCTTGAGCTGTTTAGGGAGAGAGAGCTGGAATTTTCAGACGAATATTGTTCCAGACTATCAAACCTCCACGGGCTGTACAATGCAGAGTTTGTTGACCCAGGTGGCTCAAGACTGTAATAAGAAGCTCTCTTATGTGTTCTGTGGTTGAGCCGACTATCAAGGCCTGTCCTATGAGGAGAACCTTGAATTTAATTCTCTCTTGAACTGGGAGCCAATGCAGTATCTCTTGCATATAGTTCAAGATATGCCAACAGTTTGGCAAGCTGGCCACAATCTGGGCAGCACAGCTAAGGACAGACTGAAGCTGACGAATTAGAAATTTCTTCTCATCTGCAAGGACTGCATTATAATAGACCAAGCATGTTACGATGAAGGACCGATGAAGGACCGAACAACGGTCACCGGTCACTGCAGCGACATATGATAAATGATGCCATATGACCCTTATCTGGTGCAGTTCATGAAAGCAAGACCAGCAGAGAAAGTTGACATGTGCCGCCATTACATAGATCTTCATCCAGGAGCATGCCAAGGACCCAGACAACAAGCAGTGCATTCCATTCTGAGAACGCCACCACTGTCATCTCTTTGTCCACCTTTGCCTGCACCTGTCAAAAGCTAAACCAAATGAACTGTGTTTTGACAGATTCAAAAATAATCAGTCTCCATGACATCCAGGTCTGTACTTCTGTCAAATTGGCGGTACCTTTGATAAACAGGCATGTGCATCCAATGGGTGACATTTTAAGTACAGATGAACATCACCAGCATATTGAACCAACATCTCTCAATCAAGTCTTGTCTGAATAAGCCTGTGCATTGGTGTTCTCATTGATACCGAGTCCAGAAAAGATTCAGAGTCTAGAAGTGATACCGAATCCAGAAGCCATCAGAGAAGAAAAAGGCACTTCCAAGAAGTTTCGTTTCAGCGCTTTCAGATTCTAGAGTGTCGAACTGACCATGAATCTGAGAAGATTACAGACAGTATAGAAAGAGAAAGAGGAGATTTAAGAGGAAGTAGATGATAGGTCAGTGGATTGATTCCAGGAGCCTGGAAGACCAGTGAAACTAGATTTGCCAAGCAACCATAGTCTATTATAACTGACAACAACACTGTATAAACAATAGTCCCCACACACACAGACAGATGTTGAATGACCTTTTGACAACACACATCCAACATCTGAACAACTCTGTCTACCTTATGGGTTGTGTGATTCAACAGTGACTTTCTCCGTTTTGTCCAGTGTACCACCATTCAACCTACGGAACTAGAGGATAAAGGGGCCAACACAATTAAGAAATGCCTATTCATTTTCTGTAGCAATTATAAGGAATCTTTATCAATTCAAGTGATGGTTAAGCAAATGGCGCTGAAAGACTGCTCAATAGTAGCAAAAGTCAATAAGTAAGTAAGCTGTTTAGGAGTAGTCATTACCAGATTAAATACACAAACACACACAGACACGCACAGGCACACAAATGATGCACAAGCACACATAAAAAGCCTAAATGCAGGCACACACATGAAGAAGACAAGCAGACCTTTAAGCTAATCCCAAGAAACAACCATAGATATAAAGTGTTAGCGACTGCATTTTACCTAGACTTGGCATATGAGGGAGGTGGCCAGCTTTTTCCCTTGTCACCTGACACAGTACTGTCCGTGTACTCTTTGTTTGCTAGTGGCCTCCAATGTTCCATCTGATTATTTTTGCATGTGCACAATGGCCTACATTTGGAACCTGTGTTCTGGTCTGTGCCTAAACTTAAGGCTATAAAATTGCAATGTATAAAAAGAAAAAACTATGAACAAGTTAAACTTAGAACTTTTAGAGTATCTCTCGTTTGTCTTTATGTGAGTGTCAACAAGCGTACACAATCTATGTTTATGTTGACTGTCTGACCAGAATTCAAGAGTCTTGATTCTTAGCAGACTGTCCAGGTGATCAACCTGATATTAATCACGCATTGTTGCTTTCATTGCATGCAGAACATTTAAGCTGTGCTGCTACTCCACAATAGATGCTTGCAAGGTGAACCATACAGCTGCAAATGATGGTGGAAGTCAAACTATGGGTTGTTTTGGTTTGAAATTTTGCTAGTGAAATTTCCTAATACACATGTTTTTAAAGTAGCTTAAATTTTGTAAACTGATAGATTTAGTAGTTAGTTTAGCGTTTCATCACAGAAGTATTTTTATTTTACCTTGGCCTATTATATTTGTATTTTATTTAACTAGCTTGGCAAGTTCCTGTTTCCCCTGATATCACCCTTTCATTCACTCTACCCACTTGTTTACTTTCCTAAACTCAGCTGCATACAGCAAGCTCCTCTTTTTCTTTAGCAAACTTCTAATAAGGTCCACAACTAACATAGGCTTGGCACCATTTAATTGCACTGAGCTAATGAGTCAGCCAAAGGTTTTTGACTAGTCTCCCTTAAACTATATAGGATCCAGCTTTTATACTCGCTGAATGTTTCACTTTTTAGGATTGGCCATTTTGTGCTTATCAGTCAAATGACCTATTTTTCTGCAAGTTGTTGCCCCTGTAAATTAAAAACTAACACATGTCCAACATCATTTGCTGCTATTCTCAATAATACAGTCCCTCTTTTCTGTATACCCAGCCATCACCTCATGTCACTGTTGCCTCTGCTTTATTTCACCATGTCTCTGAAACCCATTCCGTTTCCCGTATCCAGCTGGCCATGTCTATTATACCAACAAGCTTTTTTCTGTCTCCATCTGTTTCCTCAACATACTCCCATTTCTCCAATTCTACATGTGGGTTGGAAGCATGCAGGAAGAACTTTTGCTAGTTTACCTTCTGTTGCTTCTGTGGATTGAAATCACACAGGAAGAACTTGTTGCTAGTTTACCTTCTGTTGCTTCTCTGGGTTGAAAGCACACGGGAAGAATCTGTTGCTAGTTTACCTTCTGTTGCTTCTGTGGATTGAAATCACACAGGAAGAACTTGTTGCTAGTTTACCTTCTGTTGCTTCTTTGGGTTGAAAGCACACAGGAAGAACTTGTTGCTAGTTTACCTTCTGTTGCTTCTTTGGGTTGGAAGCACACAGGAAGAACTTGTTGCTAGTTTACCTTCTGTTGCTTCTCTGGGTTGAAAGCACACAGGAAGAACTTCTTGCTAGTTTACCTTCTGTTGCTTCTCTGGGTTGAAAGCACACAGGAAGAACTTCTTGCTAGTTTACCTTCTTCTGCTTCTTTCTGGTGACACTGAGCTAAACCATGGTCCTCACTATACTGAAACTATTAACTTCTGCCACTTAGTATTCATTCTATCCAGAATAATTCCCCCTCTCTTTACAATTACATCTCGGATAATCTGGTAGATATATTTGCTCTTCATGAAACTCGGCTCCAGCAGTCTGACACACCTTTCATAATTTTGGACTTGATTCCTGGGTCCTTTTCTCACCTAAGTATTAACATATTACACCAATATTGCATTCATTACACAACTTGCCCATCCAGCAAAGAATCCAGTTTAAAATCTGTCTTTTAGTTCACAAAGTACTACATTTAAATCAAAACCTTACCTCTGTTCCATGCTCAGTTGTCATACCAATAAATATTGAATTTGATCAGTGAACACCATGACTCTTGTTGCGCTTCATACCAGAACAGTGTTGGGTTTTGAAGAATTCTTGGTTATTGGTACACAGCTTTGGAAGGCACTGGCGAGTTCTGTTCATTCTGTCAGTTCTTTGATGTTATTCAGTTCTAAACTTCAGACTCACCTCTTCAACTTGCTTACCAACATTAGCCTAACTTCTGGTTTCTCTGGCCTATTGGAATTTGACCTGGCTTCTCCAACAGACTAGGATTTCACTTGGTCTTTATGATAATGGTGTCACTGAAGTCATTAGATTAGATCAGAACTGAGCTAACTCACTTAGTTCTTAATTTTCCCTGATACCGGACACTACTACATCATTTATCAATTGTTCAATGTCTTGATCATTCCTGTCCTAAGTTTTTTGATTGCAATTTTATATAAAACCCTGATGCTGTCTGCAAGCCTGCTTCTTATATCTGTCATCAGCTGTATCCAGTGGCTTACAATACATTACTGCTAATCTAGTAAACTCATTTTGTCCAGCATCATAGCTCTTTATCAACGTCTTCATACTTAAAAGGTGCTGTATAAACGTTCAGATACATTTATATATACATACATTTCCTCAACGGGTGTATAACATCATCACTCCAGTGTACACATTCTTCAAAACATTGTGAGCTCAACTTAACAAAGGTTGATTTCGTTAACAGATGTGCACTGACCGTGGTCAAACAGCTTTTCTGGAGAATTTTACAAAGGTCAGCTAACTCCTCAACAACAGCATTTGGAGCAGCTAATGGAACATGATACTGAGGATCTGTTAAACATTTGATTACGATTTTACTGGAAGCGACCATGGACCGATGCCTTGGTCATTATGGTCATTGGACAAAGGGTAGTTATTTTCAGTCACCTGCTCCTTTCAATATTTTTTCCGTAGTCTGTTAGTGGAAACAGCAGTGAAGTTTAGATCCACGTATCAGAGGTATATATCATATAGAGGCTTTAGAGGTCAGAGTTTTCATAACCCATTTTCATAAGGCTCACAAAGGTGTTCACGGTGGGCGCTGTGTGTTATGTGGACCAGATGAATATAAATGAACTTCTTGGTGGCCACTTCAAAACCTAGGCTGGAATGTCATATGGTTTGCAACGTGGTGCATGTAAACATTATTTGGCCTTCTGAGCATAGTGGGCTATGCAAGCTAGCAGCTGTAACAATGAATTAAATTTACTTTTAAATAACACGAATACTGGCAAAATATTTTGCATGCAAGCAGAAAATGGTTGTGCAAGCTATCAAAAAAATCATATGCGTTCACACGCACACAGATTTGAGGGAACATAGGGCACAAGTGCAGCCGAAATCTTGAAACCAATTCCTGCCCTTGTGGGCATTTGAACCCCCCAAACTTTTTATTGACACTCATACACTAAACGACCAACCACCCCACACACACTAACATACAAAGCACCAATCCAGGCACTCATGCAGACACACAAACAAACATACAAAGCACAAAATCCGGGCACACAAATGAACATAACACCAAGGAAACTGCCTACGAGTTCAGCAGACAGTTTACTTACAGCTCAGGAGAAAACAGGGGCCCAGTTATTCACGTATCTCCCTCCTTCAAAAGTACTAGATGGTCATAAAACTCTTGCCATAAAAACGGCCACAGACTAGCTTCCACACATTCATTTTGCTCCTCCCTCTCACGAGGGTACAAAAGGGCTAGAGGTGTAAAATAAACCAAAGGGGCCAACCAACCGGATCAGCCCATTCACCCTCCCCCACACACACAACAAACATCCTGATAGCAGGCCTGCTTTGTTTGCTTACCAAGAATAATGATACATCGTGATCACTACAGTCTTAACATGACCCTAAAAATCTTCAGCAGCATACAAAGCAAAAGGCTAAAAACATATCACAGCTATAGCTAATTCATATTTATACATATTTGTATATATATATATACATATATATATACATATATTTAATCTCACACTTAAGCCAGCGCCTGAGTCTATTTGTTTTCTTGCTTTTACTTATTACATTCACGCAACAGTGACATTTTATCATTTATAAGTCTAACTTACTTTCCTCATTACCAAAAGGTTTTGAGGAGCACATCATTTCAACAAACAGAATTCATGAATGCATACAATAACAAGCAATATACACAGAAATGCACAAAGATGCTCACAAACACACACAGACAAGTCAAATGACACACTGAAACACATGCACACTTCAATATTTTGCAAACACCTAGCGAAACTGTAATGTAATGAAAAAATTTACACAGCGCCACAAGTACCTATTCAGATGTACTCTCTGGACAAATGAAGCCGCTGTCAAACCATTTCCTTGACATTTCCTCACAGTGCCTTTGGATTTGCTAATCCAAAGTACCAAACAGAAGAGCTTCCTCAAAGGGACTCTTGTATGAGACGTCTGCTCACATTACATTATGCAGTACACTAGGGAGGTCCTTAAAAGATGCTATGCAAATGTCATGGTACACACACACATACATATGTATGTATATATACATATATACACTCATACACATACATTATCCACACATTGAATCACTAAGCTAGGAAATACAGAAACCAAACTGGCCCAACTCAAAGAAGTAGAATCCGCCTACCTAGCAAGTAAATCGCTGATAATCGCAGACACAAATTTGGCAAAAACATTCATAGTCTCATGCAGTCTGGTAATTGAGGTGGCTGATGTGCCCTGAAGCCAGACACATCTTATTACCAGAAAAGGCCAAATTAACTATCTGACTGTAGACCCCACTGATTATTATTATTTGATATTACTAGATAACTTCATACCGAGACCCTCACTGGCCATTCATTTCTACCAGATAGCTTTCCTCATGACCATATAACTTATATCTTATGTAGGCCACCTTTAGCGAGTTCTGCTCACTGAGCATAAGTGGGGTGTGAACGCTTCACTGAGCATTTGAGAGCCATTGTCCTCAAAGCAACAAACACAAACTGGGAACTCTGAACATGTTGTCAACTGGCAAGCTGGAGGGAATCCTTTGGTTGGGTTCTAGGTGTTCACAAAAGCCTACCAGTGGAAACTTCTCCCAGCCATTTAAGCCTCATTAGCCCACAGAAGAACATGTCATTCTTAACAAACTCTAACATCATTTATGCTGGTTGGGAACTGCCTTCTCGCCGTACTTAAAGGTGCTATGTAAGCGTTTAGGAACATCACATTACTAAAAGTATTTCTATTCCACTTTAGATAAAGTTAATCCACATTTAACAGTGAGATTCTTGACCAATTAATTGTTCTAACAGTGCATACACTGACAGTTGCACCATAAGTGGCTGCAGTCAGTGAATAACTGTAAATGTACAGTGCCCTTTTCTTAGCCTTGGTTGTATTAAGACACTCTATACATCGTCTTATTGTTATTACTGTCACTGTCACTATCACTATCACTATCATTATAATTACCATAAAAGTGACTTAGAAACTATAAGCCTCCTAGCCACGTTAGTGTCTGCCTTTGCCAGATCTGCTACTTGAAGATAGGAGCCGCAAACATGACACAGTTCAGAACGAACCTCCAAAGAAAACATTTGCATAACCGGTGCAGTACACCAGGCACACAAAAGATTTGGGTTAGATAAATCAGGCGAATGGCTGAAGAGAGCCAGGCAGCCAAACAACATAGAGTCACAAAACAGAAACCGGTCAAAGGGTCTGACCAGATCAATAGGAAAGGCCACAGTCACCATTCGGCATGACATGTCTATATCCTATTGGACTGCATTGTGTCGCAGTGCACGTACATGTACAATATGAGCATTGCACAGCTATTCCCATAGCATGTATTTGTTTTGTATCTATTTCTAAGTGTTCCTTGCATAGTATGGATTCTGTGGACTCATGTGTTCCTTTGTTCAGCTTGTGATCATTTTTATGTATAACGACATGCTCCTTGGAACATTTAATGTAACTCCCTATGATCCACAGGCTGCCCTAGAAAGCACATCATCAAAGGACTAAGTAATAAAATCTGTAATTAGCACATCAATGATAACAACAATAGTAATAGCCCTTAGAAACAGATCTGGCGCATTTACCAATAGTAGCTGAGCAAACATTCTAGGAACAAAGAAAACACTTTGAACACAGTTTCTCATGCTCTGCTGTCTATCCCTACCACTGCCATCAACAGTGCTGCCATTACCACCACCACCACATCACCACCACCACCACCACCACCACCACCACACATCCTTCACTGGTCTGAAAATGCACACATGATATAAGTTACAGTGTACTTTAATAATTATGGCACTAATGATAGACCTAGGCAAGCTACCACTGTGTAAATGAGTGACCTACTTATAAAGCCAAACTGACTTATGAGGAATAAATCTAAGGAAAGATATGCATCCAGTCTGAAAGCATTCACCACAATCACCACAATCTGCTTATTGCTGAAGTCTAAATATGCAAAAATATGCTGAAACTATATATATTTGCACATGAACAACTAATATGTAAAAGTTCCTCCAGCAAACGCTAAGAGGCAGCCACGCTATGACGTGTTAGCAGCCATATATTTTCTTAGTCACAGCACACAAGACAGGTGGCCTGATTCTCCCCCCACAGTGTATGGTCAATGTACTCATTTTATAGTTAAGTTTGTTAGGAAGCATCAGTGGAACAGAAATCTTTAAGTAACTTTGTCCTGGAAAGGATCTGAAACTCAACCTACGGTTTCACATTCCAGCAAACTAACCAAATGACAATCATATTCTGGGGGTGTGCATGTATACATATACACATATGTATATTATATATTTTTTATAAATAGGGATATATTTGATTCCCACCTTATTTATATTTTGGAGTCATATAATATTGACGTATATAATATTGACTTGACTTATACAATATTTCAAGTTTCAACTAATGGAATCATATACTAATCAGAGGGGTCTGCATGACTGAATAAGTTCCAGGAAAAGGTGGGAAAGAGGAAGAAAGATGTTCTTTCTAAGAACATCAAATTGCTGTATAATTAGACTGGAAGGAATCATCCTCAACATCGGAGCTCAGGTGTCCATCCACAGCCGGGCAAATTCCTTTAGATGGTCAACCTGTGACACTAAGCTGCTGCCACATCCTTCCTTCCCTTCTCTACCAAATCACTGCCTGCCAGGCTCCATCAGTGCGGGGTGTTCCCCAGCCCCCACTGGACAAGTAAGTTTACATCCCTCCGGCCTGGAATTAATAAGGTAGGGAAATTTATCTGGCTTTAACAGGACCAGCACCTGGTCCGGATTACCTGCAACTGATTAAAGCCAGTCTGCACTTGGAAACCGACCGAGCTCATCGTAAACGACCGGTCTCTAGGAATCCTAGCGGACTAGTCTGTGACCCACTGGGCCTGACCCCCTTCATCGCATGTCACATCACTGCAAGGCAGTAACCATTCAGGGCAGGGAATAACAAAGAAACACCCAAGCCACCCGGTTCAACAAAAGATGGCCTGTATTCTGTTAGGTATCACCAGATGAGGTCCTAATCTCAAAAGAAATAATGAAATGCATATTCTTAAGTGCCTTTTAAGCGGAAGGCCAAAGAACACTGGCTGCGTGTCCCTTTAGCTGGCCTGAGATGCTCTGTGAAGTGATAGTGACTTCACATTCCAAGCCTCGGCATATGACAGCAAGTGAATCCCTCTCCCTTTTCACCTGATTTTCCCACGGACAGTGTTGAGTGAGAGTACCCGTTTTGTAGCGGAGGAGTTCATTAGGAGGCAGATGGTGAACAGAAATCTCCAAATTTCTGCTCTGGCCTTTCACTCAAACTGAAAACATTCCTCTTTCACAGATCCTATCCTGACACCCCTTCTTCCTCTTATCTCCCTCTCCCCTCCAACCCCAAACACCACCCCCCCGTAGCTGCTACGCTGTCTGACTTTTGGATCTTTACCTGCAACCGAACCCTTTTGCCTATCGATTTTGTTTTGACTGAGCGCATGTGAAAAAGCTGGTCCCAGCGGCGCGGCTTTCGTTGGGCGCTGTAGAAATCTTGGAATTACGATTACAATTACGAAATATCTTTCTGCCGGCCTCTGGGGTGACCAGTACAATTCTAGACTCACAAATGCCTATAGTGCACCATTGTCTAATGCAAACAACTGAAATATTTATGAATTGTATTGCACATACAAAAACATGTAATTTGTTTAGTATTACCATGCTGTGTAGTGTAATTTAATGTATAAGTTTATATAGTGCTACTTTGAAGAAATCCCTCACCAGTGGTCTTGTCCCAACAAACACCAATCCACCATCAGACAAGATGGCAGCCTCCAAAAGCAGGAGAAGAAAGGCTCATGAGTTCTTATCAATGTTATCATATGTTACTACGAGTAATCGGATACTGAACTGAGCTATCAACCAATGAACAACATTCAAAACATCAGATTGAAAAGAATAAGGTCATGGAGCATGATCAGAGAATTTCAGTCAAGCCACACTGTATGAGTGCTACATTGATGCACTGGTAATGTAACTGGATCTCAGAGCTAGATAATTAAAATATGGTGTTGATTAGTGAAACCAGGAGGAAAAACAAACAACTCCAGGCCAGTTAACAGCAATCTGAGCAAAATGTGCCCTATCACGCAAAGACTTAAAGTACTGTAAAAAATTCTTCGAGACTACAGCCTCACAGAACCACTGCGCAAATATGTGGCACTGAGATTCTGATCTTAGGATTCAGACCTGCACTAGTCATTTGGAATGACACAAATTGCATAACTTCACTTTAAATGGGCACAATTGGACTAGGTAAGATCTGTATAAGTTGAGGTAAGGTAAACATACAGCATTAATAAGGCATGATGTGGTGAGGTAAGGTGAAACAAACATGGTGGGATAATGTACTGGCATATTTTGATACCAGGTTTAGGCTTCCCTGTATCAGTTTCAGCAAACAATTGAAAGCTTACAAATTCCACCTTTGCTATGGACCATGATATGTCTTGATGCTGAATCAAGGAGCATTTCTGACTTCTGGAAGCCAAGCATTGCCGAATTTCAGTTGTACTGTAATGTATTCTAGCAAACAGGAAATTTCCCACAAGACGCTGGCCAGGACTCCTCCGATGACCAAAGGCCTATGAGAAATTTCATCAGTCTCAGCCATTTCTGTTCCTTGGTGGTTTATTCTGGAAAGGATTTTCTGCTCATTATCGAATCCTTAGTATCTATAAAAAAACCTTTACCAGCAAAAAATTTGAAATATTTACCCAGAAGATGTGACATCAATTGTTGGCACAAGTCCATTTATCTTACAACTGTCTATGTCACACTCTTTCTCTGTCACTGATGTTGAGCAACATGGAAAGGAACATTGAAGACAAGGTCACACTGCACTCCAGTTGCAGATGAATTAAGAATTTCTCCTCAAACACAGCCACATTAACAGCAGCTCAGCAGCCGCAGCAGTTTCTTTTATGAGTTGATGCAACCGGAGGAAATGCATCAATCAATGAACGGATGATGATGATGATGAGGATGATGATTCAGCCTCTGCGTTCATACAAGGCTGGCCACCAGAGACAACTCAACTCCAGTCAATATCCTGACTAAGATGGCCAGAAATGTCGATAGTAAAGGTGCGTTACAAATGATGAAAAACAAAACAAAACGCTGCTGGGCCCACGCTCAAATTCTATAATCTGCCAATTTCTTTGTTATGGCCAACAAAACAAAAACTGTGGCCGCAATTTTTAACTGTCCACCGTGTAACCATTAAATCCCGATAAAGTAAGTAAGTGGCCTGTACTTGTATATGACAGGTGCATATAGGCATCATTATACAGCCACTTTAGTTTCACCGCCCCTACAGGCCAACAAACATTGCATAATACACACCTGCGCTTAACAGAAAACGAGCTTCCTTCTACAGGTCCTTGTAAATCTTGCCCTAAGCTACATTACCTCTCCATAAATTCCCACTGTGTTACATTATCTCTCTGAAAGTGTGAAAATAATGTGAATAATTAAACTGATATTAAAACATGAAAGCCATCAAAAACTAAGATACGGTTAGAATGTCACCTCTCCCATGTAACTGGAACGGTAATTGTGGCAGCAGTGGATGTTTGCAGACACATGTGAGGGCTTTCTGGTCCTGTATGGGGTTTGGAAGATCCCTGTGATCAGAGTTATTGTGTCTATTTCCTACACCTTGTCAGTGTAATGCTGTATCTCTTCAGTTGGAAGGAGATTATCTAGGAGGAATGAGCTTTCTGTATGTAACTCTGCCCGGGATGCCAATGCACCTTCATAAACTCTTGAAAGCTGTACTCTCTCTCAGAGATCTGGGGTTGGGTTGCTTACCCAATACGCATAGATGTCTTTCAACAGAGGACTAGATAAATGCTCTGAATGAATAAATGATTTCTGTAACAAATATCATTTTCAACAGAAATTACTACATTATGACATTGTGCATTCAATTATGAGACTGAACTATATTGTACACGATGTTTAATAGCAAGAAACCATGTCTGAATGCAAGTGTAACCATGTGCAGAAAGAAAATACTTTAAAGATTTCTGCAGGACATTCTGTATCTGCAGTAGACACTCCAGGAGAATGTCCCAGTGCTAATGTCTGATAACAGTAGATGCTACTGAGGTCACAATGCTCAGGCATATTTTATGTGGAAAATTCAACAGCCTGAAGTAAATCTCTAACAAAAGATACTGACATCATCAGAACCCTCATCCACATATTTTGCCTTAAAGAATAAGACAGCCTTTAAGATAGCCAGAAATGTCGACAGTAAAGGTGTAAAACACAATGATATCCATTCTCACTCAGCAGAGGTTGTGCAAACCAAAGCCAGTGGGTCGGATTTTGGCACACCATATGTTAAGTTACACAATGTTGTCCAGGTGTTGTTGCGCATCTGTCGTGTTTACATGAATTTTGAAAATCTGACAATCCAAAAATGTCGTCTCAGACAATAACTCTTGATGGGTCAAACCTCATAATAATCGTTGCCTTACCATACCATACAACGTCGCTCCACCCAAACCTACACCATGCACAGGAACTCAATGCAGTGTTTTACAGTACAAACCCTCAAAGACTTTTATACATGCACAAAACAAGCTTGCAGCACTTCATATTAGCAGCGGCAGCTCTATATAAAATGGCCAAATGGATTAAACACGGCTGCAGACATGATCAGAAATGATGTCAGCTGATGACAACACAGATCATAAATACAAGTGTTGATAATAAAAGTAGAGTTTAATATGCAATGAATATAATTCATCCACTGTATTCAAAATCACCCGCAACCAACTCAGCCAATGAATTTCAGTCACTCAGGGATTTTTTGGTTAGCCTACTGGACTGTCAGTCGAAAGGTTGGGGGTTGAAATCTCTGCCAGGACAGACATTTGTTTTAGATTTTGGCTCCACTTGCACCCTCTAGTGAACTCAGCTATAGCGAGTACACTGACCGTACACTGTCAGTGGGAAGATCAGGTGGCAAGGGAGAGGGCTAGCCGCCCTCCTGCCATCATACCCTAAGGCTAAAAAGAATGAAGTCATTAACACTTCATACCCATGGCTCCTCCTCCTCCTCCTCGTCCTCGTCCTCTTCTTCTTCACTCCCTGATATAACTGGCAAAAGGGTCACAATTCTGTGTATGAGGTTCTATTCCTGATGTGTCATTACACTAAAACTTGCATAAGGACAAATTGTTGTAATGTGACGTAATTGGAGATTTACATGCATGCATGTGCATTCACAAAACATTATTTAGGCTGGCAAGGAGTGCCTTCAAGAGGTTTTAAAAAGGTGCTACATAAAACTCCTGATACATACACACATACACACACGCAACCATACATACACATACATACACAATTACGAAAATAAAAACACAGACATACACATACACATACACAATTATGTACATACAAACACATACATACACATACACATACATACACAATTATGTACATACAAACACAGATATACACACATACACATATAGGTATATAGTGGTACTTCAAGGATGCACTGTTGTAGTTCTGTCTGCCTGGAAAACAAGGCCAGTCAATGTTGATGGGGTGCAATTACCTTACCCTACTTTACCGTCTGAAGGGTGATTTTATTCAAAGGCAATTGCTGCTATTAATTCTAGACCACTGTCCTCATTAGATATTCTGGCCAGGACCCAGTTCCATAACCAGAAGGCCATTTCCTGTCAGCCAACCATTCATTGCCTGCTATAAAGAAGCCAGGTTAACTGCTCAGCAGACTCTAACTCGGCCACTGGTGTTCTCGGGTGGTGCCAGTCCCACGCCTGGATAAAGGAGGAGGGTGCTGTAAATCATCTTCCTTATGACACAGAGTCATTAAACGGGAACTACAAATGCTTAGCAGACCAATCCAGCTTCAGTCTTCCAATAATATTTCTTCCAGCATCGTTCTTTATCGTTTTCCATCTTCTGAGACAACAACTGCGCCACAGGTGCCTAACGGACCAGCGAATATTCAGTTTGTGAACTTCTGAATGAAGAATTTTCAATTCCTGATCTTTTTTGAACATGGAAGTTCTGATTTGCAAAATATGTGATTACCAGAATTTCTTATTCCTCATTTTCCAATTTCTCAAAGTGTGATTCATGGATACGTCAATCTTGAATAAATTCTTAACCTAGAATTTCTTAATCATAAAATATGCTTCCTGAATTTCTCATTTCTTCATTTCCCAGCATCAAGGTTTTGAATCCACACTCTGCCAACAGCTTCCACACATAATTTACAAACAGTAAATAAGTAAGTAATGTGTAGGAAGTAAGAGATTTAATTAAGAAAGTCTCAAAAGTGCTCCATTAAGCCAGTACCAAGTCATAAAACCGGCCACATGTCAAAGAACTGACAGGCTTCAAGCAGCAGTAATAACACAGCAGCAAAGTCCTAAGACAAACTCATTTAGGACCCATGCATTTGTTTAATAAAAAATCTGCGCAGTAAATCAACCGAATGCTACACAATGAGAAATGACAGATGTTATTAATCATCCGGGAGCAGAGCAGTCTAAGGAGTTCTGCCTTTGAGTCACTGAATGTAAGGCACTAGCACAAAGTACTGCAAAGGTAAAGTTAAACAACAATTAAGGCGACATAATAAATATATTTCTATCCATATTACTGCAACAAAGACTTAGAAAATGCTGGACTCCATTTCTGAGTATCAGTTATTCTTAATGAGGTTATATAAATTTAAGATGTATAGTAAAATCCCATGCATCTACCTGATTTCCATGTAAATATGTGGGGTAAAATAAGGAAAGGTAACTACAAACAGTCATTATAGACATCTGTGAACAACATCATTCAGAGGAGTGGTGATACCTCACTGTCATGGGCTCTCCAGGCATTCCACACCTCCCCCCACAAGTAACTAAACCAACTAGCAACATTTCTCTGAAGCTTGAACTCTTCTTCCTGCAAGAAATGTCTCCAAGCTCTATATTCTCACAGGCATTCAAACATCTGGATATGTAACTACGTTTTACATTCATTCATATATTTATTTATCAAAAGCACTTATAATGTGTGCAAGGTCAGTAAATCTGAATTTGAGGCGCACATGCAAGTTTGCTGTGTGGGGGGCAAGATGGAGTCACGCGAAAGCCTGGAGTAAAACAGAGATTCTTGACACACAATGTAAATGATAAAAGTAAGTTGGCAATTTAGACCTTATTATGTGGTAGACGATTCCAAATACAAGGAGCACAGCAGCTGAAATAATGGGATTCAACGTGTCCCGAACCTCGGTTCTAGCAACAAGCCAGTATCAGAACACAACAGTCTAGGAGGGCAACATGGTGCTATCAACATACACAGATATGATGGAACACTGGTATTTTTGGCTTAAAGGTCAAGCATGCAATCTTAAACTTAATACACCATTCAACAGGAAGTCAGTGAAGCTCACAAAGGCAATCTAATGCACTTGATGAAGGAGAAGGAGGAGGAGGAGGAGGAGAAGGACAAGGAGGAGAGGGAGAAGAAGAACTAGCAACCCTAGAAAGAGATTTTTGAATCCTCTGGAGCGTTTTAGATTAAAAGAGGATATACCATATAACACTGCATTTGCATAGCCTACTCAAGAACCAACAAGTGCACTTGCCATTGTTTTACCCATGTCATCAGTACGAGAGTATCTGATGTGATGAAACGCCCTGATGTGGTAGAAACAAGACCTGCAAATCCAAGATATGGTGAAGTCATAGTGAGTGAGTGGTCACTGGTGACCCTAAGAGTTTTAATTCAGTCTGATAATTGGGATGTTGGTTTCTGCAAGGTCAGTAGATGAAAGTGAACAGAAAGACCGCATATGCTGATGAGTTGTACAAATAATTGCCTCAAACTTGTCAGGGTTGATAGCAAAATCATTAACATAGAACCAAATGTGATGAGAGGACAAACAGAGTTCGAGTTCGGTTTTAGCTGCGGGACCTGCTGCAGAGAGAGTGACGAAGAGTGGAGTATCGTCAGCATACTGCTGCACCACTGCATTATGCATGTGTGCAATTTGACATGATCATGCAAATATCGTGGATGGAAATGCGGTCAAATGAATGGGTACTGGAAGCGGCTGGAGTAGAGAGGAATCTTTTGAAGACAGTAAGGAAAAGGAAATTGATCTATTTTGGCCACATCATGAGGAAGGAGGGAACATGCATCGAGAAGGAGATAATACAGGGCACAATACCGGGAGGACGGAAAAGAGGAAGACCGAGAATAAACTGGTTGGGCAACATCAGGGCATGGACTGGGCTAACAATGGAGGAGATGCTCAGGCTGGTGGAAGACAGAGGACACTGGAGGAACATTGTGCATGATGCGGCCGAATCTCGGAACGAGGAAGGCTGAGAACAGAGAACAGAGCAATTTGACAACTGGGTAAAATAAAGATTGAAAAGAGAAGTGACCCAAGGACAAAACCCTGAGGTACACCTGAATGACAGACAACAGGATCAGTATAAGATGAGTTTATTGCCACTCAAGAACGATCACTGAGATAAGAAAATATCAAGAGAATAGTAGAACAAGCATTTTCAGCATTTCCAAAGGATGGATAGAGTCGAGACAACAAAATATCATGATTTACAGTATCCAATGTAGTAACTCAACTCAAGAGATATAAAAACAGATGCTTTGCCAGAATCCATTGAATGAAATATAATAAGTGTGCCAGTAAGAGCAGTCTCAGTTAAATGATTTTTACAACAAGCTAACTGAAAAGGACTAATATTCGGAGATGTTACATGCCACTGAAGACCTATGGGAAATAGGCATTCAAGCAGTTTTGAGCTATTATTCAGCCTGTAAATAGGTCAGTAATTAGCCAGACAGTCCTTATCTAGATCAGGTTTTTAAGTATATGTTTCACAACAACAGTTTTTAAAGCAGTGGGAAAACGGCCTACACAAAAGGAGTGAATAGCCAGATAAGCCATGACAATGGAAAACACTTTAGAATGGGATTCAATACTGGAACTTTGCATGAACCCCAGTCAGATGGAACATTTTCAATGAGTCTAGCAACTTCCAGAACTCAATATGCTGAACATCAGGAATAAGAAGTTTTGCCCTGTCTAACCCAGACCTACAACTTGATATTGCATATTTGTGTGAACTGTCTTGGAAAACACATTGTGTGTATTTGATATTGACATGGTGACTAATTAATCGTACCTCAGTTCTGCATGCATTAAAAATTTGTTTGGCTTAAGCAAAAGCAAAACAGCCCTCCTAAAGATGTCACTTTCGTATGAAGCACACGTCCCAGAATTTGAACCACAGATGCAGAGAAGAAACATCAATGCATTAAGATAAGGTAAATCAAATAATGTCAAGTCCAAATAACAGAGGATAAACCACTAAGGATCCATTTCAAATAAAGTTTACAATGCAAATGTATGTGTATATATGTATATACCAGTATATATGTGATTCCTTGAACAGTAACATTCAAGAACCTCTTAACGGAGCCCAGATGACCAGAGCATTGGTTAGTCAGTCCAGACTAAGGATAAATCCAGACAAAAGGCAGAGACCAGCTTCTATATGCAGGAGAAAGGAGAGTTTAATACTGTCATCAGATGGAGCAACACTCCAGGGAAGGATGCACTCAAGGATGGACAGAAGGGGCTACATACCAAAGGAGAGAGTATGGATGGACTCCTGTACTTTTACAGGCATACCACAACACAACTGCAACAATGAGACAGTTGAAGTTCCTTTAAGTTGAAGTTCCTTTAATTTGAGTAGGCTATATCATCAGAGTTCTGATGCTTCTGAAGCGGATTATTCTACAGCAAGATTCTCCACTGGTCCTCTAGATTGATCACAGATTGATAAATCTACTGCACTGACTTGTATCAACTTTCAGTTGAAGCACTAACACAACAAAAATAATTCCTCAAATTGACAACATTCCGTATGCCCTGTGGCACTCTGAGTTTCAATGTCAGTTGAGGGTTCCAAGCCAAGACTCAGAGCTGAAACAATGCAGCTGAAATGACCCCACTGACCACGGCATCTAAAAATACAGCAAAACAGGACCAGTTCTGTCATGCTGGTTCTTGTTAATCGTCTTGGAAACCACACTGTGCTTCTGTTCAAAGGCATCAGGAGAATGCCTGCCATAAATATAATTATGAGGAACATGGAACAAATTAGCCAACAAGAACAGTCATTGTGCATATGCCATCCCTGAACAAGTGACGTCTTGGAAGTCTAGAATATCAAGTAGGCACTGGCCTTTTCACAAACGCATCCACATCCGCATTTCAAATCACAGCATGTTTTGCCAAGTTGATTACCAATGCATTGTCATGCTAGGAAAAACCACTATTAGTGCTTAGTCATTGTTATTCATAAGAAATCCATACAAACACAGCATATCAATGCTGTGCTTAAATCACTGCAATGGCTCTGCAACGGACAGTTTGTTTAAAAACTGGTCTTAAACGTATAACACACTGCAATGTGGCCAACCACAATGCTTTAAAATAATCCTTGTTCTCTGACTTACTGCTATTCAACAAAATCATCAAACTAGTTCTCCCAAGAGTTAAGTCAGTTCTTGGTCTACAACCAGTGTTTCTATTCCTCTAAGCTGCACAGCAGTTCTGGCTCTGTGCACCTCAAGAAATCGTCAAACACCAAGAAATCATGCAAAAATAGCTTCCGGCAAAGCAAGTTCAGTTAATTTAACTCTGCTCGGTGAATTTTTGGCACAGCAGGAGACTGTCTACAACAGTATATGCTTTGTTAGTTGTTGTTCCAAATCTCTTGGGTTGCTAGGTCAGTCCTTCATATCCTTTTATTCTCTCAACTCAAGATTTACCTTTCTCAACCCACTAACAAAACATAGCCATTCTGCTTCTGTGGACTGGTCTCCTACAGACTGATCTTTTTTTGGCTTCGAGCGCCAACCATTGCTGCAAAGGGCCATTGAAATCAGTGCATTTGTGCAACTCTGAGGTACTCGATAGCCAACAAGACAAAGCCATTAATTTTTATTTTGTACATCAGCCATTTATCATTTATTGTTGGGCTCTTGTGCGTGCCAACATTTGACATCGTAAAGCACCGTTGAAGTAGTTTGCTACTCACGATGCTGTATAAATTGTTTTATAAATTGTTGTGATTACAATTACAATTTCACACATTTACTTCAAAACTTTTTTATGCAACTGAATTACAGATGACAGTAGGTCTGGCAAGAATACCCGTCAGCCATTATTGCCTTGAGTAAAGGAAACAGCACTAAATTCACCAGAGCAACTGCTGGTCTAGTAGTTAGCATTCTAGAATACCAATCCAGAGGTCATGCCTTTGATCTCTTGCACATATACAGTATAAGACCATTCTATTTGATCAGAGTCTTGTGTTATCATATAGGGAGGACCTCTCAGTAGCTTTCTTGAAGAGGCGCAATATACATCTTAAATTAAAATTACAATAAATCTGCAATTATGATTACGATTAGGATAATAGATCTTTAGACAATTCTCTAGCACTAGCAAATTGAAGCAGTGAGATATAAATGAACAGGGCTTAGAAACAAGGAATGAATATGCTACTAGCACTTCATACGTACTGCTGCTCTCCTTCACATTATCAAATTTCATTTGTATTTTACACTGTATTGTATTCGCTTAAAAAACTGATCTTGTATGTTTGTTTTTACTGCTTTAGACAATTCTAAGAAGCAAAAGATAACACGAAACGGGTGAAGAAGCTGTTATCCCAAATGCTTAAAATGCATCCAAAAAACAAAGAACCAATAAAGAATGCCCATAAATACGCCGTTCCTCCGGCTACTCGAGTGACAGTGATGCAGACGTCGTTTCCTCATTCTCCCCTTTCAAGGAAACCAGAAACACAACAAGAGTCACCTACAAGCAGATGTTTGTCCACACAGCCAGTCCATGAATTCCTGATCTGTTGCATCTGAAACTCTAGCCAAACTTCTTTAAGCCCTCTTCCCTCCACCTTTCTCCTACTCATATATCCTTCTCTTCTTCTTCATCCTCCTCTGTCTCCTCCTGTCTTTCTCTTTCCTCTTCCTGATAAAAGGAAACCTTACCCAGTAACTACTAATGACATTAGCTCTATCTAGCATCTCCTAAGAGGCAACAGGTGGTGACAAGACAACAAACACAGCAACACCACTCCCGCCCTCACTCCTCCCTTCAAAACCACATGACAGTCATGTGACACATGGAGAATAAAGCAAGAGCAGGCAGGAAGACGGTGAGCAAGACAGCTCGCCAACGTGCGCCATCGTCACAGCCATGATGACTCAGCACTACTGGCAATCTAAATGATAATGTTAATGAATAATCCTGTCCTCGGCCAAATGCCACGTCCGTCCGTCTGTTCGTCCATCCGCGTTAGGTCCTCCTAAGGTCCGTCCGTCCATGTGTCGGTTCTTGTCGGTCCGTCCGTCCGTCCGGTCCTGCTACGCCTGTGATCTACTGATATCAATTTTCACAATTTCCATGACAACCTAATCCTCAGCAAGCCAGTGAAACGTCAACGACACTGGACGTCGTTCATTTGTTCATTCGCCTAAGACGCGGGGAAAACTGCAGCGGCAATCACAGACCACCAACAGTCATCATTACACGTCGCCGCCATGCCAGCCACCCCACCCTCGACAACCCCACAGCGCCGTTGCCATGGCGACAGTCGCCAAGGCCAAGGCGAATCATGGACGGACACTGGCGAATGGCGGAAACAACAGAGGGAGCTTCGGCGGAATTAATTACACGCGCTTGTTGCTACGTTGAGCCTCCACGAGGCTTCTTCTTTGCCGTTGGTGGACGAACGAACCCCGACAACGACGATGATGGAACCCACACAGAAACGTGGGGAGGCATGTACAGGCGGGGTGGGAGACGAAGGCGGGTATGGGGGCAGCACAGACGCACGCGCACTCGGCACAACCAACAATTACGTCGACGTTGACAGCGCATGCGTAATCAGCCGAAGAAGGAAATTGGTCGGTCATTTGTAATACAAATTGCCCAATTGGCGGGAAACAGTGACGCCTTTGGCAGCCTGCCAGGACACCGTCGATGGACGACGCATGGTCATCAGAATTCGGATGATGTCTTCTAGTTGGACCAGTCCAGGGAGGTGGGTGGTGTCCTGGCGGGTGTTGCCGATCGTTGGGCCTGCAAATCCCGCCAGCTGCAGCTGGAAGCGCAAAAAATGTGAGGATGATGATTAGAATGTTGCATCTTGCTAGGCAGCCGGCAATAGATTAGCACAAAACAGTAGGAAGTCAACTAGGTAAATACTAAAAAGGAAAATTGAACTGTGAAACAGCTGGAAAGTGGACGCATATACGCAGTTTAATGGCATTTGCCCTCCAGACACGATTTAGTGTTTTTTGTCCTGAACAAAATTCAACAGCTTTTCTCCTGAAATCAGTTTCACCACTTTTTATTGCTCTCCTTGCTATTAAACAGCTTTTGTCCCCATAAACAAATTTAACAGCTGTTTTAAAGCACTCACAACTGAGCACCTTTTGTCATCCACACATGCTATGCAATTTAATAGAGGTCTTTATACGTACTTTAGTAGTTTTCGTCCTGCATGTTTAATATTATAGATTTGTCTTCACCTCATGAGGTAAAAGATTTTGTCCTCCATACATTTTGTGCCGTTCCTCACAGTTCTAATTTAGGTCCTTTACTATTTTTAATCTATATTAATGATGGTATCAGTTGTTCCATGAATCTGCAGTTTGTATTACTTGCATATGATACATCTGTTTTTATTTCTGGTAATGATTATCTTGACCTTACCAATCACATGAATCTAGAATTATCTAAGTTATCCTCATGGTTTCAAGTGATATCCGCGTGGTTTCAAGCGAACATGTTATTGGTAAATATAAAGAAATCCAATATCATTATATTTACAAGCCACAAGAAATATTTACCACATTCTGTTGCTCTTAACCCTTGGCATGCCACAGGTGCAAAATTACAACATCCCAAAACTTTCCAGATGTGCCACAGAAACAAATCTGGAACATCATAGGTGAACCACTACAACCACTAAAGTGGCTCGAAGCTAAGAAACCAGCATTTGTCCTACACAAATAAGTTAACTCTTACTAATTAGGGCGATAAATAAGCTACAATTTTCCCCCGGTTATCTTTTTCATGCGAGGAATAGTTGCAGAGATATTAGACCTAAAAGTCGGGGATCTGTTGTGACGAACGTAGACAAACTTTGGTGCATGATTTCAGTAATTTGGAGTCACACGAACTTAATTATGAAGGACATCACACATTCATGAGCAGCATGACCAATATTACTGTAAGTAGCATTCATACTAATAATTTTTTAGAATGTTCAAACGATAACGAAATCGCTACCAACAGTGACAGCATGCGACATTGCAGCACTTAGACTAGTTTTTTGCCAGCCTTCAGTAAAATTCAGCTGCTCATACCTAATATCACTGACCACTGGAAATTTGTATAACACCCAGATTGTGAAGTGAGTGTCTAAGAAAGTAATGATGAATTCAAAAGCATTGGTTTTACCTACCAAACTAGCCATGACAAATTGCCTGAACTCTAGTTTAAACTGTGACCTAAGTAAGTAATATGTAATGTTAACATGCCAAAAGTCCATCACACTGGCAAGGATTCATAGGTGTGGGTGGGTCGCAGCACTCAGACAACAAAAGCAAGACGGTACAACTGCTTTACGAATACGTCTAGTTAGATATTTTTGTCTGCAATGCAATACTAAGTAAAGAAACACTGTATGTTTAATTAGCAACACACACACACACACACACATTATATATATATATATATATATATATATATATATATATATATATATATATATATATATATATATATATATATATATATATATATATATATTTAAACAATCAGCAAAATGTAAAATGACAAAATGTTGAAACATGCCATAGCTCAAACACATATGCCACACCATCACATTTAACTTATTATTTCTAAAAAAATACAAGCACATACAAATAACTGAGTGACAAAGGTTTTTTAAAAATTCATTTCTAAACAATTTTCATGTTTACACTTCAACTCTATCTTCAGTGATTGGCGAAATATAACGTTTTTACCCTTACAGGGTGAAACGGACCAAAACCACAAAACATACCTGGCCAAGGCCAGAACTAAGGCTAAAATTATCTGGTGCACAAAGGGTTAACATAATTGCTAATATCCAGCTATGCTAAGCTTCTAGAGTAAAATTCTTGGGTATTATGCTAGATGAGCATGTCTGGTGAACAAATATGGACCATGTAACTCAGACACATTTTCCAAAATTCTAGGTATTATCAATTGGCAAACTTTAGTGGTCTGTCCAGCTAGCGCCCTCAAGTCCCTTTACACCGCTCTTGTACTACCTAAATTATGGATTAGGATTATCTCTGGTGTACATCAACTTACTGAAACCTCTATCTTCTTTAAATCACTTAAATTCATCAATCTATGATATCTATAAATTCCTGCTGCCTCTTTTTCACGTTTTGGCATCACCCAGGTATCCTTCCTCCTTGTTTGCATCCTATTTCACCGAAAATGCCAAACTATAATTACAATACTCACTTCAGACATAATGACCGTTCTGTGATTCGTAGAGCTAATGTTAGGCATTTTTCCGTCTGAGTCAAAGGTCTTCAATTATAGAATTCTACTGATCCTTGCACTTGCACATCACACTCTTTATACACATTTGCCTTCTTAAGTCTTCTTACAAAATGCTTTTAACAGACAAATGTCAGTAATCTTGTATTCCTTTTACCAAACTGACCATAATATGAATTTTTCTGTACATATCAGGAATAGGTATTCATCTTACAACTTCGTCTAACACGGCGTTAAAGCTCTAGCAGGGATTACTAGATAAACTCTTTGAGCTGCTTTTCCTTCCAAATCGTCTTTTCTCTTCTTCTGAGTTTAGCTTTCGTGGAAAAAAGAGTTAACCTTTAATTATTAATTCTTTGTTACAACTCGATTTTGTTGGCTTGTCTCATTTGTGTAAGTATTGGAATATTTAACTACGGTTATGTATTCGATTCAAATCCAATAAATGAAATGATACGAATTTAACAGCTTTTCTCCTGCATGAGAAATTTAATAGCTGTCCCTACATTGAACATTTCACAGCTTCTGCCTTTATCACAACTTAAATGCTGTGGCCTTCTTTCATAACTCCTGTCCTTTATGCTCTGTTTAATCAATGTGTCTTGAGCATAAAATAATATTGCAACAGCTTTTAGTGTACACCCCCAGCACTAATAGCCTTGGTCTTGCACTCACAATTTCATAACTTTGGTATTTCAAGCCGAGCTTCATCAGAAGGGGTAAAAACAGCAACATGAAGCAAAACAAGCAAGGTGCATAAGAACAGGCTTCGTTCAATAGTCATTGAATCAACAGAACTGAGGAACAAAACATCAAAGAACAAAGCATGCCGAAGAGAAATTGATCATGCAATAAGTACAAGTTCAAGCAATTCCAAGATCAACAGGAAGTTCACAAAAAAGAAGAAACCTTGCAAAGACAAAAGAAGAGACAGACAAAAGAAGTGAAAGAAGAGGCTAAAAGGATGAGAGAAAGTGATAGAAGGCATAAAGGATTAGATGGATGGAGGATGGAAAAAGGATCAGGCGGAAGAAGAACACGGAAAGAAGAAAATGGAATAGAAGCAGCAAGGGAAAGGCTGAGGTGAAGAACTGCAGGATGATTAAGAGAAAATGGAGAAGACACAGGAATAGATACCTGATGCAGAGAAGCAGTGTAGGGAGTAGCAACAGTAGAACAATGAGACGAAGAATGATGCAGGTGTGACAAAATGCGGATAAGCGGATGCCTGTTGCAGAAGTGGAATTTCATGGATCTGTTGGGATTTGGGATTTCCTCGGAATGATAAGTGCTACCACATTGGAGACTGGTAAGAGCAGCATCAGTGGATACACAAGATAGAATATGATTACACAAGGATACGTCCTTTCCCCTACACTTCCCCTCCCTCCCCCTACCGATATCCCTTCAGAAAATATCCTCATGTCTCCAGCACCTGGTTAGCTCTCCATGCGCGCAACCTGCAGTCAAAGGGTTAACTGCAACCTACCCATCCAGGTTACTGCTTAGCAAGTGCCATAGCCTCAACTCTGCCGCAGCAGGGCTCTTCCTGGGCCCAAATTGTTCACTCTGAAAGCAAAGGGTTAACGCTGTACAGCCAGCCGGTTGATGCTTAGTAGCCAAATGGTTAACAGTTGCAAGGCAGGGTTATTAGCTCTGCCCTCCGGCACTATGTTAGGCACTAGGCAGTCAGAGGGTTAATATCCCGTCTGGCAGACTTGACCGGCCATTGACCGGGCAGCAGAGTAACTGATGGGCCTAGTGGGGTGGGGAGTAGGCTGAAAGTGAGACCTATATGGCGGCTGCGTGACCTTGAGCCCTTCCGACCATTTGCCAAGATTTTTGCGAACCTCGGCGTCCGGCTTCGAATGGCCGTTGGTCCTGAGCAGCACAGCGGCCACAGCAGCTGTTGCTAACACAGCTGCGTCAGTTGCAGCGGATGCTATAGCTGCTGCTGCTGCTGAAGCAGCTTGAAATGTAATAGCCCAAGTGGAAAGCAAATAGAACAAAAGTCAGAGCCAAAAGAAAATAAGATGATCGCTCCTCCATGTTACATTCAACCAAGATGAAATCACCATGGTTACCGTAAAGCAGCCCTAGTTTCTTCACTGATGCAAATAATTCAACCTGATGATCACACCGGCTAGCACTTTGGAGCGGTTATCTAAATGCGCTACATAAATGTCCAGATATACACACAAATATATATCTATATATGTGTGTGTGTGTGTGTGTGTGTGTGCAAGTACATGTACACATATCATGCTAATCTTTCATGACTGATCAAAATTGATGAGGCTGATGATAATTCTCTTCTTGTCATGATGATGCTGATGATGCTGATGATGGCAATGCTGCTGCAGATGATAATCCTCTTCTTCTTATAATGACGAATAACAATGATGATCCTCTTCCTGTTACAAAGACTGATGATGCTCATGACGATGATGACGACGATGATATGACAACAATGATGTTGAGATTGGTTTGGTAAAAGTAGAGCAAATGCTTTCAAATACTCCTGGAATCCACTCTGATACGACTTCTCCGGCGCTGCTCTTATGGTCTTGTCCTTGGTCAAGGCAGAGAGCTCTTCTGGAAGTGAAAAGGGTGAATCTCAACCCCACAGGAAACAGACAAGGGCTTCCAAGGATCAGCCAAAATCTCCCACCCACGTAGCTACATCCGTCAAAGCGTATGTCAGTCAAGCCGCCTGTGAGTGAGGATACCGGTTCGCAACTCACTGAGCATAGCTTACTTTGGAGATTTAAATCTCGGGCTAGCAGCGACCATGCATGGGGACTTTAAATGGCATGGCGCCCATTCAAACGGGCAGCAGTGGTAAATGTGCTCACCCCATAAATTCAATTAAAAATAAACAGGGTCTCGGCCTTACCGCTGCTGCAGAAAACCCGCGTACGTAAACATTTACATCCACTCTCTTACCAACGCACATCATTCTGTCTCGTCTCCCTTCCCCTTCTGTCGGTCTGTGTGTCTGTCTGCACCTGTGTCTGCCTTTTTTATCTTTCTCATTTTCTTTCCCACACACATAATTATATAACACACAGCCGGACTGTGCCTGCACTGGCTATTTAATCCAGCTGAAAACAATTATTCTGATATTAAGATTAGATGCTGAAATAAAGAAAGCTAATCTAATTTAGCCTAAAGTTTTATATATATATATATTATACATTTATTATTTATGCATTTATTAGGCACCACTATCTCATGACTTAGCATATCAGTTGATGATGCCAAGCAATTGTAGGTGAAGGTCCCTACATGGTAACCGTCTCAGAGGAGGTTTGAACCAGTACTCTCTGCATTACAAGCCGAGCACTCTATCCAATACACTACCGTGCCCCATACATTTAAGTTCCGTAGCTCTGATGGTGGTTTTGGAGGTAAAGCTCCAATGCAGTGTTCAAGTGGTTTGACACGTAAATGGTCCTATAGAGTAGCAGGTTCCTAGTAATGGCCTGTGATAAATCAATTCTTTTATTACATTACACTATATTACGAGACAGATGAACTAGGATAGTCAGATTCGGTTCGATGTCAAGACCCAAGAGTCAGCCAGGCAGACAGTCAGACGGCTACTGTGGATGGTGTTCAGAATTGGAGTGGCAAGAGAAATACGGGGAAGTGGAAGAATCAGAATAGAATTTGTGGAAGAGTGTTTTCAGTTTAGAGGTGCAGTGTTGAGGAGTGTGTAGGATGGGTCAGATAACTGCCTTATTCTGGTGGGAGTTTATTCCAGAGAGTAGTTTTAGTGTTCGAGTTGTTTTCATGTTCGAGTTGTCAAAGTATCTAGTTGTTATAGCATTTGTATTGTCATAGTATTTTAGTTGTTTTAGTATCTGAGTTGTTACCCATGCCTACAATTCCTCGCTCAGTCGATGGACATATGATGTGCTAACAAATGCATTACTTACTTACTCGATTATGGGAGGTGCAGTTATGGCTATGGAGCAATTCCCAAATTTTAAGAATGAGATGACGGAAAGATAGAGAAGTGGTATGGCAGAAAAGGAGTGGGGTGAGCAGAGTAGTGGGGTTGAAAAATTGAGAAAGATAGTAGGTTTGGAAGAATTGAATCATGTTGTAGGCAAGGATTTTGTACTGTATTCATTGGGGTAGTTTAACACAGTTAAAGCGATCTGAGAAAGAGTAATGTGATGGTGTTTGGGGGTTTTGGTGACAGTACAAATGACAGCATCCGGGAGAGCTGAAGGCGGTTTATGAGGGTGATGTTTATCTATGTTCAGTAAGAGTGAATTGCACTTCCAGTTTAGCATGGACTATGTATATGGTGAGGTAGATGCGGCTTTGCGAACGACCAACTGAAAAAAACTGAGCTGGAAATGTTTTTACTTGGCTGCAGCAGAAGACCACAATGAGCAACACACAATTATGAAGTTTCAATAAAGGCAGTTTGTGAATAATTAATGCAATACAATAGGCCAAGAAAACAAGAGGCAGTGCCAGATGTTCCAATTCTGAACGGAAAGCAACAGACGCCCATCCCCATCCCAGCTTCCCCTTCTCAGTCTCTTCTTGTCCCTGACTCAGCTTCATAAACATTTCATGGGCAGCCAAAAGCAGATGTCCACGCCTGTTCTGTCCTCTCCACTGCCTCAGCCAATGACTTTAGTTAACCAGAATTCTTATCCAGACCCCCTTGCTCCAGCCCACATTCCAGATGTGCTTCACTGACCCAACACCTCCAGCCCTGGTTATCAAGTCAAGTTCACAACTCTTCTTACTCCAGCTTTCTGACTAACACCTTATCAAGTCAAGTTCACAGCTCTCCTTACTCCAGCTTTCTGACTGACACCCAAGCAGAGGTAGGCCAACCTTCCTCAATCCTTGCCTCCATCAAGCACACAACCCTCTCTAAAACTATTGCTTGCAGACATCCAGAAAAGAGTATGCCAATCCTTGTCATTCTTTGCTTTCTTCAAACTCACCCCTTTCCCTACTTCTGCTTACTGAAAACAAATTCACTGTTAAGCCAAGTAATTCAAAAGGACATCCAACAATCTGGATGTTGTCCAGGTTATTGGATTGCAGTTATTTTTCTGGTTGAGTGTCAGCTGAAAGATGCATCAAATGTAGGTTGATGATGCATCTGGCAACTAATGCTGTATCTGAATCATGGACTTTGATGAACTCCTTCATTAAACATTCACCATATTATCCAAGTAATTCAGACCAGGTCCTGGCACTCTTTCTTCTCTCATATGGTCTGATATGTAACAGACGAGTGATTTTTACCTTACCTTACCTTATCTTACCTAATCTTACCTTACCTTACCAAGGGCTGAATTCAACACAAATGTAACCCGCACTGCTTCAATTGCCTTCCCTTGGCTTAAACACAAATCAAATGCATGTGATACAGGACTTCATCTGGTCTTGTATCTGGTTTTCGTTTGTGGGTGGGGGTATATGTGTGTGAGAGTAAGAACTTCCGGTGATCTAATTTAGCCAAGCAGGTCTCCGAAAGACAAAGGCGTCATCTGGACACACCTGTGCAGTGGCATGTGCTGAAGTTCCCTGCGTCTATCACCTCCCTTCCCCACTTACCTCGGCACACCCTCTATCTATAGATGCCGCTCAACCCGACCGTCCCCAATGACTCATAGACTGACAGGTGTGCTAATCGGATCAGCTGTCCAGCCGGCAGCTACAGGTGAAAGGAGGCCCAGAGGCATCAGAAGAGTGTCTCTCTCTACAGGTAGCACATCGACCCAAATCGCATGACCACAGGTCAACCAAGTAAAATTCATAACACAATAAACATTCGTTCTAATACCACTTAATAACAGGAACACTAACCACAATAATAATAATAATAATAATAATAACGATGACAACGACAATAATAATAATAATAATAAATTAGAAACAAACAAATAATAAAGAATAAGAATAACAATACGGTTTTGAATAATATCTTTTAACATCATCTTTTTGAAAAACCAATACACTAATAATAAAAGAAAGATAACTTCCTTCTCCCTGCTGACCTCCCTCATGTCTTCATTTTGTGGAAACATTTCTGAGTAAGAAAATAATATTAATAACAGTAATAATACTTGAAGGCCTGCCTCCCAACTGCTTTTCTTCAGAACATCCAAATATCAAAACCAGAACAGAGAAACATCCCTCATCTACTGTCTCTCCACACAATTTTCAAATCTAACCTCGGGGCATATTCCCTCAGGGGTTAAAAAATCCTCACCTCAAGTGTGCTTTAGCACTACCTGCAGAACATTACAGTCCTCGGTGAACGAAATCTCAGCATAGCACCAAAGCCCTATGTCTCTTTTACCTTTGCCTGCCTGCCTGCCTGCCTGTCTGCCTGCCTGGCCACACCTGAACAGTTTTTGGACTGGTGGACCTATCAATTGGACATGGATGATGAAGTTTTACATAAGACAAGAAGGAAACAGAATCCCGATGAAATGAAAGGCACAGTCGAAAATTGCATTTTCCGATGGCACCTGCAATTAGGCGACATTACTTAGCAATTTCTTTCTTTCATTTGTACAGCAACAATATCATTATTATAGCAGCAAAAGGAATCATCAGTCGACGGCTTGCTCTATCTCGAAATTTAAATTTTCATTAGAAAACCAGAAAACAAGTAATGAAATGCGACAATTTGTATGGCATTGAATAGCATGCCACTTCATCAAAAGAAAGAAGAAACAAGTCCACATGAATCTGTTTTTAATGCTACACTTGGCAAACCAATAAGAAGCATCATGTTATAAATAGGTTCTTTATACAGAGGTTCCAAAGCTCAATTTACTTTGGAATCCATGTCTTCAGACATGTTATATCAGAATTCACAGTATACTGATGTATGTGTCACGACCAAATCATATTATTAATATTATAATGAAAATTTGCAACGTGTACGGTCACACCAAAATGTAAATTGGCAAAGCAGATTAGGCAATTGCCTTATGCTGGACACCAAAAAAAATACTTTTTGCATAACAGCTAACTTATTTTTACTATTGCTAACACAGTCAGTAATACTAGACTATGACAATAACTATTATTAAATTTTATAACCGTTAGTATATACTTAATTAATTAACACTACCAGCTGATGACAAGGCAACAAGTAATTGTTAAGCATTAGCACATTTGTAACTTAACGACTTGTTCTGTGTCATTTAATGAATTTAAAGATGTGTATCCTAAATACTGCAGTTGTACTGCAACAGTAAAACATTTGAAATATAAGAGAACATATGTAAGGTAATGTCATACATCTGTAAAGTAATCTATTAAGGAGATTACTTCTGCTTTGTTAACTTTCTTCCAAATAATCACCTTCATCCTCTATGTCTGTCCAATTCAATTATTTCGTCCTGGTCGTAATATAGAAGAAAAAGGAACGTGAAATTGAGTCACGTGATGTCCATAAAAGCTGGCCAACGGAAAACAGACCAAAATGAGGCAGAACAAGTAAATGCCATATTTGTCCACCCAAAACCGAATTCGACCCTAGTGACCAAAGGAATAGCTTTGCTTCTGCTCCTGGACTAGTACAAGCCAAGTTGCTGACGAAGGCATGTTACGCTTGCCTCCACATGCTTTGCCAATAACTCACTCTGACAGTAATACCAACCATTCAAAATCGTCTCAAAAGGCAGACTCACTTTGGCCCATGCTTTGGTAAAGGCTTTGATAGATGCTCTAGCAATGGCTCTAGTGGATACTTTGGCGGACGCTTTGATTGATCCTTTGGTCGTAAATGCTTTGGTGGATTCTTTGGTAAAGGTTTTGGTTTATGTTTTACCACTCTAGAAGTTAACAGATTAGTTCAGAGTTCAAACAGCATCAACTTTGGCTAATATGCCTATTACTCTACCAATAAGAAGCCTGAAAACAGCCATCAAAGGAAGAACAACATACAAGGGAAGAAGATCAGCAGAACACAAAGACGAATAGAAAGCTAGAAAGCGAGAGAGAGAGCCTGCCAGTGCAGTGGTAGCATCTCTAGTTGTCTGAGCATTATCTGCTTACAGAAGAACTTTTTTCTTAGTGAACTTTAACACCAGTAAGGCTAGTGCAGCCGGGTACTTAACGGGCATTACATAAAGTCTTGACATACATACATACATACATACACAAGGTCAGGCAACCATGTGCCTCGGGTGGCACACCACATCATCTGTCACATCACCTGTTCCTAATCCTTGATGCAAAGCAGTCCAGGAACTGTGAACATAGTATCAACTGTCAACATGTCAACACTGGTTGGAATTCGCTGGTTAGGCTAGTCACTCATGTGAAAGCCCACCACTGATGACTTTTCTAGCCTCAGCATTGTTTGCAAACGGAAGGTCTTTCTGTTCTTAAAGGCACTGAACATTGTTTAGGCTAGCACAGAGAGCAGCACCTCTTAAAGTGGCATTTTATAAATTTCCAATTAAAACTGCAATACATACATACATACATGAAAGTCAGCCAAATACAGGCACAATGACAAATGTTAAATGAATGAACAACACACCAACAAAAACACTAGGAACCTGCAAAGCTTTGAGATATGATTCAACGTTGAATCAGGATAGATGACTCATATCATCTGAGGAAGATCATCAATTCATCAATTCCAAATCAAACCATGTCATATCTGTGAAGGTTTATGACTACAAATTGGTGGTTCTCCTGTGAAGAGTGCAAACACTACGGAACTGAATACCAAATAAAACCTCTAGTTCACTGAAATTATCAGTTTTTGACTTGCAAAAGAACAACGACCTTATTGACTATATAAATGGTGTGTCCTTTCTTGTCCTTTAAGTACTACTGTATCAGCATTATTCATGTTATTTCTTATTAACATCTAAGTTATCATGCCACTTTCCAAGTTATTGCTCAAGTTTATTTGTTCAGCCTGCATATCTCCGTCAGTTTGTCACCTTGGAGACCAGCCAATAAGTCAAATTCATTCAACCATTACATCATCCATGATTCAATATATGGCGCCATCTAAGCCAAGCTTAGAAAGCAGATGTTAAAGTAACATAGGTCTTATAGGACTATTCGCTTTGCATCTTACTAGCTGCATGTTAAATTATAACTTTAAACCATCAGTAAACCACAGTCGATGCTTTACAAGTCATGTTAACTTTGTCAAACGTGATCTTACTCAGGCACACACACACAACAGTTCAGTATAGGTACATGCAGCTGTGGACAGGAAGGTAACAACGACGGTATTACCAGGCTAAGAACCACATCTTTTGGGGATGAAGACTACTTTTAAGTCACCAAAATTTCGGATGACATTTGCTCAGTGACATTTGTTCCTGGTTTTGGATCTGATGTACTCCAGGACATTCTCACTATTCAGTCTTGAACCATGTCGGCCTGGATGAAGATTTGTCCATGGTGGACATGTTATCTCCCTCATGCAGAGCTGACTTTATGAACTGTGTCAGATCTGGGCCACACAATGGCACATCTATCGCTTTGTCATTGTCATCCTTCTTCACTCTTTCATTCAACCCCTTGGACTACTGCAATGCCATCCTTTCAGGCCTTCTCAGCTCTACATACACCCGTCGCAGACTCAGTTCATCCTCATCTGTGGTGCCAGAGACACAGCAATGGATCCTGGCCAAGGACAGGTTAGTTAGAAATTTAAGTATTTTCTTTGGATGAGCCTGGATAGTGAGTATGTCCTGGAGTACATCAGGACCTGTCGTAGCCAGCCAGGTCAAATATCACTGTTAATGCCAACTCCCACAATGCATTCTAAATGGCATGCATATGCAGGATATATCCAGGACTTTAGAGAGATTTGGGCAATTTTACCATGGTTGAGGTCTTTTATTAGAGTGGAAAATTTTTTGAAGACCTTTCACGTCATCAAGACTTTTGGGGCTGAAGACTAGTTTTAAGTCACCAAAATTTCTGATGACATTTTGCTCAGTGTTCCCACTTTTGGAGCTGATTTCAGTAACACAAGTAACAAGGAACAATAGTACAATGATAATCTATTTGGACCGGCAACTGTAAATCAACTGTCCTGCAATTAGACTCCAACCCCCACATCGGCCCACTCAGCTTAGGATGAAATGGTTTGCCATTTCACTGCGTCACGCATTTAAGTGGTATGAAATAAATCTATTCGAAAAGGCCAACGAGCAAGAACAATAAACAAGATGTGAACATGCAGAACAACGAGCAAAGGAGGGGAGTGTAACGGCAAGTGAACGCAGCCCAAATGGCAAGAGTAATGAACGAAATGCAGTGCCCAAATAGCAAGAGTAATGAACCAAATGCTGCGCAGTGAACAGCCACAATAACAGCAAACCCGGCCTCTGTTCATTGTTGAACCAAGTCCAGGAAAGGAGTGGAGGGAGTGGGACTTCGGCCAAGGTGGACAAAAGCGCCATACTGTCCTATTGCTGGTTCATTCAGATGTAAACAGCCCATCGTAAAGTGCGCACTTTGCCCAGATGCCAGTGCCAGTGTCTCTGACACTCCTAGATGTAATGTCTGGACAAGGCAGACACTAATGTGACCCAAATGCCCTCAGACATCAATCACCCAATAACAAAAGCAACAACCCAACAGTATTTAATGTTGGTCATAATTACCACTGTGTGGTTGAAGGTCACTCATTAGACACCTGACGACCATGATCATTGTGGTCACGACAAAAAACACTGGACAATTGAAATGTGACCGTCTGTCCACCTTAGCTATTGGCTACTGTGGCATTTCTCAGAGGTCTGCCCTGCCCAGTCCCTTCCGGTGGGGTTAAATCAAATCAATTCCTGAGGGGAGTTGGTCCTTTGAAAGTGCACGAGGTTACTACACAATCTCACTGCCAACTGATATTGTCCAAGTCACGCACTGTTGTTTGAACTCTACACAAGCAACCTGCCCAACTTGCACACACATTCTGTAGACATTCCAAGTGGCATTTCATTTCAATGTGAAGTCATCCCTATCCATCAACATCTAATTTAGCGCACAAGTACCCTGTCAGGTACAATTCATTAAAATTTCTTTAGACATTTGGAATTAAGCCCTACGTACAGAAATCTATACTAAGGGTGCATTTCATTTCCACCTCAAGTTGCACAGAGTATATTCCCAGTACACTGTGAATGACTCAGGAACAACAGGCAGTGGTATTTAAGGCGTTTTGAGTAAACTCTGAGAACACATGGTGCTCTCTCAGGGCATACTTGTAGTGGGCTCTTAATGGGAGGTGCTTTAGGAGCACAAACTATCGAGCAACTGTACTCTCTAAACCACACAGAGAAAACTCCCCTGGGAGTAAGCCTCAGGCAAAATGGTTTTCAACTAAAACAAGGAAGCACCAGACAGCCAGGAAAAATCTATAGGCAGTCAGGAAATTGTTAAGCAGACAGAGGAATATTAGCCACTTCCAAATCAGGACTAACCAGCAGTATAACTCTGTAATCAATTACATGTACTGGCTCTCAAGTAGCTTGCATTCCATATAATAGGCATGGCTGTAAAGCCACTGTTTCCCAGAATCTAGACGTTTAAAGAAGATCATTCATTTATCTTACTTCAAGCAAGGATCAAGCGTACACTTATTATCAGCCACAGCGTCACATAATTAGCCAATGTATCACACAATCAGCCACTGTGTCACACAATCTGCCAATGTGTCACACAACCACCCACTGATTCTATATGCTATGCCACTGTGTCACCGTCAAGTCTAACATAATTTCTTAAATAAATAGCTGTGCTATTTCAACTACTATCTAATCATAGTTCCCACATTGACTATATACTGAACGTCTGAGGTATAATAAAATAAGTTATGGTAATTTTCCATTTAATACATGCATTTATTAAGTATTATCCTCAGAAAGTGGAAGGATCCTTTGGCTGAAGCACAAATCCAACAATAGTAATCTAATAACAGACTGCTGAGATCATAAAACCCACGTAAATATAGGAATCACAGACTCAGGGATTAGAGACTGTCTCATTAACCGTCTGCCACCACCACCACCACCACCACGCCATCTCAAAGGCTGCAATAGGTGCCAGTGTAAGAAGTAGACCAATCAGACTGTGGTAGACTGCTCAGTCTGGCTGCTGATTCTGTATGGTATGTCACAAATTCTTACAGTATTAGTCACGTTTTATTTCCCAGCTGGTCTCAACGTGTCCCCTTAACAACAAGTTACACAAGCACATAAGCAAACATCCATAAAGTGTATGTGGGTATCAAGACACTTGATATAGCTCATTTAAGTACCTCACAAAATCGCTGCATATGTTAACATGTATATGGTAGCATAATGCTGGTCACGTAATGGGCATTCCAAAGTCTCAAATTTACAATGTGAACATTCTGAGCCGTGTTTTGGTTGTCCAGTTGCCAATTGTTATTGGCGACATAGATCACAGTATGTCAGAAAACTGCCTCTCCACATCAAGCCCACTGAAGCAGTTTCAAACACTGGTCCCCTGTTGGGTACAAGCATTTGCAATATATGATGAGTAACATGTAATTAAACAAAAAATAGAAGCAAAATAAGACCAAGAATACAATGGACAGAGAACACAAGACATGGACTATGCAGTTGGGCAAACACTGGACTTGACAAATGACAGAAAAGAACAAAGGTCATTCATTCACATCTATAGCTGCTAAACTGCTGGTATAAGGAATATAGCTGCTAAACTGCTGGTATCAGGAACTGCAGAATACAACAATGACACAATCACCAGAGTGATGATGATGACGCCGATGAGTGACAATGATTATGATGGAAATTTATATATATCTAAATTCCACAGCAGCATTCCTGGTCTCACAACATAACAAACACAACAGTGAAGATAGTCTCTTCAAATCTGACCGAATGAGAGCATAAGTATGTGTGTGTATGTACATATGTAAGTATATATGCAAGTATGCATGTATGTATGCATGTATGTATGTGTGTGTACGTATGTATGTGTCATCATCAATAGCATGCCCCTCTCTGGAGCACTGCCATTTCCACAATTCTTCACCAACCGTCACAGTGCTGGGCTTGCCTCCAGGCTGTGTGTATGTACGTGTGCACGCACGTATATATGTAAGTATGAATGTATGTATGTATGTACACATGTATGTTCACTGTTCACAGTGCATACTGCATGTATGAATCTTGAAATGTCTCAATTCCGGATAAGTGACTGACTTATGCACCTCATTTCACCATTCTCATCTTTTTATCCATTCCCCATCAGACTACTACACCAGGCGCCTCCATCAAAAAGTACTCACTTAAGTGGAGAATTGTACGTAAGCACTGTACAAGTGAGTGCTTCTTGGTAGAGTAACATATACAAACTTAAGGTTTTGATAAGAACTCAAACCATACCAGGTAAAGAGAAGGATAGTAGAAACGGACGTTAGAAAAAGTCAATAAAGTAAAAAAATTGCCTTTATAATTGCCTTTGGGTTCAATAGTTCTAATAATATTACTACTACTTAGGGTCAAGTAGTCCACAACCAGACAACCTGTCCTTGCAGATTAAAGGTTACAAGGCCCTGCAAGAGATGGACAATCTCACAAATTTATTTAACATTCTTAGAGAACTACAAATTACCAAGATACAGTTTAAAAGGGTCAGGTTAATTAGGGTCGTTTATTGCTTATCAAGCTAGTATCCCTATATCCCTACCCTGACACCCCTTCTTCCTCTTATCTCTCCCTCCTCTCCAACCCCAAGCACCATCCCCCATAGCTGCCACACTGACTTTTGGATCTTGACCTGGAGCCAAACCCTTTTGCCTATCAATTTTATTTTGACTAAGCACCTGTGAATAAGCTGGTCCCCAGGACATGGCTTTTGTTGGGCGCTGTATAAATCTCGGAATTACGATTACGATGGAGAGGGCTCATCAAATAAGTCATAATGACTACAACAAGCCCATAGACTCTCCTCAAATCAACAAACTTATGCACAACACCATTTTCACTTGGTGATCATTGCCATTCACCTATCTGACCAGTGCCCAAATTCCAGTAAATTCAGTGAAGCTGACAAGCGAGTGTCTCTAATGAGTTTCTCTAGAAGTGGCGCTATATAAATTCGCGATTACATTACAGTTACCAATTACAGTTCATAATAGAGCCCTGTACATATTAATGAAACATTGTATAACTGCTTGCACTATGCTCTAGTATTCCTCAAAACCAGGACCATTGTTGAAAGTGGCCCAAATTACATTACATTACGTCCTCTTCCCCAACCGGAAACAGGGCCAATAAATTTAGGCACTATATAAGAAGCAGAATCCGGTCAAATCCTCTCACCCTCCCCACTCCTTGAGGGTGTACTTTTAACTGAAACGGTGTTTAACAAGCCTTTGTGTGCAGAGGGCGAGAGTGAGACGCAGGTGGAGGAGAGAGGGACCGAGGAAGGCGTAGTGGTGATGATAGTGTCCTCTATTTTTACCTGACGCATTGCATACGAAAATAGACCTTTGAGCCGAAGCCGAATGTAGGGATATAATCAGCACTGACTCAACGATATCACATGACGAGGTGGTGTGATGCTGCATTATTCATGAGAGGCGGGGCCCAGCGGGCGCCGTCTCACTCACGCACGCCAACCGGCCGCGATAATGGATTTTTCAGGACACCCGAGCCAGTCCTAATGGCAGCTGTCTCACGCAAGGCCGACGTTCGGAGACGTTGTTTACCCAATGTATTAATGGCAAACCTTCTAATCTCAAGTCCCTCTGGTGACGCCCTGTAAGCTTACCGTCCCCTACACCGTCCCTCTCTTCCTATACCTCCACTAAGACGTCAAAGGCCAACGGTAATCTCTGAAAAATATTACCCAAATGCCCCAGGGTCACACAGAGGTCAGCGCCCAGAAAAAACATGTTTTCTTCGTTTAATTTATTACTACAGTGATCTGTTTATACCCCAGCGTCAAGTGAACTCCAGGCACCAATGGCTTGCGCATCACATAGCTACAATGGCCAGGTCGAAGTTCAAAATGTCGGCCATTTAAGTATGGTAACGGTAATGAATCACTTATACTGATCGTAGGTGAAAGCCTTAGTAATAGGTTACTCGGTCCAACAAGTTGCCAATTTCCCAAGGTTCACACGGATCTGAACTTTAGACACTCTGGTGCAAGTACGCAAGAATGTTCGTTCAGGATAGATCGAAATGAAATACCATTGTCAATGGCAAGAATACAGTATTTATTTAGTTCCTTATGAGCAAAATGCAGCCATGGGTGTGAAGTGTCAGTAACTGCATTTTCTCGGCACATCATGGCGGTTGGCCAGTCCTCTCCCTCGCAGCCTGATCTTCCCACATACAGTGTACAGTCAGTGTACTCAGTTTACAGGCGAGTTCACTAAGGCAAACTAGTGCAATGGAAATCTTAAAATATCTCTCTGTCTTGGGGGGGGGGAATTGCTTGCTAGCATGGAGACAATTCTCATCCATATCAGATCAATCACAGCATTAGTTTATGAAGGCATGGCTCTGCAGTCGAAAGATTTCTTGGCTGCAGTGAAAACAGACAACAGACACCTAACAACACTGCAACGTTTGCTAACAGGTTGCATCACTCCACAACAAAAAGCCCATCTGACCGGACACCACTGGATTCAAAATCCAGTCACGGGCAAAGACTTCAGGGCTCAACGAAGTAACAATCACCCACTTAATGGAAATTCCACAGCAATACATTTGCTAAGGTCTGTATAAATTCAGTGTAACATCTTAATTTAACCAAAATATGTAGAGGCACAGGCCAAATGTATGGTATCCACACATCAACATAATCCTCACACACATGCAACACACAGAGGTATATACAGATAAAAAGAAATGCATTTATTTTGCATATAAGATTCCTTGTCTATTAAAGGCCACAGACTGCCCATCAGCCCAGGCTAAGCAAAAGGCAAATCTTCACAAAAAAACAATTCAGCCTCACAAACCTACAGAATCTACCTACTAGAAAGAAGAAACCACTAATCACCTGCAGTCATGATTTTTGTAACAGTCTACATGTGAATATAGTCACAAGAATGTCTGATATAAAGTAACATAAAGTAACTGTTTATTGCTTACCTGGTTTATATCAACAACAGTAGTAGCACTAATAATACTACTAATGATAATAGTAGGCTGAACTTAAGTGAGATACTTAAAAGGCACTATATTAAGTGTCTAGATATACATGCATATACAGTAATAATAAATAATAACACACGTAATAACACATTTTATATAGTGCTGTAACACAGCCCAGACCAAAAAAGGGGCACTGTGCACATATTTGGACAGATCAAATAAGGTGCTGAAAAAATTCCAAGTCTTGCACTGTGATCTGAAGGTGATCAAGTGATGGCAAGAGCCTGACAACAGCAGGAAGACTGCTCCATGCCGCAGGTGCAGCAACTGCTAAGAATGAAATTCTCTCTATTGTGTTGTTGATATGCCCAGTGGTCCAGAGAGGCACAGGCCTCGGTTTGCAGCAAATACTACTCAGTGAAGCACACACATGAAAACAACAATCCAGCAGCCACATTTTCTTCATTCATTCATTCAGAGCATTTATATAGTGCCCCTTCAAGATATCTACTCAGAGGCACTTCCAGTCCGTCCCTACAGCTAGAGAACAGTTTTCAAGTGTTGATGAAAGGTGCATGGAGAGTCTCTGGCCTGAAGGACAGGCATACCCAGGTAGATGGCCCTACCACTGAAAAGGCATGATGTTTTATTGTTGAAGCTACATTACATATATACGTATGATGATGATGATGATGTTTTCTGCCCAAAGGCAGGACCATTGGCTTTATGCCACCCGGGGATGAGATGAGTGAGGTGGTTTCCCGTTGCCTTCCTCACAGACAACTGTGGGTGAGCAACTTGTCCAAGGTAGCTATGCAGTGGCGTAAGGTAGATTCGAACCTGCGACCCTCCGGTTACGAGGCATATATATATATATACACACGATCTATAATCTATGATTTAAATTAAAGCCTCAGCTATTTCCATCTGACTCTTAACTTTGCATGTATTATGCTGACATGGCCAAACATGAACATGTACAACTGGAGCAACACCCAAGCAAATGGAAAATCAATATGTCGCCAAAACAGTTCATGATAGAAATCTAATCAATACTCAGCGCAGTTCCAGCTCGGCTTATTGATCTCTGATACCACAGAACCATTTCCATATCGTTCATCAGTCCAATTTTGCACCCGTTAGCAAATATCAGATCATGCAGTGGATACTGTAGTCCAGGGCAAAATACCATAACCATACAGTATACAGCCTAGAATAATGTTCTGAACAATCAAGTGGGGATGTATATAGGTACATCCATACATACGCATGTATGTGTCAGTATGGTACCTTCTAAGTACCTGTCAAAGGTGCTGAAATGGTAATGCCTTGGCTATGGCTACAATTTTCTCAGGGTAAAACCTGACCAGGTGACACAGAACTGGTAATTTTTTTCATCGTTGAGTTATGCAATCCAAATAGAAATGTTTTGCTGAACTGCAGATAACCTCTATCAGATGTAGATGTGCTTAATAATAATTAGTAGCGTCTAATGTGCCGGTGTCTAATGCACAAGGCATCAGCCGATGGGGCAAGACAGATATCCACTAAATTTCATGTAATCGAGCATTAGTACAGCACCTTTACAACCTGCAAGCCATACCATGTACACAAGAGGTTTCTTATATAACACTGTCTTTGGAAGGCTGTGTCATAATAAAGTCATTTTCTAACAGCTCAACTAAATTTGCAATCCATATCACTTACCACACAAGATCCCAATTGAAGCTATAGTGAAACATGCAATATGGAGGCTTTGGTGCATACATTATGTATAATAATTATTTCTGTAATAATTATTAATATTTCTGTATTTATTTAGCACCACTATCTAACAGCAAAGCATCAATTGGTGGCACTAAGCAAATGTCTTGCTCTCAATCCTTATAGAGTAAAGTAACTGTCTTGGGGGAGACCACAACCACACCACAATCAAGATGAACCCTCTGACAGTAACCTACCATATCACACTTCGAGGGAACACATCCATCTGGATATTTGCTGCCGTGCCTTATAATATAGCAGCATGAAAACCAATAAGTGTCGAATGGGTCGGAGCTACGCTGCTCTGCTAATTGCTGTACTTACTGATGCTCTGTCATGAGACAGTCGTGCTTCAAGAATACAGAAATAATTATACTTAGGAATACTGCACATAGGTGGTCATGAGCAACTTATTTTCAGAAACTTTCTTCAATACAGAGATCAGATTCCTTTGTCTGACTGATGGCATATTCAAGCATACAGTCATGGATAGATATCTAAGGTACAGGTATCAATTGATAAAGGTATCCATCTGTGCTACAGTACAGCTCAGCCAGTAACATCCTGGCAACAGGAGAAAGTAAACTGCACACTCAAACAATCCACTATTTCTTAGAATGCCTGAGTACAATTTTAAGTGTCAGAAGGGTCAGTCCAGCAGAAGCAGAAGGCAGCAAAAGCCTTTACTCATCAGAAGCACCTACCCACTCAACGGCATTTCAGTAAACCAGGCCAAATGCAAACCTAAACTTTACTTTAGCCCATTACAAATATATATATATATATATATATATATATATATATATATATATATATATATATATATATATATATATATATATATATATATATATATATATAACCCATACTGAGACACTCAGACAGATAGACACAGGTAAACAGAGACAGACAGAGAACATGAAATAGAGACAGAGGCAAACAGCAATGTGGAGTCTTACTGAAATATACAGAAATAAAGAAAAAAATCATTATATCACAAATAACTCTTGATCCTGAAATACTGCTATTCGAAAGTCCATGTGTGTCTTTGCATGTGTGAGTGTGTGTATGTGTGTGTGTGTGTGCACATGTGAGTGAGCACAAGCTTGTGCATGTGTGCACATTGTTGTATGAGGTGCATACATAAAAGATGGATGGAATGTCAAACAAGATGATAAAAGCAGACAAGCCACACAATCAACTGATCGATGCAAAATGACAAAACCGCATTTCTAGCGAATGACTGTCAAGCCCAACCCTGAATCAATTCAAACAGGCAACAGTATTCTACAAAACAGAAAATAAAGTTAAAACATAATATTTTTGAAATTGGTAAATGAAAATGCTGCACATCAACCAGCTGGCTGCTAATTAATTATCACTCACGCTGTCACTATTAACCATCTCTAATTATAACCTTAATGCTGCTGCTGATGTGTGCAGTAATGAAGTTATTATCATGCACGAATGCCCAAACATAGGTTACATGTTTGATCACCCATCAGAAATAGGAGCATAGTTCAAGATATCTGTACCAGTGGAGTTTACCCAGCAGATCAAGGAGCAACAGAAATGTCAGAGGACAATCCCTAACACTAGACCATAAAACAAGGTCACTATCTAATCCAATGACTTGTATAGCATCTTTATCATAATGCTCAAGGTATCAGTACATGGTCAACTGTCGCTTGCTTCAAGTCAAAATCCCAGTCAAAATCATAATCCCTTAGAGAAGCCAGGTTGAATTCCTACTGGTCAGAGATACCAGAGCCAGGCTACGGTCAGTAAGCAAGTTCAAAGAGATGTGTCTTTAAGTTAGACCTGAATAACATCAAAGAACTGACAGAATGAATACCAAATACCAGTGAATACCAAAGCTTTGGACTAGCTAGTGAGAGAGTTTTGAACATTTTGTTGTTTGTGCAGATCTCCATCAGCGATACCAACAAGACGTGAGCTACAGTAGTTAAGTCTGCTGGAAACCAGTGCATTAGATAATTGGATTAAAACAATATGAGGCAAAAGAGATCTGTTTCTTCCAATATCCCGTATGTGAAATTGAGCTGATCTGCATATGGCATGAACATGACACACTGGAATCAAACACCACACTCAAACTGCATGCACATACAGGGCAGTTAATAAGTAAGCCACCAAACTGAACAGACGCAAGGCAATCGAATGTACGGAGTTGTTGGCTTGGACCTAGGAGAAGAAATTCTGTTTTATAAGGATTCAGTAGAAGTTTATTACTAGCCATCCAAGACTGAATATCGTTAAAAACAGAAGCAAGTAGTTGGAGGGAAGGAATAGATGTGGAATTATCAAATGGTATCATAGCATACAAATGGTAGTCAAGAGAGCTATCCGTAAGTGATGAAATGAGTGGAGTGGTATATAATGTAAACAGGAGTGTGCCCAATACAGAACCTTGTGGAACACCGCCATTCAAAACAGAGGACGCAGAAGTGAGTTGATTTATACAAACTGACTGAGTACGAGAAAGTAGGTAAGATGCAAACCAACTGAGAGCAGAACTGAATAGACTGAACGAGTATTTAAGCCAGTGAAGGAGTATATCATGATCAACCGTATCAAACACAGCAGTTAGGTAAAGGAGAATGGGAGCAGTTACTTTTCCTTTATTCATGGAGCTGATTATGTGACTGTGAATGGTAAATAGTGCAGTTTCAGTGGAATGGTATTTGCAATAGGCAGATTGGAAAGGGAGGTACAGGTTGTGGGACAAGAAGTGAGAACTCAGGCGATTAGCAACTACTTTTTCCAGAATTTTTTTAATGAAACTGAGAATGCAGAGAGGCGATAGCTTGACAGATCATCAGGAGAAAGAGATGGCTTTTAAAGAAGAGGGCAAACCAAGGCATGAACGAAACTGGCAGGGAAGCAACCTTCAGCAAGACAGAAGTTGAAAATGGAGGTGATGATTGGGACCAAGACATCATTCCTTTACAAGGGCGGCAGGACATCCAAGGCACGTTGTTTATCAGGAGATAAAAAAATTAGATTATGAATCTCAGTCAGAGGTGTTGGTTGGAATAGGCTAAGACTCAGTGGAGGAGATTTAAGATATGACAGGCCATCAGAAAAAGAAATATTAGAAAACTAAAGCCTTAGGGTTGAGATCTTATCAGAAAAGAATTGTAGAAACCCATCTGCAAGGGAATGAGCTAGGTAGTATATTGCATTCGTAGGATCTTGTTCATCGCTTGCCATAACAACCTTGGAGAAGAGGACCTCTCGGCAGCCAAACAAGACAAGTAGATGGATTTGGCTGCTGAGATAAGTTTAGGGACAATGTGACACTGGTACTTGAAGAGGTGGAAAGATAAATGGGAGCCTCACAACATCTTTCAAGCCGGCTGCACAGCCTCCTTCCCGGCAGAGGCAATATCTGAGTTACATCACGGCTGGGAAGGGCGTGCAGCAAAATAGATGTGACTTTGCAGAACGTGTTTATCCAGGATTTCCGACAAGGTTGAATTTAGCTTGTTGGCAAGTTCGGTAGTTGTCTGTGCTGGGCACAACCACAGAGGGAAGAGGCAAGGATGTCAGCTTTGAGCTTTTAAAAGTTGACCATTTTCTAAGGGCGTTAACTGATGAAAGAGTAAGTGAAAGATGGCTTATGATGAAAAGAAATCTGAGCAGTAATAGCACTGTGGTCAGACTAAAATAACTCTGAAGGATAGATATTTCTAACAGCAGAACAACTGGATCGGGTTATAAGGAGATCAAGTGTATGACCCCATCAAAGCCAGAGAGAAGATCCTGGAATTTTTGCAGTAATATTTATGATCCATATTCAGCTCTCATGCCAGGCTACAGGTCTGATCTCTCCCTATTCATGCACTTATGTGTACATGTAAGTAAGTAACAATACACTCAATATGGCACTTTTACGGACCTCTCAAAATGGCTGTCTAAATGAAATAAACAGATCTGACTTAAGGCAGGGTGGAAATGTATGCTGAGCAGAGTCAAATGAAGCAATATATACTATCATAATAACCATCATCAGGGTAACAGAATTCATCATTCTTCAATAAACTCAGCCTCCAAAATCAACATCCTCTCCATCCAAATTCAATTATGAAAGCGGACAGCACTGCACGACCTAAATATATGGGCAGAATTGGAAAATAAAAATTTGTGCTCAAAACCCAGACAATTTCCTCCAGCTTTGTTGACGCCTGGCAAAGTTTATCCAACTAGGAAAGCCAATTATTTCCCGTCCGATTCATCAGCTTTTTTGCTTTTATTGATAGAAATGCACAGTGTACTGCAAGCTCAGTTAGCACAGGGTAAACTACATGTGGTAAAGAAGGTAAGGCAAAGAGAGATGAGGTAAATAATTCTAAAGAATGTCTAAAGAGGTAGGTAGTGGCTAGAACACAGCTAGGTGTGGCCTTTCGAGATAAACACACAAACATACATGCATATGGCATGATCTCTCTCTCTCTCTCTCTCTCTCTTTGCACGATCAGGCCAGCAATGCTTTGTTCTATCGATTTGACTGACTGATTTAAATTTGATTCAAACACTCATTATGTACCCAATATCAGCACATCTGAATCTGAGGCCTAGATAAATGTTCCGCAGTGACGCCAAACTGTCCTGCAGTAGGCGTTCCTACGGGTTCTGCGCAGCTCAAAGTGCTTTACTATTAAACATATGCTGTCTCCTAGTCAGTAGTGCTATAAATGACTCAGCCTTTTGAGAGGCTCCAAACTGTATTATATAAATATCCAGATGTCTGTATAAGCATTCACAGTATTTGTATGGCAGTCAGTAAACAACAAGCACTTGTGGTAATATCTCTAATGCTGCTGAACTTCTTCTGGACTTAAAAGTTCTGTAAAGTGCCATTGTATATTCAGTGATTGATTGGTTGACTGATTGACTTGTTGATTGGGTTGGTTAAGCTGACAGCAGCATTGAAGAAACCTTGCTAAAACAGTACTATATGCAGTGCACAGAATTAATTTATTTGCAGAATTAGATTTCATTGATTTGCTGAGTCATTCATTTAGCCAGTCATTCAGTAGCCAGTCTATGCAAGACAATAGCAGCTGAAAAGCATTTCCCAGAACAGAATCAAATACTTGGCCGAGTACAAAGCAGTGCTTCAATCTTCTTGGCATATTGTAAGTACAGACCTAGCCCTGTGTAAGGCAAACTGCACTCACGGCGCCATAAGCCAAGACGCCTCCGACAGCCGTCTGGAAACAGGAACAGACTCATATGAAACTAGGGCAGATGTGAAAAGGCAATGTGTTTTACTGGACCCCCCCCCCCCCCGCCTAACATCGGAAGTCAGAAAACGCCAAATATGTTGCTTCACTCTCGTGAAAAAGAGCTCAAGACAAGACAAAGGTGCCACTATGATTGCAAACTCTTATCATCCTCACCATTTTATATCATACCAGTTTATTCGTTTTCAGCAAATCAACTTACAACGGAAAAGTCGAACAAACCATATTGAAATAAGTTTTTTCTAAAGTAAAGATTAAATATTTTAATCCTTATTTCAAAATGGCTTGTCTGGCTTGCCAGTAAGGAAACCTTACCAATTCAACTGGTATAGTTTCCTTCAAACTAATACAGAATTGCTAAACAACACCAACACACATGGAATGTCCACAAACAGTGATCCTTATTTAGGCCAAGACCACCCACAAAAAACAGTAACTTAAACCCTCATCTAAAAGACCATTCTGTCTGATTATGGTCTGTTGTTGTCATGGTGGAAGCCCCTCCGAGAACTCTTCCCAAAAGGGGAATATATAAATTTACAATTACTTTTATTTCTTCTATAAAGCCATAAGCATACTTTATGCTACACACACAAATATATAATTCTATCGGTATACTATATTATAACAACATAAAATTTTATCACCTTATATTTCTATTGCACTACTCAAGAACCCCAAGAAAAATAACCAGTTGTTTACTAAACAGCAACAAGCCATCAGTCATTAAAATCTCCTCTCTGGGGACTATTAACTTAGAAGCATTGCCAATCAATTCTGGGAGAAATTTTGGTTATTTGACTGACAATGTACAAAGAAAGTGCTGTTCATTGTTCTGTTGAATGACCAAAGCGCCTGAGGAGAACGAACTCGGATTGAAAAAGGACAGACAATGATCTAAGAGGCTGTTGCCAGGCAACAGGCATGGAAGGAGGTTGTCTGGTGCCAAGAATGATTGAAATGCCTGAAAGACAATCAAGATCGAAAGCCACTTGTGTTGCACATGTCCCTCTGCCTTCCTCCCTTCCTTGCCTCCTTCCTCTGCCCCTCCCTCTTCCAAATGAGTATCAGATAAGGAATACTAAAAACTCTTTTGCCTGTCATCCAACAAAACCAATAAAACAGTAAAGTCTAAATGACAAAGGATCACAAGTATGGAAAAAATTGCATACGCACATGCACACACACACACACACAAAATATATTTCTATATACATATATATGTATATAGAACTGAATGTATTTAATATATACATAACACTAAATGCAGAGCACATGCACTATCTAAATAGTGAATGTGCAATACACTAAAAGTTATAGATATATAATGTTTATATAACATATTTGCATAAAATTTCAATTATGGCTTTCGGACATCCTGCCACATCTCTAAAAGAAAAATTAAAGTAAAAATGTTCACATCATTGTAGCTGCAAAAGTGTATAGTGCTACATGAGCCGTGATATGTTCATGGTCATGGTTGAGTTCGGGGCATGACCGAATAGAACATGTCTCTGTAAGGAGTTAAAACGGTTCTGGGAGACTGACAGTTTGACCAAGCGAAGAAGGGAACCGATATGTATAAAATATGTCACTAGTTTGAAGCAAACTCACATATATATATATACATATATATACACACACAAAATGTCACTAGTTTGGTGGAGTACAGAAGGGAACTTCTGCGTATAGAACTGTTTGGCTAGGAAAATGTGAGTAGCCTATCTTTTGTTGACTTTGTTCTGATAATTTTGTTGTAACATTTGAGAAGTCTGTGAACATAATTGTACATAGTTTAAAGACTGTATATTTAAAGACTGGTTATAATTGTAGTATACATTTCAAAGGCTGTACATAATAAGCTGGATGTCTGTGTCAGGAAAAATAAAAAGTCCAACGAATATCTGACTTTTAAACATGACCCTTGGCGCCTGCATGACAGCCTGCACTATTTCGTCAGCTGTTGCTACAGTTTCTCAATCTGGGTGTACGTTTTCGTCTGGGTATTTTCGTCATTTGCCAATTACGGTTCTATGCCAGTTGCAAGCCATCACACTAATCGCATGCCAGTTGTCTGTGTTCGTGGACTCTGGGTGCCATGGTTCTGGACCAGTCCTTTAGTCCTACGCACTTTGTTGGTCCAACCTTCTGCTACTCTTCAGCCGTTTTTCATGTGCCGGCTTTGAATGCTTATGCAAGACTGAATGCAAAAGAAGCTGAACTGAAATAAAAGAAATTTGGAAAAAACAATGGAATAACAGAAGTTAAGAATGAAAAAGGAAAATGAAAGGCTAGAATTGGAAAATGTTTACAGACCGCAAAACATGGCACTGTTAATGAATTTGAGTCTTCTTCCACGATCTCCTTTCACAAGAATTACCAAGCAAAGAGTCCAAAGATGTCTACTCTTGAATAAAGTAAAGATAATATGGACTCCTATGTTCAGCGTTAAGAACAATATGTGGAAGTTCAGCAGTAGGAAAGAAAGGAATGAGCAATTTTCTTGTCTGCAACACTTAAAGTAAAGGTGCTGGACGTCTACTGGTGACAACCACTGCTTGAAAGATGTGCTTCTGAAACACTGAAACAGTTCCAGTTGACAGAGGAAGGATTCACAGTCAAGTTCAGGTCAGCAAAAACATATTCTGGGCAAACACCTTCACAGTTCATAGCAAGATTGCAATCATATGTTCAAAGGTGGATGGCTCTTGCAAACGTCGATGCCACTTTCAAATAATTGAGGGATTTGATCGTAAAAGAACAACATATTAACTTAACACTTGTCGCAGTTACCTTGCTGTCTTCTTGAGGAAATGTGCTTCAAGTATCTGGGCAAATTTAGCCACTTTGGAAGAGCAGTACTTTGGATGCATACGTGAACACAACACCATTTGGAGACATTTTTTGGCAAAAAGATCATCTTGCGCGCAACAGAAAAACCCAAGTAGAAGGTGCTTTATACAAAAGTGGAAAGCAAACCATATCTCGACGACCTGTTTTCACAGGCATAAACGAGAGTAGATGAACGCTAAGTATATTCGATCTGGCTTGGATAGGCAGGAGGTAACTGATGCAAACGTTTCAAGGCCTGCTGATGCACCCCGTTCGATAAAAGAAGATCAAAAAAGCAGAGACATTTAAAACAGTCAGAATCATGGTAAGGAACAAGTTGGAGAATACACATGAGACCACCCAGGAAGAAATCACAGAGGCACAACAGAAAGAAAAAATACTATAAAATCAAGGCCCTCAAGAGGACCTTCAAACCAGCAAATAAAGTATTGCTGCTGTTGCCTTTTGACAGCAATAAATTACTCCTGCAGTGACAAGGACCATTCCACATCAAAGAACAAGAACATGTGAGTATATATGATTACAAAGTACAGCTTCCAGGGAGGACTCAAACAGTTCAAGCAAATTTTGCTGAAGCTATACCATGAAAATCAGGAATAGGTTGAGAATGATTTGAAATTGCTAATGTTGCCATATTGGACTCCGATAATGAAGAAAATGCATCTAAGGAAAGTACTGAGACATATCTTGATGTTTAAACTGACTCACACTTAACAGAGAAAGAACAAGAAATGAGGTTGACGTACGAACATTGCAACATTTTTCTGATGTATCTTAGGTTATGAATTTATGGAAACATGAAATTACATTGACAACTGAAAGCCCTTTCTCTGCAGCCCTATCACTTTACAGTTAGAGCAGTAAAGGATAATACTAGTGCTGGTTATTTGAGTCAAAATACTCATGTATGGTGACTGCTGTTGTCTAGAATGATTCAATTTTAATAGAGGATAAGTGTGATTTGCATAAAGTTTTACTGAAATAATTTAATGCTGTAAATAAACATTATATATAAACTTCAAAAAGGAAAATTTAGAAAAATCTGCGCAGTTTGACAACTTTACCCTCACACTCATTAACATGTAGCTTTAGCCCACGTGAGCAAATATTATATACAAATATATAGATATATACAAAGACCATTTCTATAATCACACATAAGTATACAACTGAACTAAACATCTGACAGTTAAGGCCAAGGTTCGTTAACTTGTTTACAGATATACAAAACATAAAACACACATGCATACACACTCACAGGATACACTTCTATACTTTGTATGGATATTTTTCACAAGATAATGAAAGGCAGTCGCCCATAATAATTTTATCTGGCAGTAATCAACCACTACTCTTGAAGTAAACACCCCACTGGTGGGCAGACTGACTAAAGGTTGTAACTGTGCAGTTGTGGCAAGGACAGACACACAGAAAGACACAGCTCAGCCACTATGGCTGAACCAGTGGTATAACGGCCACACTACATTTCATAAATACAAGAAAAATATGTAGTTAAGTACACAGGAAACCCAGTTCAGTTCAACAATGATGGACTGTCATAAAGAAATCAACTGTTCAACTAATGACCAAGTCATGCATTTATACAGCACCAACTTCAAATTAACTTGACAAGCCATTTAAATATTATATTTCTTGTAATATAATTTAATGCATGCAGTGGTGGATTTAGGTGTTCCACAAGGGATGTAACCCCCAAACTTGATGTACTGATGCACATGAATACATTTTGTCTTAACCCTAACATCAATTCATCCCTCCACCAACTTCAAATCATTGGACCCATTCTCCTAAGTCTAGATTTGTTTCTATAGAGTATTTACCTATGTGTACAGAAATGGATATGAGATTGTATACTTGTCTACGTATCCAGTATGTGTATTTGTGTAGAAATGTATATAAGATTGTAGGTCCAGGTTCACAACATGTATGGATCTGTTGGCTTTGCCTCAAGGCAACTCATGACAAAAGAGCAGATGTCAGTAAATAAAATCCTTAAGAAGGCTGGTTGCCAGACAGCCATTCAACCACTGTCAATAAATTAGCATTTAAGAAGTTTACTCCCTCACCTAACACCTGTCTCTATTTTAAGTCCTCTTAGACTTTCACCATAAGCGTTAAACAAAAAGATCCTCCCCCACTGTCAGACATGTCCTTGCTTAATTGGCCCAGGGCTAAGTAACACAAACACCAGACACCTACCAATGAGCTAGCCATAATCATATGTACCTAGTGATAAATATAATTAGCCTTTAAATATTATCCATTGTCCCTTTCCCAGAACTAATTAGCCAAATTTAATAGATTCCTTTGAACTACTCTACTTTTGGCCAATAAGAGGAACCTGGCAGACAAATTCACCAATCTCATGAAGTTATTAGGGTGAAAATGTCAGCCATTGTTGCAAATGCCCTGGACGCAAAGGAGAACTACAGTAAAAACTCCCCTATTAAATGACTGTTTCTTCAGAAGTACTGTAGTTTTCTGGTCATAAAATTTAGAATTTGACCCAAAATCCAAAGCAGCTTAAACAGAAAACACCTCATCACCATGTTGTGCCATCCGTGTGGGCAAGGTGTTACCGTGTCCATGAAGCATTTAACCCAAGGAGTGGCCACAGGTTTGTCAGTCAGACGCTACTCGGTTTTTCCAACAGGACACTAAGATCCTCTACAAGTGTACCATCCTACAAGAGGTTCTTAAATCGATGCTACAAACATTTTGTCACATTACCGATACGTTAAGTTACACTGAGGGAGCCAAAGTATTCAACACAGTTCAGTGACTCTTGAAAGTCTTGATCTTGCTGTGCAACTGAGCATGGGCCATTGTCTGTGTTTTTAAAGTGTGCTTAGCCACTGGGCTTGTGAATACCTGGCATGTCAGTTAATTAAGTGCAACACACATTTATTTCCAGTTACCATATGGTACGTAACCAGTTACCAGTGAAACAGATGTATTCTTTGGGTCTGGCGAGTGAGTGGCCGTGCGACCCAAGGGCAAAGCTGAAGTCATAAAAGCCCTCAAAAAGCCCTTTTCCGCTCTTCTCTCATCATCGTTCTGGGAAACAGAAGGAGCTCTACTATGACTGTGCCTCAAAACTTTGTTGGTGGCAACCAGACAAACGGCATCTTTAAAACATTCGAGGGTTTCCAGGCGGACTGCTGCAGTTCTGAGCACATGACTCCGGGAGCTATAACACGGGATGGGTTTACTACAGCATCATGACTGATGCAAGCTCTGAAGTGGGAAAATCCAGCACTACGGGTAGCCGGCCGGCCCGCCCGGCCGCACAGGCGGGCAGCAGAACAAGGGTTTTAGAAACAGAGATATTGATTGTGTACCCGGACTAGGCCGGTCTGCACCAACGATGTTCTAACGGCCGAGTCCAAACAAGACCAGTGGGCCAAACTGATAAGAGGCCTCACACTGTATATACTTCTGGTGCCACGGCCAAGGTGATGAACGACTGAACGTGGCTCACTGTCAACACAGGAAATGCGGCCTGGCTATCAATTGCCCGACCAACTACCATGGACATCTACTTCCCAGTTACCAATCGAGATTACACCCCATGAACAACATGCCACCATCATCCATCCCATCAAATGCCATGAGGAGAGCTTAGAACACGGAATGCCACTGCCTTGTCAAGGCAAAAGCACTTCTGCCACCCAGATGCCATTCCGTGCAAGACACTCCTATTTTCTAACAGCTACATAGCCATTTCTCAACCTCCACAAATCAACACAGTCACATCAGGGTTTCTGATTCACTCAACTGTCTTCCCAGAAATTCAGAGTATTGGGGCGCTACATTATCAATTTAAGACTAAAGATCTCCTTCAACATCATTACTTATGTACACCTGCTACAAAAAATGGTTGAGAACACCTCTTGCAACACAGTCTGGGGTTTGAGCTTCCTCTAAAATGGTGACTAAGGACAATGACCAAGTCCTTCATGCACAACTGCTTTGTGCTATCAATTATGTGCCATCATTAAACAACAATGCTACATAAACAGAGAAATAATAGTAGATCTGTTACAATGACATTGTTCAAAATATACTGGCTGTAATGTAATGTGCCAAGCAATTAGTGTCACTTTTTCTGAGTCACTTAAAGTGGCACATGTATTATATTTATCAACAGGATAATTACACAGTCAATATGAAACAAGACTGCATAGCACAAAACGTCACATTTTTAAAAGTGACCCAAATACTCATACAAATACTTTGTCTCCTAAGGAAGTATGGTTACTTTAACCTACACCCAGACACTTTGGTCTGCTTAACATAAAGGCAGCACAACTTCCTGGTCGAAGGCCATAGCAACTGAGCATTTATAAGACAATGCCTGTCCGTCAATAAGCTTTCTACCAAAGTGTCTGCTGTTGTCAGATAAGAGCCTTGATTGAGTGTATGTCCCACACCTGAATTTGCTGTGAGCCACCTTATTTCCATGGCAAGTAATACAGTCTAAAACATCACAGACATACATCTCATCACTTTCTGATGTTTAAGCAGGAATATGAGTACGACTGACACATAACATCATGACACAGGGAAACTGAGAAATACATCGAACCAACTGCCAACACCTCCGGCAAGTCCTGACTAAAGACCTGTCACAAATATCCCTAAGATGTCACATGTCACGACATCCTATTCGCCTCCTCTACTCCTCTTTCACCTGCAATATGAATAGCCCAGTAAGCAAGGAAGTGGACCGCCATCGTGTCTGCAAAAAAACTACACAACCCACTAAACAGAGCAGTACACAAAGCGTAATCATGTGTACCTGGTATGCGTTTGCCTCTGTCTGTCAGCATTTTGTCTCCATGTATGTCTCCTGAATATAAGCATGTACATGTATATATGTACGTACATTCATGTATTCTTTTATCCTTGACCTACTGTATGAATGTGTGATGCGGTATGAATGTTTGTTCTCAACTTAAGATTTACCTTTGTTATGTATGGATGTACATTCGTGTTAAACTGCTACATTCGTGTTAAATTGCTTATCCATCATACGCTGCATCTCTGTCTTACTGAACTGATCTTCTGGATATCAACCTGATTGCAGCTTCGTTTTGGTGTGTCACTGTTTGATGCCTTGTGCATTAGACTCTGCACAACTGAAGTTACCAATTATCTAATTAACCAGCACGCATGTTAGGATCGAGTGATCATTGCTGTTGAACATCTGTATATTTGTATTTGTGAGAAGAAATATTATTTTAACATGAATTGACAACAGGTGTATTATGTGACAAGTCATTCAATATTTTCCACTGTTTCTTTAACACTCATGAACGAAATTAACCTTACTATGGATATATTTTGCGATAAAAGTGTGCTGAACATACTGAAGTTAAAGTTCGCTATAATTACAAATTTGATTTGTATACTTTGGACTTGGATTGGTGTCTGACATAGAACAAACATGACCCCCTACAAACCAGTGTACAGCTTACAGACACTGAGGCAGCATTTTCCTTCCTATCTGGCATCCACAGTCCTGTCAAGTGGGTCTGTCAGAACAACCGCCAAAAACTGCCAGAGACCAATGTTCCCTCTAATTTTGTGCCAAGTTTGCACTGGCCTATCGTGTGGGCAGTAACATTTGAGACCAGAATGTACATTTTATTGCACTGGAATCTGTGCAGCAAACGTTTTCAACCTGAATTAATATGCACTAGTGTAAATCAGTTAGACAAGTGTGCAGTGCTTTTGTGAGGTACTTTAAAGGTGGAATACATTCATACATACATACATACATAAAAGGGGAGGATTACAGAATGAAACCCAGATGAGATTTTATTCACAAGGCACAGAAAGCATTCGAGATCGCTGAAGAGTGAGACAGGCGATTTGTGCCACCAACAAATCCTGCCATTCCTTTTAAGCTAATGACCCCACAAAATCTGAGCTGTCCAAATAGTAAGCACTGGCTCCCTACGGGTGGAGAAGGTCTCAAAAGGTTTTCATTAATTTTATTTGAAGCCACCTCCTGGACAGGTAATTTATGAGAGGTCCTGAAAGGTGATAAAGGTAAGTGGGCCCATCCTGGCCAACCCAAGCATAAACAGCTTGAATACTGCACTTGTCCAAGCAGATGGTCACTTGACTTATACAGACAGCTCTGCTGACCCATCTGTCAGGCCAAGATAACAAGCCCCTGTATTTTCACTCTTGAATATTTCATAATATGAATAATTCATGTCACGGATAATTCACCTCATGAATAATGAACCACCAGCTATTAGGACATGGTCCAAGTCAGTTCAATGACTCCTCAAAACATGACTGAGCAAGAACTCCAGCAAAAACATCGAGTGCAGTAAGGCTGATACAAAAGGCTTCAACAAGGACTTCTAATACCTGACTCCTAAATCTAATCTGATCTAATCTTCTATAACTTGTGTAACTCTGTTACCACACATCAGATGGATCACTTGAAAATGCTTCACAATGAAAGTTAGAGGGTACAGAAGTTTGTAATCCATCAACTATCTTCAATGGTTGATAAGATATAACATCTTTACCCTTAAGCAGTGAAACGGACATTATTGCAGTGAAACTATGCAAGCTTTTATATAAGATCAAACAGATCTGACTTATTACCAATCATTATATTTTAACTTAATAAATAAACCCATTTATTTTCAATCCAATATCCGATCTCACTCTCAAAACCAATAAAAACTGTAGCATCAAACAGGCTAAAACTTTAGATTCCATATATCTATTGAAAACAGAAATGATTTATGCCTACATCTGTACGAATTTCTATAATTAACCCTTTGCATGCCATATATTTTAGCCCTTGTTCTGCACCTCTTGGCACCCATGGAAATTTTTCTGAAGTTGCAATTTTGCAAAGGGCTCAGAATGGATAATGATTAAACCGCTACTTCTGTCACTAACAGCTTTTGTAATTAAAGGGTTAAACCCGTTTCTTTGTATAAATCACTATCTATGTACCAATGACTGGGCACACCAACGGTTAAAACCGTATTATTATTAATATTTGCTAGACATAGGAGGGGTTGAACACTTTCTATGTTGATACTTGAAGTGCTCAACCAGCCTTTTTTATTTATCAATAATGGCTTGCCTATGTGAACCCTTAATTTTCGAAATTGGTTAACCCTTTATCGCTTAAAAATATGTTAACGCTTTATCGCGTAAAAAAGAATGGGCCAGTACAACTTTCAAGGCCCTCCATCTGTTCACTCTGCGTGGTAACGGACTGATTCTGGCGAGTAAGGGGTTAACAGAGGCATCATCCGGGACGTGTTTCGTAACAGCGCTCGGCTAATGGACTGCCGAGTCATCGAGTGCAGAATTCAGGCCAACGGACAAAACTCAACAAGGACAGATGGCAGAAAGCGAGGGATGGCGGAGGAAGGCGAGGAGCAGCAGCTGGACGTACTTAGTCATTTCTGGAAGAGTGAGACGGTTTCCTGGAAGGGTAGCCCAGCGCCTCTTGTCACCAGGAGGGTAATAATTAATAGAGCTCATTCAACTCCATCAGAAAAGCAGATTTATGGTTAAAACAGTATTCGTCTTCAGTCAATCAGTCAGTCAAACAGACAGGCAGACAGACAGACAGACAGCTAGCCTGCCTGTCTGCTTCTGTGTCTCAGACAATATCTGTCTTCCCTACTTAATATCCCTCATAGGAAATGTCCCATTTACAAGGTAACGTAATGTAGCCCATATCCGATAAGTGAGACCTAGGTGAGGCACTCATTGCCTTTTCCTTAGGCCTCTGCGCCGACAATGGACGAATCATAAGGTCTTGGACATGGGGCCAGTGCATAGCAGGACTTGCCGATTTTCTTCCCAGCTTACGCCGGTACCAAATTATACTGCTTGGTGACAAGAGCACAATGCCTTCAAACAGCTTGGCCAGGGTCGTTACACAGAGTATAACCCACAATCTCATTATCATTCACCAAACGCGATACCGGTAGACACCCATTATCCAGTACTTTGGTCATGAAGTAACGGATTTGCTTCAAAACTACAATGATCCTCCATTCTCTTTCATCTCTCAATCCAGGTTCAAATTCTTACCGTATCCCGCTGGAAGTTTGTCAAATAAAAGGTTCAAATGCCGATGCTTCATGTAAATTCACAAAACATTATCAAGCATGTAGCTCACGATTTTATTTATCACAGATAATTATTGACTATGAAGTCATGTTGTAATAGAAACAATGGCATCAACACAAGGAAACTACACAAAACCACTCATACACTAAGGTAAATACACATTGTTAAAGTATCGATTCAGGAGGTACAACAGATAATTCTTTGCTGAAATAAGTGGCAAGAGACAATTTCCATTTGCTTACCATGATGCAAACCATTACAGCAAAGGTCCAAGTTTACCAAGACACTCCAAATTCCATAGCAAGATTTTGTGGTCTATCTTATACAATGCTTCTTCAATTTGAAATGCTGTCGTGAACAAAAGTCCTATTGGTTCGGAGAAAAAGCTTCTGCTTGGAAACTCCACTATCTTATGATGCAGTATATTTTCTATGAATTTTTAAGAAACCTGGTTGGGTTGTAATTGGTTTTTACATATTTTCCTCACCTGAACTATTAGCAGAACAGTATTTTCTGATGGTTAGGCTGAACTCTGAACTGTTTAAATACAACAGTACATTAGTACTCCTGAAGAAAGCTGTCATCCATAGCCTAGAACTATGGCTGGGCAGAACATGGTACGGTTGAAAGTGATAGATAGCTGCATTTTTGATCATGGGACATCTCTTTTCTTCACGATTTCCTCAGGCCTGTGAGCTTCAATACTTAGTCAGCATACAGCTTAACAGATAATTATCATTAACATCCCCTCTTTTCATAGCACACTAATTAACTGGGCTCTCCTACCTAAAAAGACACTTCTATGAAACGGCCCGCAGCAATTTCAGCCATCCCCTGGAATGCCAGCAACCAGGCCACAGTCCTATACCGAGAAGACTGGTGGAAATTCTCCTAACACTGAATCAGTTTTCCTTTCTAAGCCTAGTTCATCTTTAAAAGTCCCTTTGGAGTTTCCTGTAGTCTTGCCAGCCCACGCCATCCCCCAATTAGTATTCTAGGCTTGCCTGAGGTGATGTAAGATATCTAACCATCCAATAACCGTAGTGCCCGACACTAATCCAGTCTGGCAAAGCTGGTATTAGAAAACACATGAGCTACACAGCCCTGGACATTGCAGCACGACCCAGCTAGGATAATTGTCACACTAGGCAACCAGGGTCTAACACATAAAACAACAGTAAAATACCTCAATCCGACATTCGAGTTATGTGTGATAAAACACAATCACCCATTCAAGAAACACATTAGTCAGCAAACAGGTCCCAAAGACAATTCCTAAAGCCATCCAGCCGGTGTTTATTGCAGAACGCCCTTCCTGAATGGCGTTTTTATTACGGTTAAAGCTGGTATTGGGGTATGCATCAATGCAGCACTCAATCTATAGAGGCTATGACCTCCAGAGACCCTTAAAACTGTGGGCCAGCCAATGGCTATAACAAGGTTTCACTGCAAGTGTATTGTAAAGATTCAGGCCTTACTACTCCGTTAAATATGTTCTGATAATTAATCATCAACTGTGGCCTACATCCAGAACTTTTCAGCTAACTTCCTTACATGGTCATACAACTGAGCTGTTCAGTAAATCATTAACTTCAGACAATATATATATATATATTGTCTGAAGTTAATGATTATATATATATATATATATATATATATATATATATATATATATATATATATATATATATATATATATATATATATATATATATATATATATATATATATATATATAGCACAATTAAAACCACCTAGTCATCAGCAACATGTTTCAGCTAGAATATTCAAATGCAAAAGAATTTTCAATTTGATAACCATACTACAATCAAACATTACTTCTCCATTTCGACAAAGAGGGTCAAACTTTCACCATCTACCTACAAGACATGTCTTGTTCACAATCACTTTCAGGCACAAACTACAAAACATCACCACAAACTATTCTCCAAAGCGCTCAAGCCCACTGAGTGAGCACATACATTGCACAAGTTGACTGGTTTACCAATACAACATGTAAGGCAACGCGACCCAGGGCGCTCGTTGTTCCTGTTTTCCATTAAGGTAGGGGCAGAATAAAGGATGCTTTTGTGGCTTAAGCATACGATCCCTTTCCATGACTTCTGACTCCCACAGCACGTCACATATTACAGACCATTCCCGGCACAAGATTGTGCTTGGCTGCACAGGCACGGCCTGGGCCAAAAAAATGCTATTTACGAGACCATCGGGCAAAGATGCAGAACAGACGCGTGATTCTTGTGCGTAATGGATATGGATATGTTAAAAGACGTTGTGCACAGATGTGAGCCGTCTCTCAAGGTCATGCAGCTGTTAACAATCATGAAACGGACAAACTGTGCCTCACGAGTGTTGTGACAAAACACGCACCCTGTAACGGTCAACGACCAGTGAGCTAACATTACTGGCTTGATATTGCATTCAGCACTTGATAATGAGTAATTCCGTGAAAAACCCACTGATTTCCTGGAAAAACATCAGTTCTGGTGTGACACAAGATATGAGAGACATGCCATTCGGCTGTAGAACAGTAATCAGCCCCAAAGAGTATCTGCACTATTTCAGATACCATAGCTGATGCTGTTGCATCGTTGCTATTATATCACTGATGAAAATGTTAATTTTTCTCAATATAAACAGAAATATAAATAATGCTAGTGGTATTATTTATGACAGTAAAACAATACTAGCACTATAATGATTTCTCCAAATGTTACTAAGTCATGCGGAAGAGCCAGCTAAGAAATGTAAAGCATCACCTAGACGGGATATAAGATGTGATGCTGGCAATTCTAGGTCATTCTCAAAAGCTTACAACACCATATAAATGCTCTGAGACACATCAACATATATATCAGTTTCAGGCCTTTGTTTATAAAATTGCCAGACCTTGCCATCTATCTGCTCAGACTCAGTAGCCAAGGAAAGTTTCTAGCTTCCCAAATGGTAGGATACTTGGGTTCAAAATGAGCAGCTACTGAGCTTTTTCCATTATTGCTGCCGTCGCCGTCCCCACCACCACCACCACCACCACCAGCGGCTCAAGTAGTCCCTTATCTCTGACCAAGAAGAAGCCAAAAAAACATTTCTGCAGGTGGATAAGGCCAGTAACGTTCTTTCTTTGGTTAGGCAGATCTATGAACCTTGATATGCTTCACAGCTGCTCAAGATAGCAATATGGCCTCTATATCAGCTGTTCTCAATCAATATTATTCCATTGGGGTCAAACACATTTCAGTCAATCACTGAATTGCCTAAGCCCCTTGAGGGGGGGGCTATTTGTGACAGACAAAGGTCACTCTGCATTCCATATCCATGGAACTTTTAGATGATCCAAGTCTGATATGTTGGATTACTGTATTCAAGTTAAAACTTCAGCAAGTTCCTTCAACCTCATGGCCATGTTGCTGAGGGCTCTTTTGCTGGAGCGCGTTATAAATGATTACCTTTCCTTAGCTATTCTGCAAATAGGTTCTGTGATTAGTATTCACTCTCTTAAAATGTATCTGTAATCCTCTAATCTTCTATCCTATGCCATCATTATCTAAAAATTCAGTAATATCAAAGGATTCTTATGCAATGCCATGGGAAACCAAGGATGTCTGTGACCTAACCACCAACTAGTGATGCACGTGAAACACAAGGGGGGTCATATCGGTTAACAGTTAGTGCAAAGACTGAAGCTAATCAGATGAGGCAGTAAGATTGTGAAATGTAAGTCAATGGCAAGTGTTACGTGAAGACAACTTTGGCTGATGTTGCATGGAGGTGATGACTCAGCGGATTTTTGGGAACCTACCGGTATGCTTGCACACAAGTGGAAAGTTTGGAAAAACCAATACTTGCACAATAGCTGAAAGTTTTGGAAATACCCACTCTGGTATTATAGCAGGTTTTCCCCACTGACAATTTATCATGTGGGCACACATGCAGGAAATGCTGAGCTTGTGTTGCAATATGCCATGGACCAGTCTAGACCTACTTGAACTTGTATACTGTCATGGTAGGATAGAGCCTATAAAAAGCAGTCGCAAATGCACTGTTAAAGAAAGTGTGAAAAATATTTTGCAGTGGTAGTCTGTCATGTACTCACTCGATATTTTGAGTTACAAATGTTATGGATAGAATCATGCATGCAGAGACTTCTGTGTCAGTGATTCAAGTACTGTTGTGACCAAACTGTGTTTTGTTTATTATACTGAAGAAAATTAATGCTATGCTAAAAATTGGACAAGCCAACAGTTCAAAACCCAGTTGACTGACACTTCAAATGACCGTCCACATTACATATGCCTCTTGAGCTAACTGGCACTTAAGTATAATGCTGAGCACTATAAATTACTGCTGATAAAATGAGTCATTTCAAAACTTGACTTAATCTGTGTTAATGAGCTCTAGATAAAAATATCTGCTTCAAATAATGGGATGAATATTCTGCCATGCAGTAACTATAAATCAGACCACAACTGGTGACAAATCACATACTGCTTACTTGCATGCTTGCGGCCACCATCAGCCCCACCAAACTCAATGCAGTAGGTAAAAACTTAGACCTTCCAAGCCACAATATTAGCTGCTTCGTCATAAAAGCCAGAAATAATGGTGTAGAATAAGCAAGCAAGTGAAAATCAATAAGTACAGAGAAAAACAAGGACATGCAATGAGACGGTAGAACAGACATGCATAAAAATAGAGAATACAGGCTGACAGACGAATGTAGAGAAATCGACGCAAAGCGATTTGAAAACAACCGCATAAATAAAGACAAGACACGACACAGAGATGGAACAAAGCGAACAGGCAAGGTGGACGTTAAATCATTTCTTGCTCAATGGATTGATTCATTTTGGGTGGAATTTCCGGGCTACTTCAGAACGATTGCATTTTATGACTGCATTCCTTCAGGGTCGATTCGGCTCACCCAAGAACAATGTACTGGTCCCGCTTACTGAGATCAATGCACCATTGATTTTCTGCTTTTAAATCCATGGTATCCATGGTACCGCTATCCTTGGTCCACCACTTCACATTCATTTATTCTTTGTTGCTTTCCAAAGGTTCTTAAAATGCACTACATAAATTCACGACTACATTACACTATAGTACACAACTTGCTCTTTGTTGACTTCCTCATCCAATTCATGAGGATACCAGTTGATATGCCGCGTCTTAGCAATTTCATCTTCCTAATGAGCCACTTCAAATCCCAATATGGCCAGAAATATTTTTAAAGAAAAGCTCTCCACCAATGCACATAATCTGGCCATTAGCATGCATGGATAACATTCTTGGTTTTCAGATGCTACAGCTATTGGGTTTTACTTATGAAATGGAGACGCTGTTCTGTCCTCTGAGCAAAAGTTTCTGGTTTATTTGGTTAGACTTCTTGGCTTGTTTTTCTAGGAGCTCCCGTCTGTCTTTCGAGACTTCTGTTTATTTCTTGACGTCGCATTTCTTGGTCACTTTTTGCGCAACAGACCTTCGGGGTATTTATGGCTTGGAAGGTTTTCTTAGAATTGCTCACAGGGTCGCTTCTAAGCGAACGAACGGTCTGGGTAAGTTTATCTTTGGTATCTGGGGTGGGGCCGCTCAAGTTCTGAAGCCCACAACAGTGTATTCTACTGCTTTAATACAGAACATCTTCAAGGCGCATGGTTTTGTTTGCACCAAAGGGTTAAAACCAGCAAAGCACTCTACAACTGGTTTTGAAATCCAGACAATACGCCAGCATTTAAGTCCAACGCAAAGCTAATTAATCAGACCATCAGAGCCGCGGCTGTTCGCACGGGTTACACCTCATCCAAAACCAGCCATCGACAAATGAATTTTAACCCTTGGCCCGCCGCAAATCGGGTAATCAAAGCACACAATACATCTAAGCTCCGCGTGCACACAGCCGCCAAGCCAAGCCCGCGCCTGGTGCTGCCCATCACCGCGTCTAGCTGGCCTGGCACCCAGCGTTCGACCATACAAGCAGCGCAACTGGCCGCCAAGCCTGTTGTTATTCATAATTATAGCGGCTGCTTGTACGGCTGCCAGCTGGAACCCAGCCCGCCAAATACAGGCCAACTGTTTCGGGAATGATACTGGATTCCCATGGAATCTAGATTCTCAAATAATACGCGAATAATCTGGGAAAATGTCCTGCGTGTCCCTTTCCCTCTCCGCCTCTGGATCGGTATATGTCTTCCTCACAACCTCCTACTGTTGTGGGTGGCCACTTCCTGAAGAGTCCCGGGTTCAAATTCCAGTCTCTAGCGAAACTCCCATGCCGTTGTCAAGCGTCGTCCCAAAGGCGCAAAATGCCTGTCCAGTCGAAATCGTTTTTTTTGTCTGCCTTCATCCTGAATACCTAAAGCCCTTCTACCGCACCTTTTCGAGCTAGTAATTGTAACCGAGATTTCTACAGTGCCCAGCGAAAGCTAAGTCACGGGAACCAGCTTATTCACATGACCTCAGTCAAAACAAAATCGATAGGCAGAAAGTGTTCGGTTCCAGGTCAAGATCCAGGAGTAAGGCATGGTAACAACTACTACGGATGCATAATAACCAACAGTAACCTTACCCGACCTATGTTAGGACTTCAATAAGCCTGCTATTAGACACGAGCTCAGCACACGGCTATAGCGGTCGGTCTGTTTGCAGTATTAATGCAGAGAAAAAATGATGATTTATGATGTCAACACCAAAGAGTAAGATCGCAACATGTATGTAACAAGAATCGCATTGCAAATGGAATCTATTCCAGAATGTCTACATGTTGCCACTGTCCGAGAAATACCTTGACATCAGCAATGTTTACAGATACACACAAAACAGACCAAACTTAAGAAATGCTTGCCATTATTTCGAAACAAGTACTGAAGGAAGTGCATTAAAAAGGATACCACTACATGTTGAGATGCAACTAAAGGGGGCTACATAAAAAACTGCTTAATCACACAATTTAACAGGTTAAGCCAAAAGGTTGGTAAGTCTGAGCAGGTCAATTTCAGACCAGAGAATACACAATTTTACGCAACAGTGTTAAAAGCCTTCTGATCAGTAAAAAGATGTGGATACTGAAGCCACGAGGTCCGTGGCCACAGTGTGATAAGAGCATGTAGAAAGCGAGTATCAGCTTATATATGAAAAATTTGGTTCCAGTTTGGAAGATGTCCAAGTGAATGGGGATCCAACCATTTTTTTAAGAACCTAGTTACAGATGTTACAAGTTTAGTAAACTGTGACCTGTGTACCCGTGCCCATTTTGAGCAGGTACCTCAACTATTATCTTCCACCACCTTCAACACATTCTCTGTGTCAGCCAGGCACACCCACTAACCATAAGCAATGTGATTCACACGTGCCCAAACAAATCAATAACCCAATGACTCATAAAAATTTCCTATGCAAACATGCGCTTAAAACTTGCTAAGCAGTGCAATATTACGTTCACAAGGACTTACTGTATTCTTCTATGGAACATTAAACAATTATAATATACTCCAGCCGATGCCCTATTTTGGGACTCAGCTAGCTAAATTTTGGGAAGAAATGGATACAACTGATTCATCTGATGGAGGCATCATATCATTTAACAAATTTCAAGATAAATATCATTTAACAAATTTCATATTATTAGTAATGATAACAACAGGTTTTATTACAGGTCCACATGAAAGACATCATTTTATCCTAATATTAATTTTTACTTATTGAACAAGTCATCCAGAGCCTGGATATAAAGCCATAAAATAATCAGACCTCCTGTCATATGGCTGTTTTAACAAACAAGTAGACAGAAGAGCTGGATGCAACAGAACCTCAGGAACAGACTTCAGTGGTGGACTATTCTACCGATCACCGGTGGTGCATTCCACTTTTTCCATGGTAGGCTATTCCTCAAAAAACTGGTGCAGTATTCCATCTTTTCAATGATGGACCATTCCACCAATAATTGGTGGAGCATTCCACCTTTTCAGCAGTGGATCATTCCACCCAAAAACTGGTGGAGCATTTCATGTTTGCAATGGTGGACTATTCCACCATTTGCAGTAGGTGGAAGTTCCCACAGATTTTTTACAGTGTAGGTGACAAACACCGGGATACAAAGACTCAAAGAAAAACACACAAAGTTCTGGCATGCTTGGAATTCCGTTATGCATGCCCACTGCTGTAGCATATGTCTCTGGACCTACTTCCCCTCTGCCAACCGACCGGATCTTCGATTTTTCCGCAGACCTAATTTGGCACACAATGACAAAGCAGGCATGACTCAATCTCAGTCAGTAGTAATAGGGCACACCGGCACGGCAGGGCAATAAAATGCACATATGAAATCCGCATGAATAACTAAGCAAGCCCTTATGTTGTCGCTTTAAACTATGTTTTTTTTGGTAGACTAAATCCGCAGTTTCATGGATTTCTTCTGGCAGGTGATTGGAGGGGGTCGTTAACGATGACTAATGCACTCTAATCATATCTTCACTGTATTTACGGCTGAAAATAAGTAACAGAGTACAACATAGCAGCAAAAACACTGGCTGCTTGCTCTGCACCCAGGATTGAAATTCTACTGCTTCAGTGAAATTGACGGTTGTGTAACCATGTACAGAGAGGCCACTTCGTAACTGGCATCTAGGATTTCAGCTGAAACTTCCTTCAAATTCCATGGCTAAATCTTTCGGGCCCATTTCTAGTCAATCTTTATTATTCTCCCGAGCTACTCTACACCAAATGTGGTTGCTACAGGAAGCATTCATTACCTGATGGCCTCCTTAACCACGAAGAACTACTTCATGGTAGGCATCACTATAGCATACAGTTCTCAGTCTGACTTCCAAGATTCAGACTGAACTCTAAATACACAACCTCTTACAAACCATCCGGTGGCCTACCGGTTTGGTCAAGGACACCTAAGGATGATCTAGAAAGGAATCCAGCAGCACAAAGGCCATCTTCGGATCTACAACTGTCTTTCCCTTTAGCCAGCATCTGAAACCAATTTACCTAGGCCTTCACTTTGCTTCTCAGCAGACAAAGGAAAGGGAAAGGTTATGAGGTTATGACCATCACAGGCCAGCCAAAGGATATTCACACTCCACGGAAACAGGAAGTATGTCTCATACCCTATGGCACTAACGCAGGTAAAAGGCACTCCTGCACAGGGTGCAGTAAGAGATATGGTTTCAACCAGATCAGTTTATATAATACAGCGAACATCATTATAGTGCACACCAGTTTTGGACATTTGGAGTATTGCAGACTCTCCTGGGGCTCTTAGTTTTCCATTGAAGTCAATACATGCACATACATTTATAGATCATTTTGAACATTGCGGGATTCATTATAATGCTATAAACATGGTCTCACAACATCTGGCTTGATTTATGACAATTACTCCATGGCTGCATCTGCAGGTCTGCGATTAAACAACACGATCATATATAATGGTCATCTCCAAATGTCAATCATGAAAACACCATTGGCAAACTTTTTAAAGTAATTTCTACTAGCAGCAGACAATAGTGTGGGTAGATAGCTTCCAGGTACCTTCTGTCAAGCAACTGTGGCATAAGGACATGTCCAGTTAATGTGGCCTTTTCTGGTCATCAGACAAAAGTGGTTGTGCATCATAACCCAACAGCACATGTCTCAGAAGCATTGGGCCACACAGCTTGACATGTCCAGTTCCATAAAAGCAGTTGTGGGGTTTAAGCAAGCTTAGATGGCTATACAATCTCTTTCGATTTAAGCTACTTTTGGCTGAAGCAGACTCAACAAGAAAGGCTATCCAGCAGCTGTCTTGCCGATGCAACAGTTGCACTGTTAATAATAAGATGATTTATATAGCGCCACTGTAAGGCCAAGGCCAACAAACTATAGGATAACCAGCAACACTAATGTACAACCACAGAAGACAACTGGACAACATTCCAGCTACATAACAGATTGCTGTATAGGCAATTCTTCCCTGGTGGGATATAGTAGGACTGTGATAACGAGCTGTCTTGCCATCATCCAAAATTAGCCTCATACTGGCATCTACACACCCAGAGATAGCTGTCTTAGCCACACTAGAGCCTGAGCTAAGATACCAAAGGTGAAAACATCCAAACACAAACCAGATACCATTTTAAGACCATCTTAAGACTTCCACCACACTAGAGAAAAAACTGAACCACTGCTGAGCAAAGCACTCACTAAATCATCCCAGTTCATGCTCAGCTGATTTAGCTGGGTCTCAAGATAACTAGCACCCAAGCTAAAATGCTAAATCTGTCCAAGAAGGAATAGCATCAATGATCAAATTAAAGCTCAATCTATTACTAATTTATTATTACCTATACTTTCATAAGAAACCCTCTGTAAATCCCATTATACTTAATCTATCATTAACTCGGGCTGTCAATTAATCTAATTAATTGCCACAAACGTCCGTAATTAATGCGTAATTTTTAACGCCGATTAAAACTTTTAACGCAACTGTTGCTGTGTAAAATTATGTTCTGCAAATACTTTTGAATGTGGTCACATGAGTCGGCATTTCTACCAGTGTGATGTAAACCGTTGCTTACTTATGTGGTATCTAGTAACGCTTAGTGCATGCTGCATTCAGCTGGGCAACCAAATTATTGCTTTCTTTGTTAGGATTTCGCACATTACAAATACAAGTATTGCTACATAGTTTTAGCATTGAAAAAACAATAATGAACCGACAATATTTACTTCTGACATTTTTAATCTCCAAAACCACTCCTAGTTGAACTATCAGTTGCGAACAAAACGTGAGTTTACAACATGTGCTGAAGCATCCTTACTAGAGAAGCGAGAAAAACAGAATTATGCCAGGAATGGCTAATTCTGTATAACGGTTTACAAAAGATGATGAACCAAAAAATATGACAGTATCACAAACGTCACTGCAACAATGATTGAGCTCAATGGACTGCCTATCATCCTTAATGATAAACACTCCAGCAAACAATGATCGAGCTCAATGGACTGCCTATCATCCTTAATGATAAACACTCCAGCAAAGCTTTCCAGAGACTTCAAATCTATGAACTACCTTCAGATTCAGAAGATGAACCAAATGGGCATCCGGTAATCACTTGAGAAGTGATCACTTGAAAGCTGTTCAGAAATGTTATGCAACTGAATCCTAGATTTACACTGACATTTGTCTGTTAAAATATTGGAGGTCACGTGCTGGGGTACATCCATTTTTTGCCTGACTAGCTAAAAAGTATGTCTTAGCCATCCACAACAGTTCTCTGTGAATGGTAGATTTCTTTCTTAGGACACATAGTGGATAAGAAAAGGGCTTTGCTTGAGTCAAGCAATTTAAATAAGCAAGACTGCTTAAATTACTGACTTTATTTGACTTTACCCTAACCCTAACCCTAACCTTGAATCATTGATTAAATACATTTTAAAACCTTTATATACTGTGCCAATTTTTACAGTGGAATTATGATTGTATGTTTTAATCTAATGAAGATTATTCATTTTTGTTATATAGTTTTTTGTTATATAGGACTGTGTAATGCAGCGGACTTCTGTATAGTTTTATTTTTAGTTTCATTTGTGTACGGATTGTACATAACTTTTTTAGTTTGCTTATAAAATGATACTTGCTTTGTTAACATTTCGATTGCTATCTTATGTTACTGATGTTAATAGGTGACCCTAATTAAGCGGGACCCTGGTCCCTTCTGGGTTTGCCTTTTGTATCCTGGCAAACTGTACTTTAATGTGTAACTTGATATGTTGAATTTGGGATCAATAAAGAGAGTCAATCATTTTGTTAAAGTACTATTAAATGTTTAAATTGACTGATTAATTGCAATTAAAAAATTTTTAATCAAGGGCACTGTTATTGGCTGTAAGTAACTTTTGCACATGCACTGGATTTAAGAGGGGCAAATGTATCTAAGATGATTGCCAAAAAAGTTTTTCCTGCACTTATCTTGGATAGAGTCACACCTTAGTGAGTTTCTTAGACAGTACTACATGTGTTTGGTCAGTGATCATGCGGGTTAAACTTCGTGTAAATACCCCGTGCCCAGGACCTTGGAATTCGTCTATTGCCGGCTCACAAGCCTAAAGAGAATGAAATGAACACCTCCCCTACGTATCCTTTATGGAATATGGGATACTTTACTAACTATACCAATTGTCCAAGTACATACAACCATACAAATAATGTGCACAATTCAACAACACTATCTATGTTATGCTGACTTCAGATATCTATCCAGGTGCCAAACCCAACCACAGAGGTTGATACCAATGTACCAGCTGTTCTGATACACAACTCCACAGGTTTCTTTCAGTATATTCATGTCACCTATTTATAAGTGAATGCATACTGATTTATATGAATGCTTTTACTAAGCTTCTGCGACACAAAGAGTTGCCAGCCAAGTACATTCAGAGCTTTTCAATGTCAGACTGGACCAGCAGTTCTTAACAAACAGCAAACAAGGAGAGTTTTCAGCTGAAAGAACCAGACATATTGCATTGCATTCTATCAAACAGCATTGTGTTGCATCTTGTATGCCAATTGCAATCCATTCAAATTCGTTTCAATTCAGCTCTCTCCGTCTCTTTCTCTACCTCTCAACATGGGTGATTTTTCAAAATATGCTGACCAAATCCACAAAGGCGAGCAGCTGCAGGCAGTAATTCTTGCTTTGAATCACATGCCAGCCTCACTTTTATGCTCTCTTTACAGCCCAACCTATGCTACCTGTAACTAGCAATAATTCACATCAGATATCGAAGCTGAATGCACATAATGGGGTTAACTGCTTACGCTGGACGACTTATATGTTTTATTCACTGGTTAAACTGCACATTAACTACATACCAGATTACTTACCTGGTCTAAATACTGCCGTTATTTTCTTGCTTATCCCATTATATTTACCGTAAGCATCCGCATAAAACAACTACAACACACTTGAAATATTCTGCATGAAGTTCCTTAAAAGCACCAGCAACAATGAGAATTCTTTTCCAAGATACAAATTAAACTTCGATTAAGATATTCTACTTCAAAAGTAAGTTTGGGTAACTACTTTTAAATGCTCCTACAACATTTTGTACACACGGCTGCCTCTGGGGTTGCTTAAATGATCCCTCTCCCTCCGCACCAGAAATATTATTGTGGAGAGATAAATTGCCAAGTACCAAAGTATTGCCACTCATTGACCACCTGGCAATGTATATGTTGCCTGTTACAGTTATCTGAATTTATCTAAAAAGTCTTGCCAGACGATATGGGTCTTGAAAAGTTCTAGCAGTTGTACAAGAGTGGAGTCTGAATGCCTTTTTAGTCCCTAGTATTCATGTCTCACCAAACAGCAAGCTGTGTCCTTTGCCAAAACACGACAGTCAGTTATATGTAATAGGCAGAACTAAGTGTCTGGTAGGTCACTACCGTCTGTGCTCTGTTACCAAGCAATATATATCAGTATATGTTTCCTTTTCATATTAGCGTCTACTCTCACTAGACACCACATTTCAAGAGTGTACCAGGACAAAGATGGCAGTAAATGAAGAAGAAAGATTGAGTGAAAGGTGAAGTAAGAAGGGTGCTGGTATTACTTATTGAATGCCTGTATCAGCAATAACTTTTCACACAAGATAGACTTTACAATCACTAGAAGAACTGCTCTAAAATGTCAGCAGTGTGCACACCAATCATTCCACATCCGCTGACAAAGAACTCGAAAACACTGAATTACATAAGGCGACCGGTAGTTTACTGAACAAGCAGGCATTCAGTCCAGCTTGTCACTGTCCCATAATATTAAAATTCAGTTTTCTGGTTCCGACGACCCCCTCCCGAATACCATGATTAGGAGTATTATTGCTTTTCTTTTTGTTACCAATATCCAACCTATACATCTTCATTGTCCCTTCTCATAGCTCCCACCTCCGTACCTCCCAGCCATCTTCATTTATCTTCCCTTCTAAGGTCTGTCCCTCTTCCATCTTGTTCTGGTCATTCTCCTCCTCTCTTTAATTCGTTGTTTTCTTCAGTGGTGGCCAGTATTGCCATCACTGCAATGTCATTTCTTCCTTACTCAATAGACTGAGTCATTTTCAGTCCATCTCGGATGCTATTCGTAAATTTAACAAGGCTCTTGATGTCTCAAACCACTGGTGCCTTCTATCCACCCGCTTTCTCCCTGTCCTGTCTGTTTCTTTGCCTATCTGTCTGTCTGTCTATCTATCTATCTGTATGTCTATCTACATAATCTATCTGTCTGTCTATCTACATAATCTATCTATCTATCTAGCTCGCTAGCTAGCTTGCTAGCTAGCTAGTTTATTTGCCTCATCTCAAGGTTTCCCTCCTCATCTTCCTCTCTTCCACTTTCTCTTTCCCACTTTTTCTATTCTTCTTTGCCTTCATCTGTTTTGTATTCTGGCATCCTTCTTAAATCATGGATGCGTTTGAGTCATTTCAGTTTTTGTGCCATATCTCTTTCCTTCAGTGCCAATCTCAACATCTTTCAACATCCTTTCTTTCCCCTCCATTTCTTTCCTCCTTTACAGCCTTCCACTCTCTGGCTTCCTTTAGTGTCTTTATCTTTCATTTTCTGCCAGGCTTATCTCAGGACAAAGGCTTTTCCTGTGTCTCATCAACTGACCGGGAATTTGACCAGACCTGACAATCAGTTTAGCTCAAAAACTGTGCCTCAACAACATCACTCCACGACACCACGTTGATAAAAACACTTCAGTGATTAATTATCTACCTAGCAGCTACCTACCTATTTAAAAATCGATAGAAATAAAAAGGCGTCCTGTTATTGGATTGCTTCACTCATGTTTGAACTTCAGCTCAAGGATCGTTTAAAAGTGGGCCACGCGTCTGTGGACTTTGGCGCCCAATCGCGTAACCAGAGCATTTACCTTTACCGGCATCTTTTCACTCAAGTCTGAACTCATTAGATGCAGTGCATCACACAACTGGCACCACCTAGCGAGTAAATAGTTAAATTCTGGTTCACACCACTCGTAAGGTGGCAATGGATCAGGACCGCCACCTAGCGAATGCCACAAAAGTGCTGAGGTCTTAACACAGGATAGGTTAGTTTAGGTGCTATAATTACGACCTTATAGAGACTCCTACAAAAGCACTACTTAAATTTCATAATTTGTAATATTTACATAGTGCAAATCATCAGTTAATGGTTATAAGCAACTGTGAATTAAAGACTCATGAAGGTCTCTACAGGGAGGCTTCAACCTACACACAAATTTTTTTTATTTTTTTGTAGCAGCCCTTGAGCTAATCTGTTGAGAAAACCATGAGTATGAAGTGTTAGCAATTTCATTTTCTTAGCCTCAGCTCATGAGGGTGAGCGGCCAGTTCCCTCCCCACCATATGGTTTTCCCACTGCCAGAGTACAGACAGTGCATTTTATAGCCAAGTTCACAGAGGCAGAAGTAGGATAGAAATCTTGGAACATATTCCTCTGCTGGTGGGAATATTTGAACTCCAACCTGACCACTGGGTTAACAGTGTGCCTTGACCAATACAGAGCCTTTGACACTTCAACCTGCTACTTCTTTCCATTGTCCGCAAAAGCTTTGCTGTCTCCACTGCATTAAATTGGCTTGCATGCTACCTCTGCAATCAGTCTCAGCAAATGAGTATTAGCACCACTTGGTCTGATCCTTCTCTCTCCCGCATCCTGTGAGGACTTGACCTCTTATTCTTTAGCGTGCCCTGTAAGCCCCATAGCTAATCGCTTTGGAGAAACAGTTACAGCAACACACTTATAATATTCAGTGCATGCGTGGTTCTGCTTCAACACTTTGGTCATAAACTGAGAAAAATCTCAAGCAGACTTGTTTGGCTCATACCAAAGTCTCTCCCTCTCTTTCCAGCATCAGCCTAGCTTGCACTATGGCCTTGCTATCAACCATTGTCAAAACACTTGGGGTAACTCTAGTTAGTAATCTCACGTTCTGATCCCACATGACAAACCGTTGCAAATCTTGTTTCAGTCATATCAAGTCAATTCATCGTATCTCACTGGCTCTGACGAAGGACATGTCACAAACCACAGCATGCTCCTCTCTGTTCCTGGCCTGATTAAACCAACTCAGTTTTCGTAGATATCTAAGACCTCAAAATTAACAGACATCAACATATCTAAAATTCTCTGGCTTCAGCAGTGATGTCTGCAACTTGAACAAATTCTATTTAACACTACTCTGTCAGCTACACAGACTTCCCGTAAAGGACATGTTCCATAAAGAACACAGCATAATTGATCTACTTCGTACTCTTTTTCCCCATATGGGCATTTGGCATTACCCTCCCCATCCCGAAATACTAAGGCCTTGAGTGCTTATCTAGATCACTCCTTCCAACCTTTAACTACTAATCACTCCTTATATGCCTCCCCACAAACTGCCTCTTTAAGTATGAGTCTCCTGACTGAACTGTGAAATGGTCATGGACTCCATCAATCAATGGAACCAGATACATGGCATCATCTGAAACCTGACTTCTTTTTCTTCCTCCAGGAAATATGACTCTGGCCAACAACCTGTGGAAAGCTGTTTCAGCATAACTGCCTCTGTCACCAAGTGCTTAGCGTAATTTGGTACTGGAACTAGAGCCAAGAAACAAATGACAAATCATGAGATGCAACAGCCTCATTTCCAGAACTTTTGAATTTATCCCTCAAAGTTCCAGGGCCTCCGAGAAAGAAATAAGTACCTTCAATGTTGAGCTATAAATATTGAAGGACTCCTTTTATTTTCCATTTTGGTGCAAAATCAATAATGCTTTCTGTTATTGATACAAGCATCATAGGTCAATATATAAGTGAAATCATGAACCAAGCATTTCTTAAAAGCCCAAAAAACTAAGAAACCCTGATAAAGGTATAGAATCAGCCACCTGCGATAGCCCTACTCATAAACAACATAGCCACTGTAGGTTGAGAGAAATAAGACCATTGACAAGTAATAAGTAAGTGAGTCATTTATAAATAACACACTAAAAACGACAGCAGCATAGCAGAAACTTACATGCTTTCTTACTTAATTTGTTAAAGCCTTTATATTGGTCTGTGAGTTTTCGTTTCCCTTATTAACACCAAAAACCGAATTTTAAAACCGTGTTGTTTTGTTTATTACACTTATTTATTTACTTCCACTAGATGACAGCACTCTATTTTCTATCAATCTGTGGCGGCCATATTGTTTACAAGTAGGGCAATGGCAAGCGGCCGATTCTACACCTTTACCAAAAACCTGTTTACTCATAAGTGCTTTAAGTTAAGACCAAAATCCATAAAGCACTAACACTCCTGGTTGAGAGCCACATAGTGGCACAGTCAGACAGCTATGTGTACCAATGCTTTCTGATACGATGTTACGACGCATTATAAACAGGCAGGTTAATAATAGTAGATAATAATAAATAAAGATGGAATATAATGTCTGAAATTACAGTGACAAGGGACATTGAGAAAAGAGGGAGAACATGAAAGAAAATATCTTGAAAAGGACTGTTTATCATAAGCAGGGAAAGACGTGATGAAAGATTGCAAACTAGGAAGCAGAAGTGATTCAGATCACATAAGACGAATTACATTGTGGTAGATCAAACAAAATGTGGTTAAGAAAAGATTATGCAAAATGAGTTTACAAAGCCTTAAGTAGTTCTAAGTCAAAACATGTGGGCAGGCAGATTAACTGAGACCTGGATCATTATTTGTTCCCCCATGGTACATAATATGTTCCCTCAGTCTTGGAGAATTTTTAGATATCAAGAATTACATCTAGAATAGCAGCACAACTCTCTGCCATATTCTGACATTGAACTCATATTAATAGCAGCAGTAGTTTTCAAAATTAATTGTGAATGCACAGTTATACTTTAATTATTTACTAAATTGAAATGATCACACACAAATGTGAATCAGTCTGTCTAAAAAAATCCCAACAGGTCCATCAAAATGGAGAAGATATTTCCAAGTCAAAAAGCAAAGACAACATGCGAGAGATTGCCGCTCATAAAAACTCGTGAATGCTAATCCAGTCACTACTGTGAATACGTGATAGCTTTCAAAATCTTAAAGCCAGTCCTTTATACCTATGCAGACTGTCTAATCCTTTTATTGCCTCGATTCCGAAGCGCCCTTATTAACTTCAGTTTTTGAGTACCAACATATTTTAATTTAAAACAGGGCTACAGAAGTCAGCAGATGAGATTTGCTTACTTAACTGCGCGCGCGTCCTTCAGTGCGCATGCGTGTGCCAGGGACCAATCACTAATTTCCGATTGGACAATGTTTTGATGACAATTCGAAGGCAGCTAACAAGAACTTTATACATATTTCCTGAGCTGCGCACCCTTTGCATCATGCTGAAAGATTAACATTTCAACTAGCATGCACTACCGCGAATAAAATGAAAGTAATGCATCTTAATATCGATGTTGTTGATGTTGGCGTTAATCCAACAAATGCAAATCAAAGCAAAACTCACCAATACGGCAACTAGCTCGATACTGAACTACAGTAAATCCATACTGCATATGACTCGTACATTCCAATATTAAATCCGACCTGAGTTGAGAAAATAAACCTGTTGCTTAATCCGGATATATTTATTTAAAAACGATAAAAAAAATTTGGTACACAACAAACATGGCACCACTGGCATTGATGATATATTTTCCGATAAACTGGTTCAACATCCGAAGAAATGACGTCATTATATTGCTCGGGTATGGGCTTAATGCACATTAAATTTGTCCAGAGATAAGCTAAAAGGTGGAGTAAGGAAAATGTAATGTGCAGTTACGAGATGCAGCAAGAAGAAACATCTTTTAAACCACAAGTTATGGCAATAGTTGTGCTTTTACAGCAACTGCACATAATAATATCACAAGGAGTGGGATTTTTCTCTTTTCGATGGGTATCAGTTTATCGAATATGTAATCTGCTGTAGCGCGAGAACACGCAGCAAGTGCGTACGATTCGCATTTTCTTCTTTAAGATGTAAATGTAAAAGTTAATTATTGCTCATATCGTTTCAGTCCTTTATGGCTGTTTATTGTAATGCTTCGGTGACAGCACGAGCAAGCATTCTGTATGGCTTGAAAGCGGCTTATTTAGGAAAAGTGAATTGCAGTGGTCTAATTTAGCATGGACTATGGTACATGCAGTTTTAAAGTCAAGCATGGAGCGGATTCTGCGAAGGTCACAGATTTGCATGAAGCAAGAGCGGAAGAGATGGGTAATGCGATCAGAGAAACTGAGGTTTTAGTCGAAGATCACACCAAGTTGCGGGTAGAAGAGAATGTTAAAGGTGTGTGGAGGCAGAGTCCAGGCTGAGAGATATAGATGGATCTTAAATTTTCTTGAGCTGGTCGCGTAGGCCTATAAGTATGAATTCGGTTTCGGATGGGTTCAAGCACAGGAGATTAGATGTCATCCAGGAGGAGATCTGTGTAACCGTACCAAGATGATCTATGGAGTCGTTAAAACAGTTCATAGAGAAAGAGATGAACAGTTGAGCATGTCGGAATACAAATGGTAGACCCAAAAGGGACCTAAGTCCCGCTAAATTAGGGCCGCCTATTACAGAAAGAAGCATATGGCGACAAAAATGTTTAACTGATATTAGGTACAATTGAACTATAAAGAAAATCTTAACTAAAACTTAACTTAAAAGAAACTAAGAAAGTGGATCGCCATTGTGATCTCTATGAAACTGAAAATGAGTCATAACTGTGACTTCCAGAAATATAAATAAAAACCTATAGACTAAACAGGTATGAGCGTTATAATCAGCGGTATAATGACATTATTAGGAATTTACGCAGATGTCTTTGAAACAAATACAGACTGTAGGTTACGGATTTCTAAAGGTAATTTATTCCAAACTGACTGACCAAAACATATAATGTTGAAGTATCATCATCAGCATGGAGGTGATGATCGACATTGCTTGCTTTAATGAGTGAACTGAGTGGGGTAGTGTAGAGGATAAACAGAAAGGTCCAAGAACAGAGCCCTATGGAACTCCACAAGTGAGAGGGCATGACTGGGTTGATGCTTCTGATATATTCTGACGGACAAAGAGCGGGAGCAGAGATAGGATTCTATCCAGACGAGAGCAGTGTCAGTAAAACCAAAACAGGTTGAAAGTATTTGGAGTAAGATGTTGTGGTCGGTGGAGTCAAAGGCTGCTGAAATATCAAGGAGGCAGAGGCAAGAGACTTGTTGGTGAAAGATGGCAGAAACAAGCTTGTAGAGAGAAATGAGTAGGGTTTCAGTTGAGTGGCGTTTAGTAAAATCAGACTGGCATGGATTAAGGAGTGAATTTGATGCTAGACAGTCACTGATCCTGGAAAAAGTGATGATTTCTTGAGAAGAGGGGTAACAAGTGTTTGAAAAAAAGGGGGAAAGCAGTACAAAGTAGATCTTTTTGCCGCGTTCTTTATGGACGACCCCTTTGGAACTGCACGGTTTTAGGCTGCACACAAACACACACATACATACAGAGACAGACAGCAGCCTGCCTGTCTGTCCACATTTGGAGTTTACCTCCCCATCCCCTTTGCCAATGTCCGCACTTCAGCGAAGTACTGGTCTAAGGTCTAGATTAGACTACCCTGTTGATGCTGCAGGACTAACTACTTTTCGTGATGAGGTACTTTGATGTTAACGCCGTACAGACTGCTCTCTGACTGAAGCTGGTGTTTTAGGCGCAGGCTGCATTGACAAACAATGTTTTGTACCAAAGTTAGATGCGGATATCCGCATAGACCATAACTCTCTCCCCTTGTCAACATTTGCGCATTAGGGTGACCTCTCCTTTCCCCCTTTGCGGACATTTGGATTGGATGATCCCGAAGCCTCTTATATTGATCTGATGCATCATTCATTCAATCAATCAATCACTGATGTATTGATTCAAAGACCGGCCTAACTGATCTATTGATTGACAGACTGACTGATTGATAAATGAATGACTACGTGAACGAATGAATCATTCAATCAAGCCATCATTGATTGGCAGACAGACAGACAGACACAGACACACTGAGTGACTGACTGACTGACACGTAAATCTGGTGACTGACCGACAACAGACATAAACCTGTCTGGGAAAAACACCGGCTGTGCAATTTAAACAGCGTTGGCCTCCACTTGTCATTGGGTCCATATATAAGGTTGGAGTAATGTGTGCACAGTCAAAAATAACTTATCGCTGTGTGCTTTGTGTTTCGCTTATCAAATCGAGCAGCTCTAGTTCATCATTCGATATTGTTTGGCACGGGCCTTCAATCAGATTGGCAAAGGAACAGCCGGACTCGGATTCGTAATTTGAAGTCACTTTAAGAAAGGGCATCGTAACGGCGAAGATGCTTACAGGCAAATGGAGCTTTAAACTCTTCCTTATAGGCGTGACCATTGCCATTTGGGCTGCTGTCGTAGATTCGAATCGTCTTTCCAAGAAAGAACCGACAAACAATGCGGATGATCTACTGAAAACAGTGCCACTGATTGATGGGTACGATCAATATTTATAGGGTAAGGTAAGGCAAGGTATATGATAAAGCATGGTATGGCAAGGTAAGGTAATGTTAGGTTCAGTAAATTATGGTAAAGCAAGGTGCAGTAAAATAAGATGAGACAAAGCATGGTAACATACAAGGGTGCGTCTACAGGGGCCAGTTGGGTCACGATCCCTATTTTGATTTTTGGGAGGCACGCCATTGAGTTGCCCCAAGGGTTGCTGACAGTTGTCTAGAAAACTTTTAAAGTAACAAGAGTAAAAAGAACACGACAATATTGGGATAATAAAAGAGTTAATTAAAAAGCCTATGAAACGATAGAAGGTCAGCAAGAAAAAGATTAGTTTTCCTCTGAGTAACCTACAGGAAGGTAAAATCGGCGAAATAATGTACGGCCTTGCTTCCTTGGCCCCTTTGGTAAGATAAGCAGGTAAGGTATAAGGCAGGGCACGGTATGGTAAGAAAAGCAGGCCAGTGTAAGGAAAGGTAAGGGGTTATCCATAAAGGGCGTCCGCAAAATATGGCCTACTTTGGACCCTCCCTCTCCTTGTCCGCATTTGGCATGACCATCCCCACCCAACCCCTTTGCGGACGCCCTGACTCCAACGCAAACGACTATTGAAGGTCAGTAGCCAATAACACATGCAGGTTGTGGTACAGCTTAGGCTTCTTCCATCGAAATCCAGCAATGACCCAACGCAGTTCAGCCTGTCTGCTGCGTGACTGAAGTTGGTGTTTAACGCAAAGGCTGCACTGAAATAATTAGTATTTAAGAAGTTTGATGCGTACGTCCGCATTGGGATTAGCCTCTCCCTTTGTCCGCATTTTATGACCCCCTCCTCCCCGCTTTGCGGATGTCCTTAATGGACAACCTCTAAGTTCAAGCAAGGCAAGGTAAATGAATGTAAGGCAAGATATGTAGTAATCTCTTTCTCTTCTCTCTCTCTTCTCTCTGTCTCTGTCTCTCTCTGTCTCTCTCTGTCTTTCTCTCATGACTCATGGCCAACCTACTGCATGGTTTATCCAGAAGCACAGTATTTATTACTTACTGATTTACTTAATAATACTTATTGTCAAATTTAATGCAACGAATTATTAGGCAATCCAGTCTATGCGAATATAGCGAGAGGTTCCTTTCTTAGATTTAGCGAGAAAAATGTAGGAACCTCTTTAATTAGCCCCAGCAGAGTCTTCGACTGTTGCGTTGCCATTCTGTTGTGCTATCGAAATATAAGAATCGTGTAAAAAGGTTAATTAGTTCATTAGATGATACATATGTTACACATCAGTGACACCTCGAGTTGTAATCAGTTGCTTCTGTCCCCTAACCTTGGGTCTTAAATCGGGTTCAAACTCCACACTCCGAATTTTTTATGAGCGCAGTGAAGGAATCTTTCTCATCGATCGACATGTGTTATTGTTCACTACGGCATAGATTATTTTATGTACAGCAAAACAAAGTCAAGAACTGGGACACAGCTTCGAGAATTTGTAGTTCTTATCAGTTATTTATTACCTACAAAATCCACTATCAAAGCTGTTGACACGATAACAATAGCCTAGAAACTTGTATTTTTAAACAAGACCTGTGATCCAAATCCAAATGGATTTTTGTCAGAAATTATTGATATCATCAACCAACATTTAACAGTTTTTAAAACACATCATCCCACGAACAGCGCATAAGCAGCAGACCAAAAGGAAAAGATCTAAGATCTTGGCTAAAACCTAAAGCTTATCAAACACCTGAAACATGGTGGAAAACCCTGTCTTTAGCAGCTCAGAAATCCTTTTTCATTCCGCTTACCATTAGGCTAGGCCTACTTCTTGTGTAAGCAAATCTTTTACACAGTAAGTAGCCTACATTCTGAGGACGCATTACGTATTAGAATCATTCGCAGTAAGGAAGATCTTACGACACTTTACGACCGATCCGGAGTTATCAGAGGTTCTTCTCCTGACGTCATACTATATTGACGAACTCTGAGCAACTGAGGTTTTTGACGCTGCTTTGCCGCGCTTCAGTTAACATCGTCTGCCCGTGGCCGAACGGTAAAAGTCAGCCGTTGAGTTCAAATTTTTGCAGCTGGTTCTCTGCTTTCAGTCTAACTCAAAGCATAGTGTTCGCTGTTCAGCCGTTCCCAGTAGCCTAACATTAATTGTCATTATGCCCTACTATACTGGCACAGATTTATCTAATATATAAGCCTAAACCTAAGCAAATGCTGGATTATATATAATATTTATATATAACATTATCCACGCTATACAGACAGACAGACAGACAGACAGACAGACAGACAGACAGACAGACAGACAGACAGACAGGATTAGCATAGAATAGAATATAAAAGAATAGATTGTATTGGTTTGGATTATTGGATTAGATTTGAATATGCCGTAGGAGTGCTGTGATTATTTAGGCGTTGAGTTATTACACTGACGGTGTACAGTATGGTGTTTACAGCCACAACGACTGGGCCGACACCATGTTCGACACGGCGGGATATCAGCTGGAACAGCTCGACCTTTACAACTGGAACGAAAGCCAAACAGATATAACCAGACTCAGGCAGGGACAAGTAGGAGCACAGGTCAGTCTTCATCGTCATAATTATTGCCACCGCCATCGCCGACGTCGTAATCAATGACGTCATGTTGGCGCTAATAGTGTAAGTAGGTCTATAGTATTATTGAATTGCACGGCAGAACACAATGCTGGCAGGCAATGTGTTATTATTATTATTATTATTATTATTATTATTATTATTATTATTATTATTATTATTATTATTAAACAGACATTAATTTTATAACGCGCGCAATTGACGACATTTGCAAAGGCGCATGCAACGACCCTAAAAAGTCTTACCGAGTAACATCGAGTAATATCATGGTTTATAGATCGATAGGAATGCACTGAAATCTAGGCAGACCTATCAACATGTAAACCATGCATTGAAACAGAATGCTAGGCTATATCTAGGCCAATTCAGCTCTCAGTCTTTTGGACATCTCTGCCCCGAGCAAAATTTTGAGGAAACAATCATAGCCAGAAAAATTATTTGGGCTACATGAATATGATTGTACGTCTCGGTGGACACTTCACAACCTAATGTAGGCTGGCATGCGACATGGTTTAGCAACATGGGGCATGGAAGCCTTGTTTTGGCCGTCTGAACATACTATTCTAAATATACCAGCCGTTGTAACAATGAGCTAAATTTAACTTTAAACTGATATGAAAAGCGACAAAACGCTTTGTGCGCTAGCAGAAAATGGTTGTGCGCGCTATCTTCAAAAGTCGTGCGCGCGTACGTGCGCGGCTTAGAGGGAACACTAATGGAGCTGTATTTTACCTATGTGTTTGTAGTTTTGGGCTGTATACGTGTCATGTACGACCCAGTACAGCGATGCAGTGCGCGCCTGTCTCGATCAGGTGGACGTCATCCATCGATTCGTTAACAAGTACTCGAATGAATTTGAATTCGTTACCACAGCAGACGGTAGGTGGAGATCAGACTGGACTGAATTAATTCACTTAATTCAGTTGAGTTATATTCAAGAACTGAGTCAGGTTGGACTCTTAGGGTGGATTGGATCAAATTAGAATTTAATAGAGTGAATTAGATTTTGATTGGACTGGATTGAGCTGGATTGTTTTACATTTGGAGTGAGTTAGATTGGATTGGCTTGAATCGGGATAGATTGGTTTGGATTGTTTTGATGTGGGTGGCATAAAGATCAGGTTGAATTCTATCGAATAGAAATGGATTGCATTGTCAAAGTGCACGCAATGAATTAATTTACTGTAATCAATCATTTTTAGAGCGCCTTTTAACTTTAAATAGGACAATTCTAAATAACGGAAAAGGCTTGCTTTCTTCAGAGTTTTTCCTTTGACACCCATGATGGGGCTTATGTGATTGTTAGTATGGTTGTTAAACTGTTGGTGATCAATAAAAGTTTTGTTCAGCTGAGTTGTTTGTTCAGCATTTTAACTTATACGCTGTCCACGATTAAAGGAATTCTAACTGCTTTCAACAATTCTCGCATCGGAAGTCTGATTGGTCTCGAAGGAGGTCACTGCATCGACAGCAGCTTGGCCACTCTGCGCATGTTCTATGACCTCGGCGCCCGCTACCTGACCTTGACACACAACTGCGACACACCTTGGTAAGATGTAACAACTCATCTGGGTAACGTATAAAGGTATCATTTGAAACATTAGAAATTTAGAATCATACATTACTTTACCTTTAGCAACTGAAACTTTAAATTCAGGGTATTCTCGTAATCACACAACTGAATCCCAAGCCAGTGTAAATGCTGAATAGGCCTACAAATTTTCTCGCCTGCATGTGTCTGGATATTGTGTCAAATTACTTAATTAGGCCTATGAAGCGGCAATTCCCGGCATTCTGGCAATGTAACTGAACACTTGTATAGCGCTATTTCACGTTCTCATTGTATGGCGTGAGCACTTGAAAAATAATGTGGGATACAACAGTTAATGCACCCTATGGAGTTCTTCTTCTAGTTCGCTGCCCCCAGGCAGGTTCGAACGTCCAATGGCGCCATTCCTGACGTTGTTGGGCCTTCAGTTTACCATATCCGTCCTCCATCATCCAGTCCAGTAGCATTTGTCTAGGTCTTCCTCTTTTCTTACCTTCCATTCTTCCCTCCATAATATTTCTCAGAAGGGAATCACCCCTCAGTGTATGTCCAATCCATTTCCTCTGTCTCTCACCTTATGGTTATAAATTATTGATTATTTTAGTATACGTAAGTAGAAATTAAGTCTAGTTAACCGGTATATACTACGTAAGTAGAAATTAAGTCTAGTTAATCGGTATATATGACTCAGTTGACCTGTTTACCTGTCTTTGAATAAATAGGGCCGAGAATAATAAACGCGATAATACGAACAGCTCCTTCATCGGTCTGACTGACTTTGGAAAAGTGAGCATTGTGGTTCTACTATTAATTGCTTAAAATGTTAAGTTATATTTACCTCTGTAGCAGCAGCAGCAGCAGCATGCACAACAAAAATCAGCAACAACGACAATGACAATAATGATAATATAATAACAATACGATAATAACAATGATAATGCTTATAATAGTCATTACAGATCAAACAAGTCTTTTAAAAATAAATTATCATCTTATCTTTGGGACATCATCCTTGCTTTTGGTTTAAAAAATAGTGATATGAATACAGAAATGCTTTAACGTTGGAGTTGGTAAATGTCTATCGCAATTGCCTAAATCTGCCTATCAGTGTTTGCTAATCTTTTCTAGTCGATTTAATAAATATTATTTGATAAAAGCACTAAGACTGATTACTTTAATTCAAGAGACGCTAGATAAAAACAAGTTTAACAATTTAGGACATAATCCGCGAGATGAATCGGCTGGGAATGTTAATCGACTTGGCACACGTTTCCAAGGCAACGATGGTAGCAGCCTTGCAGACGTCACTGGCTCCGGTCATCTTCAGTCATTCGTCGGCCTATGAACTCTGCCCTCACGTCAGAAACGTCCAGAACGATGTACTCAACATGACGGTGAGATCTGCCTGGAAAGCGATCGTGCGCAAAACTACACTGGCGCTAAATAAAGTTATGTTGCAGTGCACCTGTTGCATCTTCCGTAACACACTGGTGGTGGTGTGGTGGTGGTGATGGTGGTGGTGTGGTGGTGGTGATGGTGGTGGTGATGGTGGTGGTGTGGTGGTGGTGATGATGGTGGTGTGGTGGTGGTGTGGTGGTGGTGGTGGTGGTGGTGATGGTGGTGATGGTGGTGGTGTGGTGGTGGTGATGATGGTGGTGGTGGTTAAAGTTGATGATGTGGCTGACCTTTGTTTCTTTGTCGTTGTTGTTGTTGTCTTTGTTGTTGTCATTTTTGTTGTTGTTGGTGATGGCGATAATGACGACGACGACGACGACGAGAATGGTGATAACGATGACGACGGTTGGCATTCAGGGCCTTATGGTAGTTCTGATCTGCTGTAGAGAGCAAACGGAGGACTCGTCATGGTCAACTTCTATAACTATTTCGTCACTTGCAGCGAGTTTGCCGCACTGAGTGACGTCGCAGGTAGGCGCTATATAAATGCCATATACATATAAATATATATATATAAATATATAAGTGCCATCTTAGACGAAAAGAGGTATAAGGTTCGATTGCTCTGGATGACTAAGAACACCTAAAGGTGAAAATGGTGGGAGTGGTGATAGCCGGCCAGTGGTCACTTTTCCAGTTATCTGACCTTTGTTTGCTTACAGATGAACTTTCTATTCTCAGTTAACATTAACATCACTTAGAGTGGACAGCGCTTTTGTGAGATACTAAAAGGAGCTATAGTATTGTCTGGATACATACATACTTACACACATACATGCATACACACATACATACACGCATATGCATATATACATGCATATATACATGCATACATACATGCATGCATGCATACATACACATATATACATACATACACATACATACATGCATACATACATACATAATACATTCATACACATACATACATACATTCATACACGCATACATAAATACATATATACATACCTACATACACACATACATATATGCATACATATATGCATACATATATGCATACATAAGCCTATATACATCCATAGTGCTTTCTATGTTTATGGTTGACTGAAGGAATAAAATAACGATAGTGATAGAAGTTTTTTTAGTTCATTGTAAATCTTCGAAGTTTCTCACACAAATGTCGCACAAAAGCTTCGCCAGGAGGACGAGCTTTTTACATCGGCTCTTAGTCAAAATTAATCTGCAGAAGCCGGGTCAGTTTTTGGATCAGTTTCAGCGTCTGGTCAAAATCCTGAAAGGTCAAGCCAACAGAGCTACCCAGATGCCAGTGGGGAAATGTTTATGATGTTTTGGATAGATGGCATGTAGACTCTTCATCAGTCCGTATGAACGTAATAGATGATGTATAACATAACACACATAACATTCTTTTTATTGATCCAAAAAGATAAATATAACAGCGAAAAGCATAATATTCACAATTGTTTTAGGAAACAAAAGGAGAACCCAGAAGGGACCAAAGTCCCGCTTATTAGGGTCCCACCTGTACCAACAGCTATTGCTAAACTTAAGGTAATAATGAGTTTGGCGACAACGCCGACGTTGATGATGTCCTGCTACTAATACTTACGCCTCAGATTCAGATTTACTGATGTTGCTTGTGTAATAACTTCAAAAAGATAAATAAAATGAAAAGTAAAATACTATTTTCAGATCACATCGAATACATAAAGAATTACATTGGGGTTGACTACGTCGGAATTGGAGCGGATTTCAATGGCATCGAAGTGTATGTAGATTTCCAATGCAGCCTTAACTGCTCTCACATAGTAGTCCAAGCACGTTAAATATAATTCTAATTATGTAATTGTAAGCGCAAATTTGTATAGCGCCTCTTTAGGAGAAACACCTCAGAGTCGTTCCCGACGCGATCTGACAACATAAAACTCAGATAGAACAGAATGGTTACTAAACGCTTATAGAAACTATAGTAAATGTAACATTGACAACTGTAGTCAACCGTTGCAGGTTACTGGGCTTACTTTACTTTAATGTTCGTGACCGAGTTCACTACAGTGCAAAAACAGCTGATTTAAACAGCTTTTGAAGTGTTTGGTGTTCACTGACCGTTGTCAGTTGCTTTCCACTCGGCATTAGTGTATTTAGAAACTTTTTAATACCAGGCCCGTACTATTTAGCTTGTCATATGCCATGTAAGTTTTGCATTAAATTTATTAGGGGCCTATCTCACGGAGACGATATGCCCTCGAAAATTGGAATTGTTACGTAGGTACATGATGTTATGACGCAGTGCTGCTCTGGGTGCGATTTTTTATGGGCAGCATAGCAGGAAGAAACTGTTGGCAGGAGCACAATTACGGAGACAATTATTTTTTCAACAGGAAATGGCCTGAACCAATCAAGGGGTGGAAGTTCCGTTACTTTTCCTTACCAATCGCTCCCTGGTTGATGTTGTTGCTTATGCCACAAGCAATTTTATTGGAGCGTATGGTATCGTGTAAGTTGTACTTTGTGCAGTGTTCCAGTTGGCCTTGAAGACGTTTCTAAATACCCGGATTTGATTGGCTATTTGCGGACGAATCGCGGTTGGTCTGACGCTGATCTGCGGAAGTTAGCCGGAGAGAACTTCCTTCGCGTATTCAGAGCAGTGGAACAGGTCAGTAATCCAAACCAATCTAATCTAATCCAATCTAATCCAATCTAATCTATGTCTAGTCTAGTGCAGCACACTCCAGAGCAATCCAGCCCAGGCTAACTCTAAATCTAATCTAAATGAAATCTATATCTAATGTAAATCTAATTCGAATCTAAATCAGATCTGGGTACTTCGATCAAAGCACGTAAGGAGCCAATCGACGGTTGCTCTGAAGTGAAATCGCAGGCCATTGAACTCCGGCCAGATCGAAATCTAAAAGACCAGGAACCAGAGGGCAGACCACGGCAGACCAGGGGTTGCAAATCATGAGACTGCTGAATGGGTGAAGTCTAATAAAACTAATAAACCAAAGGAACCTCGATCGTTACATTCAGAACTCCTATGTACCCTAGCATATGTATGTATGTATGTATGTATGAATCCACGTATAGAGATACGTGAGGAGATATATCATTCAAAACCTAATTCAACATTCTTACGAAACCCAACAGTTTCCAAAACACAACGCAAAACTGTGCAGTTAAACATAGGCGAAAACCGTCGTCGGTAGAGTCACCGAGTGAGGTCCAAACAGTCAAAAAAGTAACTCAATTATCTCAATTCTCATTTACAATGAGATTCAAGTCTTGACCGCAGGTCATGACAATATTAGTCTGTTAGAAGGGACGAAAGCAAGCAGCTGTATCGGCAAGCGGCGTGGTCATTGGGGTCAATAGGGTCAATAGGGTCAAGATGCTGCAGTCACTGCGTGGCAAGTTTGTGGTAAAAACCGAATTAAAATTTTACTAAAGTACACGAACCAATCTAATTTGCATTCCTTAACGTAATAATGGTAAATAGGCTTATAATATTGTCAACTGGATTCAGTTTATTGTTTGGCTGTAGGCCCACTCTGCGCATGACCAAGTAGGGTAAATGTTACAATCAGTGTCGTCACCGCCTTTAAGGGCCTACATGAAACGAAGTGCATGCGTGTTTTACAAACCTATGTATCGTAGGCCCATGAAAATAGGCCTACATGCATAACACGTGCATATATACAGCAACCTTGAGGTGTTTTAAAGGCGCTATACAAATTTCCAGATGCATACACATTAAGGGAGACAGATGTTACAATAGGTGTAGGTTTTACCGATAAATTTCTTTGTTACAACGCTAAGAAATAGAGAATATACCACATGGCATTCCACCTTTTCCATAAGTGTCTTAGGCATGCATAGAGCACCGCTGGGATTGTAATCTAATCCAGTGACATCTTTAGCGTCGTTTTCATTTAGAAGTGCTATAGAAAGTTCTTAAGGAGGTTCTGAAGAGGCGTTGAACAAGTGTTCGGTTACTTAAAAATGACATATCATGTCAGTCTGTCACATTACATTACTTTGCATGTAGGTCAGTCGTGATTTGTCTGCGTCGATTACTCCGCTGGAGAATCGCCTAACGGGGGCAGATCTTGTCAACACCACCTGCCGATCCATCACGACTTAAGAACGACCCCCACTTCTGATGAGACAACTCCGTCATCCATCAGTCGACCATTAACTGATTATTATTCATTCAGTACACGATAACGAACGAGCAAGTTGTCTGCTGCAACCTGTTTGTCAATGATAATTATCAGTAAAATTATAATAGTCAGTCAAGTGACAAATTTGAGACGACCATATGAGGTCTTTAAAACTGCTGACAGTAGTTCATGCCCCAAAAATGAAAACGTTATGCATACACACATGCATACATACATACATACACACATACATATATACATAAATACTGTGTATATATATGCACTTACTATACATAATCTATTCATCCATTCATCCGTAGACACACATACTTACATTTATGCATACATTCATACATGCATTATTACACTTGCATCATGCTCTGACCGTCGGCTACTCGACCTGTTGTGGGTCGTGAGCGGTTTGTATTGTATGCAGATGGTAGAAAGAGCGCAACGAGTAGTGTATCCTGTTCGGTAGGATGCAAATTTTCTCTCAGATCAACTTTCAACAGAATCAGACAGGTTAAAAGGTTGGAGAGAAGCAGTAGAGGCTGAAACATAAAGACAGACAAACAGACGGAGAAATATAGAGGAATGCACAGATAGAGAGAAACGAGAGCGACAGAGAGACAGAGAGACAGAGGCAGAGATGAGAGAAGAGGCTGTCTGTTATCCACTCATAGGTGTGACGTCATAATAATAATATGAGTAGGCTGCCTATATACACATATATACAAGCGTGTATACACTATGCAAGCATATAAAATGCCCGTAGATAATTTTGTCATTTTGGTGAAGGCGTGTATGGAAATGGAGTTAAACTGTGTATGGTCTGAATACCGTTAGTTAATAATGGCAATGGTAATTGGGGTTCGGATGGCGCTGAGTGCAAAGTTCTACTAAATTCGTCCTTGCTGTTCTCATTCCGTCCATCCACTCGTTATCCAGTGTTCATTCGAGAAGCTGCTGCAGCTGATACTTTTGTGCTGTCGATGATTTCACTGGTTTCAAGCTGGATCTAGACGAAGGAGAAAGAGGAGCGGGGGTAGAAGGAGGGAGAGTGGGTACAGGAGAAGCGGAATCAGGAATAAGGGAGGGGATCACAGAAGGAGAAGGGATAGAGAACTTGCCAGGGCAAACCGCCGAAGCAGTACGAGGTAGATTAGACGAAAGTTCGCAGATAAAAGGAGGAGACAGGGGAGAAGGAAGAGGAAGAGAAGACGGAGAAGCTGGAAGAGAAAGTGACGGAGCAGAGACTGGAGAAGGAAGAAGAGAAAGAGGAGTAATAGAAGAAACAAGAATCGGAGAAGAGGACGGAGGAGCGTGTGGAATGTGCGTAGGCAGCAAAACAAACGTAGTTGACTGGTTCTTGAATTCTCGTCGGAATCAGATTTTCGTTGGAGTCGTTCTGATCGCTTGTCTCCTTCTATCCGCTGTTATCATCGGATTAGCCCTCGGATTATCGTCCAAAAGAAGGACTTCCATAGCAGAGCTGCTAAGGAAAGCGCCTCTCATCGACGGGTAAGGACAAATATAGATTATCTATGATCCGTCTATTTAAAAAGTTATGTAGCGCCACTATAAAATACCCAGCAGTGCACGAATTCGTGGTTTAACTCGGTGAATCAATCCAACGTCTGCCGAAATCTGGCGTGAATTCAGCAGAGCAATCCTTAATGTCGCGGAAGCAGCCTGGAAGGAAATGCGAACTGGAAAAGGTAAGTCTTCAGCGGTGACTTTAAGGACAAAACACAATAGGTATGACCGCTAGGTGTCGACGTCCATATTGGATGTTTGACACGTCTCGTTCACTGGGGCATCAAAATTCATCATTTGCCTAATTAGTTCGATAATTTCCATATGATTAGACGACTTCTTTGGAGGATTTTCTTAAGTATGCCTCTGATTTGGAAAGTATTCGGATCATTGGTTTAATTGATCATTAATTGCTCATCCAAGATTGATCACCAAAATTTTGCAGGAGTAAAACCTAAATCGATCCGATTAATCTATAACCGATATTCGCTGCTGGGACAAAGCATAAAACGCGTGAAACATAATGCCTATCGTCGATTATTGTAAACAAAATCACATTTACTAAACATTAAACAGCACATTACAAAAGACTAGACTTAGATCAAAGTGAAAAACATGATTACATAAAAAACAAACAACAAAAAACACCAAATGAAATATGCATAACACTTTCAAATTACAGCAGACCTGTAAGGAAAGATCTTCCAAAACAGTCCGACTAATCTTAGATATTGTACTTCACTCCATTTACAGGAACATATGAAAACCCCATGGAAAATGGGAAAAACACAAACCAGTTTCAGTACTGACAGTGCCATAACCTGCAGACTTGGAACCATTCCCATATTACCCTAGATGCTTCCATGGCTGCACGTGTTTTCGGCCTTTGCACTTGCCTAAGTTGAGGCCATACGGTCGCTATATATAAAACCGTGTAATTTACATTTATACATATGCAACTTCTCTATCTCTTAAACTGTACTGTATGTACTGTCACATGCTCTACTTATAATATCTTGTACGAAATATCGTAGCCTATTTCTATATACGATCGTGAATGTATCTTCATCTTTTCCTTTGATTTATAGGCCTATTAAGTTTCTTCTTGACAAGACTGCTTCATAGAAATGAATTCGTACCGTTTCTTAAAAGTAAAAAAATTTAACTGAATATTCTCTTTCATCACTTCAAAGGACTAATATCAACTCTGTCATGCAGATAATATATATATATATATGTATATATATATGTATATATATATGTATATATATATGTATATATATATATATATATATATATATATATATATATATATATATATATATATATATATATATATATATATATATATATATATATATATATATATATATATATATATATATATATATATATATATATCACTCAAGCCTATACATTTCTGCTTGCCTGAACATGTCTAGACACGTTTGAGACAAAAAGAATACTAAACTCTTCGAGTGCACGCATGAGTTGTACGCATGTTCAAATTTACTCGCGCCATTTAATACAGCGTGTTCATAAAAAGGGCTGACAACATATACATACGTATATATAGTTTATCTATCTATATATATGTATATGTATATAGAAAAACGAACCTTTTAAAGTCTCTGGTGGTTTGAGCGCCTGACAGCAGGCGCTACATAATTGTACGAATATATATGGTAATATCACTTGCGTATATGTGTTTGTATGGTTGCTATAGACACAATCTTCTTCCTCGGAGATTGTTTGAGGTCGCAAATAACCAGTTGGAGGGAATCGATCTGTGGGACAACAGCCGGACCCACACTGACCTGCGAAGGCTTCGCCAGGCAACAGTCAGGGCTCTGGTCAGCCATCTGTGCCAATCACTCAACAATCAATCTATCATACATACATACACGCATACATCCATGCATACATATATACATGCATACATAGATGCACGCATACATACATGTATACATACATACATACACGCATACATGCATGCATACATACATACAGACATACATATGCGTGTACATACATGCATGTATACATACATATATACACGCATACAAACATGCATACATACATACACACATACGTACATACATACATACATGCATACATACATACATACATACATACATACATACATACATACATACACACACATACAAAAGAGAACACAACTCGTCCCATATTTACTTTTTAGCATCCCTATAGCATGTGATGTTACTATGATGATATGAAATGCAGTACAACACGTCATATTATCTAATTCTAACGGACAATGCAATGAGTGATCTAACGTTACTTGCCGAAGTTAATACAATTGGTAGCACTGTATAAGTTCATAATTACGTAATATGACTTACTTAGATCCTCCTGTTCCGATCGGAGCATTGGTCGACAAGCCTTCGCCATTCCACGCGTTCACCAGCCATCACCATCGCCTCGTCCCAGTCCAATCCCATCCGTTCCAGATCTCCCTTGAAAGCTCGCCTCCAAGTGTTTCTCGGCCGTCCCCTTTTACGTCTTCCACCCTCCGGTACCCAATCCATCGCCGTCCTCGCAATTCTCTCCTTCGGTAGTCTAAGAATGTGTCCGGCCAACCTTCCTCTTCTCCCCGCGATGATATATTCAAGATCCTGCGATCCCGCCATCCTCAGCACCTCCTCATTTCTGACGTGATTACGTAATATGTTGCATGCGTAAACCAACACAATAGGGAGCACTGTCATATGTAAGCTGATGTGTAAGTTAATGTGAAACATAATGTAACATAAAGGGTAATTTAATGTTTTTAGTGTAGATTAATATTTTTGAGTAGTTTGCAATTGAGCAACTAATTTAATATGATTTTATAGGATTATTGTGTAATGTTCTTTTTCGTAATACGTTAATGTAATCTATAGTTTGCCGTGTCTTTTTTACATGGTCATAATATGGCATCGTGTCATTTTCATTGAAACAATCAACCATTATTGTGCGCTACTTACGATTAAAAGCTAAACTAAGTGGTCGCTGTCTTTGATATGCGTTTAGTTCATGTCGGTTTCGGTTGACTGCGCTGCCCAGTACCGTGACGCCGTACGCGCATGCCTTGACCAGGTCGACCTTGTCAAAAGACTCGCCAACAAATATGACGACGACTTTAGGCTTGTGGACAGCTACGACGGTCTGTTAATTATCAGGCCTAATCTTAGTAATTAGACTACTTAATTAACTGCATGAGCAGAAGGGATTCAACCGCACTGTTGAAACCATGGCTTTAGGCTGGATCTTATAGAAGTACTCTAGCATAACACAACAACAACAGTAACAGCAACAACGGCAACAACAGCAACAACAATAGGCCTAATAATAATAATAATAATAATAATAATAATAATAATAATAATAATAACAACAATAATAATAATAATACGGTGTTATGCAGTACAATAAATATATCAGCACAACACAATAGAAGGCAGAATAATACAATACAACCTGCGAAAAATAATGGCCATTTGATAAGTGTTTCGCCTTTTAAAGGTTAGTTATCTTATTGCCACTTACTGAAATGCCTTTTAAGTATCTTACAAAGCTCTCCTTACACCTAGCCTAAATGGTGTTAAAGATATTAGGAACAAATGTATTACTTGCTTTATATATAAAACAATGTAGTTATGTGCTAGGCATATTACTTATTAACAGATTTGCTTTTCTGAAAGCTTAGGCTTCATGTAGTATTAACAGATTTCTACTGAGAATTTATAGCGCTTGCAATTAAGAGATTTATGTTCTATATTTAACAGAGTTGATGGGTGGTATTGATGGTGACAAGATCTCCATAGTGATGGCCCTCGAGGCGGGGCACTGCATCGACAGCAGCCTCGCCGTTCTTCGGATATTCTACGAACTCGGAGTTCGATACATGACGATCACTCAGAACTGCAACACTCCCTGGTAAGACCCTGTGCGCTATCAATAACTGGTTATAGTTCACAGCAAACACATAGTAAGGTAGGCCTATTTGGAAAGTCTAGTATTATCGGCAAGTTTCCGAACGTCCGGTATAAGTAACTCCTTAGTTCTTTCAATGGGTGAAAGCAAGCAGTAAGGGCCAAGTTACTCAAATCATCAATCTTCATATGTTCCAAACTTCTGTATAGTGAATCTTTAGCGGCACTTGCTTCTTCTTCTTCGGTGTGAAAGTTAGGTCTAAGTACAAACCGATTTTACATTTTTCTCGGGCACTTGGCCGAATTTATTATTTAAGAAACAGATAACCTCGCAAACTATGACCTCACGTGCATCCGCCATCTTTTAATATTAGGCCTACTATCTTAATCTCTACTTCAGGGCCCTTTAAACTAATTCGACGGCGCTAGGTATTCGTTCAAACCAAAACTGATTAAGCAGATTGAGCACAGTTCTGTATCGATTAGAAATCTAAAGGTTAACGCGTTTTGCCACAGTGAACTCATTAATTATTCTGGAATAGGTAGTCTTGAAATCTGTCACATATAAAATGTTTGGTATTACTTCACCTTCATTCTGTCAGCAGTTCAAAAGCCATTCCGTTTGATAGTGGTTTTGTGTTGTCTAAGGAGTTTCCCTCGTACAGAGCTATACAATGTGCAATTACGATAACGATAGCGAACATATAGTCGTGTTGTATACTTGACTTTCAAAAGGCTTCCAACCTCAAACGATCAATTTAAGGATAGTGATGCGAACGTGTTCGTGATGTCTACATTCGTATCATATTGCTCCATGATGATTCGCTCTAAAAATAACGTGGTTAGAGGCTCACAGAACCGTAAACTGTCCAGTAGGATAGCACAGTCGTTATACTCCACGATTAACTACTTTTTAAAAGTTATAATTGGCCATTTTAGTGTCTAGAGCGAGGCTACAGTGTGTACGTAACTAACTGTAATCTTTATCAGATGATTTCAGTTGCTCTAAAGAATTGACATGCCACTAGTGGCAGATTCAGAATAGGAGAATAAGCAAACTGGTTTTTCTGTTGAAAGGGCTGAAAGTTGGAAAGTCGATACAAATGAGTCGCGACCAAACCGGGCCGCAAGTCCAGGAGAAATCACCAAAAAGGGACTCACCGAATTTGGAGAGGTATTTACATTATTTTGCACATATCCACACACACGAATTAAACATTTCTGCAATAGCCTACATGGTATGTGGCGAAAATACGCGCAACAGTCTTATTACTTACGTGGTATTCATAGAATGAGATCTCATTTGCCTCAACCAATCTTGGTTTCTCACTGGCTAATGCCCCGGTTTATAGTCGACTCCATCACTGTAACTCGCTTCTCACCGGTATCAAAATGGCAGAAATTGCAAATGGGTTACTGTATCCTCTGAGTAAAGGAGGATAGGTAAGGAAGAGTTAAGGAATCAAAATGGCAGAAATTGCAAATGGGTTACTGTATCCTCTGAGTAAAGGAGGATAGGTAAGGAAGAGTTAAGGAATCAAAATGGCAGAAATTGCAAATGGGTTACTGTATCCTCTGAGTAAAGGAGGATAGGTAAGGAAGAGTTAAGGAATCAAAATGGCAGAAATTGCAAATGGGTTACTGTATCCTCTGAGTAAAGGAGGATAGGTAAGGAAGAGTTAAGGAATCAAAATGGCAGAAATTGCAAATGGGTTACTGTATCCTCTGAGTAAAGGAGGATAGGTAAGGAAGAGTTAAGGAATCAAAATGGCAGAAATTGCAAATGGGTTACTGTATCCTCTGAGTAAAGGAGGATAGGTAAGGAAGAGTTAAGGAATCAAAATGGCAGAAATTGCAAATGGGTTACTGTATCCTCTGAGTAAAGGAGGATAGGTAAGGAAGAGTTAAGGAATTTCGAGAAGGGAAGCAGTGTTGCCGGTGAGTTGGTGAGTAATTTAGAGAGTGGAGGAAAAATGAATGCATGCAAATGCGCAGGAAGGATGGAAGCCTGTCTGGGGTGTGGGTGGATTGGGTAGGTAGGACTAATGAGGAAGGGTATGGGGAAGATAGGGAGAACGGAAGCATGGCGGGAAGAATGGAGCGAGTAATTGAAGTGGAATGGAGGCGTGAATAAAGGCAAAAAGTAAGTAAAGAGACAAGCAGTCAAGTATGTGGAAGAAGAAACAGAAGGTGTTTTAACTGTATTCTTGTATGTTGTTGCGATTGGCGTTGTTGTTAATGATGATGACAACGACTAAGGTGGTGACGATGACGGTTAGCAGAAGTGACTGTCTTTGTTGTTATAGAGCGTGATTCGCGAGATGAATCGGCTGGGAATGATCGTCGACCTGTCCCATGCTTCTCTCGACACAGCCCGCCAGTCGCTCGGCCTCTCCTCAGCACCCGTCATCTTCAGCCACTCGGCCGTCTTCTCCCTCTGCCCTCACTTCCGGAATGTACCCGACGAACTCCTCATCCTTCTGGTAAAGCCATATCGAATGATGATGCCTTGAGCATTGTTTCAGTGTTGCTACAGATGTCTTCATATAAGATTGTGCTAGGCCTGGAATCAGATCTCTTGCAACATCTCGACTGTTCGCATTCAGTTCGTTTCTCCCTTAAATTAAACTACCCTGGCCTTGCCTGACCTTACCTTGTCTTTGCAAAGTGGGGGTACCTGGCCTTGCTGTGCCATACTTCACCTTACATTGTCTTGCAAAGTGGGGTTAATCATGCACACTTATTCATCTCAGTGAAGGCCACAACCATGCGCTCTGCTTTGATATCAGACCAGAGCATAGTTTAAGAGTTATGCTTTACTTTAACTACGCCTTTTTCACTTTACCTTACCTTTTCTACTAGCTAATGCCTCTTTACCTTACCTTTTCACATTTCTACTTTACTTTACCTATAGAGACAGAATTGTGGCACATCTGACAACAACGTAGCGTAAGAGGAATTTGTATAGCGCCTTTAGTTGTTGGTTTGTTTTTGCTGCAGAAGCGTAACAGGGGTTTGCTCTTGATGTCATTCTACAATGATTTCATCACCTGTTCACCGAATGCCAACGTCACACACGTCGCCAGTAAGCCAAGACTTAAATACACAACATACTCCTTCCTTCCTTCCTTCCTTACTCTCATCATCGTCGTCGTTTTCATGAACATCGTCATTGTTATCATCGTCATTAGCACAGTCATCAGCGTCATCATAATCATAATCATCATTATCACGATCGCTTCAGTTTCGCTTCGAACATATTGCCTGGCTTCTGTTAACGTGTTTCAAGCATGAATTATGCAGCGCCTAAGTCTGTAATGGCATTTCTATCAGCAGAGACATGAATAAAACATTAGAAAGTCATCAGACGAGTCGAGCTCTGGAATTACGACTCCGGCGCCATTCGTGGACCCATTACTCTGGTCCTGAACTCCACTAACACTCATTTTTCTTATCAGGATACACTATTTTGACCAAAATAAGTCTTTTATAGTTTTAGTATATAGGCCTACACCGGCAGAAAGTGTGGCTTGTTTCGCTATCCAGACATAAAGACCGGGTTTCAGTTTTCTGTGCTTTATGGCAAACATTGCATAGGCCTACCGATTAGAAAGTATAGCGGTCTCATTAGTGACTGAGCGATCAGACATTTCTTTGAAGTGCTCTTGTCGGCACTAGCTCAATAGATATTGTAGCCGATGAGTTTCCGATGAGTTTGATGATGACGATGATTATGCTCTTATTTATGATCATGATGACGACGACGACGATTTCGATAATGATGGTAACGATGAAGACGACGATGATTACTACTATAGACTGAGTAAACTCTTCTAATTCATGTCTAGTAACAACAGACACTAATATGGCCAGAGTGGTTACTGCTCACAAAAAGTTTATGATATGTTATAAAGCAAATCTAGTTATCTGTGACTTTTGTCTGTGGCTACTTCAGTATGAGACACAGACTGCCTGGCAGTACGGCACAGTTTACCGAGTCTCTGGCAGTAGGGCACAGTTTATGCGATTGTTTCTTCTGTAGATCATTTCGACTATGTTAAGGATTTGATCGGCGTCGACTATATCGGAATTGGAGCAGATTTTGACGGAATAAAGCGGTCAGTATAGCATTGATGAACTTAGGCCTCTTGGCTTGGTCCCCATCTCCAGATCTGGCCTCAGTCTTGAGGTCTGGCCTCTACCTCGAAGCTTGGTCTCGACCTTTATTCTGAGTTTGGCCTCTACTTTGATACCGAGCCTTCTAGCTTGACGCTAGGTCTCTAGCTTGAGGTCAGGGCTTTACCTTTAGGTGATTTCGATTTAGGTAGGATTCGAACCGACTGGACCTCAGCTCAGTGTAGGCCCTGAAGCTTCTGGCTTCGACCTCGATATTTCTGGCCTTATTGCAGACCTTCTGATGTAGCCATGAGTCCAGTTGTAAACTTGTAACCAGGCTTTCTGCAAGTAATGAAGCCAAGTTACACTTGAAATTCGGTGAGGGGATTGATCATTGAAAGGTTGCTTTTCTTAAGTCACAAACTCCTGCAGTAAAGAGGGATAAGACATCACATAACGTAACAAGGGTTTTAAATGGTTCAGAAGACAGTTAGTTTGCGTTAGAACCACTGCAACTTACTAATCCATCCTTTCTAGCTTCTTCCTGAAAGCTGTGATACTGTCATTCAAACCATCCTATAAGTCTACAACTTCTTGGAATGAAGAATTTCTGCCCAAATGTTCCTTTTGGTTTTTAAAAATTTATATCCATGGCCTCAAGTCGCTTGGTTTGGTGTTAATTCAAAGAACTTCTCCAACTGCACTGCCTCCGTACCAGCAATGCTCTTTTAAGCTTCAGTTAAGTCTTCTATGCTCCTACTTTTCTCCAATGTTGTTAGCCAACATTTTCAATCTTTCTTCACAGCTCAGATCCCTTTAACCCCGAATCATTTTGGTAGCTCTCCTTTGCACTTTCTCCAGTTGCTCTTACCAGGCACAGAAATTCACTAAACAGCGCGACCCTGCGTGTTTGATTTTACTTAGCATCGTCGCAAAATAAACTGGTCTCTTTAATGCAACTTTTGAATGTCCGTGAGATATTCCGGCGTTTTTTGCTGCTCAACGGTCAATCTTGACTTTGGCTTAGTGCATCTGGGTCTTAGCCTGGGCTTCGCGAGGTTTGATTTAGTTAACAACCGCACCTCGTCACAGCAACGTTATTACATAAATAACAACGTATATAAATTATGTATTAACTTAATCTTGCAGTATACATTACCTTGCCCTAAAAGCCCTATCCTAAATTACATATCTTGCTTTCCAGGACACCAGAGGGCCTGAAGGATGTCTCCATGTACGGAAATCTCTTCCAGATCTTACGCGATCGCGGATGGACGGACGAAGAACTAGAAAAAGTTGCCGGAAAGAACATATTGCGCGTATTTCGAGAAGTGGAAAAGGTGATTTCATTTAAATTCGAGACGTTTACCCCTGCAGCATTAGCGCTGTCCATTTTGCTGCCACAGTTTTGCCGTATGCCGCTTGAAGACGTCTATTTGGATTAGATGCTAACATACTGGATGTTCTGTGCTTTGATCTGATCTAATCTAATCTAAAGACTTCTATAGCGCCGTTATAATAATGTCAAAGGCATCAGTCGATGGTCGCTTCACTTCAAGTAAAAATTGCAGTCAAAAATTATAAACCGTTGGAGAAGCCGGGTCGAATTCCAATAGGTCAGAGAAACCAGACGTCACGCTACTGTGGGCAAGGAAGTTGAAGGAGATGTGTCTTAAGTTTAGACATGAATTACATCAAAGAATTGACAGAACAAACTGAGCTGGCCAGTGAATTCCAAAGCTTTGGATCAGCTACCGAGAAGGCCCAAGAGCCCAGCACTGTTTCGGGTATAGGGCACAGCAAGAGTTACAGTGTCTGTTCATCGAGTGCAATGTCTACTGGTGTTAGGGGTGAGCAGGGAATGTAGATAGGTCGGCCGATGTAAGTGTAGAACTATAAGACAGATTTCGAAATGAATTCTTTGTTCAATGTGTAGCCAGTGCAATGAATGTATTGGCTTAGTATACTAATATTTAGGGGTCTTTGTTATGGCTCTGAGTTTTGAAGAATTCGTTGTTTGTGCAGATCTCTCTTAGTGACACCAATAAGAAGTGAGTTGCAGCAGTCAAGTCTGCTCGAAACCAATGCATTATTTAGTTGGATTAAGACAGTTTGAGGTAAAAGAGATCTGATTCTACGAATATCGCGTATGTGAAATTGAGCTGATCTGCGTATGGCCTGAACACGGCTGGAAAATGATTTGGTAGAATCAAATATCATACCCAAATTGCTCGAGCATTTAGTACGATTAATAAGCCACCCAACTGAACAGACGTAAGGCAATCAAATTTACTGAGTTGTTGGCTTGTACTTAGGAGGAGAAATTGAGTATTAATATCATCAGCATACAAATGGCAGTCAAGAGAGCTGTTGGTAAGTAGTGAACCGAGTGGAGTGGTATATAATGTAAACAAAGTTGGCCCAGTACAGAACCTTGTGGAACGGCAAAATTCAAGGCAGCAGACTCAGAAGTGAGTTGGTTGATACAGATAGACTGAGTACGTGGGTGCAGGTAAGAAGCAAACCATCTGAGAGCGGGACCGCAAAGACCAAACCAATGTTTGAGGTGGTGAAGAAGTATGCCATGATCAACAGTATCAAAGGCAGCAGATAGGTCAAAAAGAATAAGAGCAGTTACTTTTCCTTGGTCCCTGGAGTTGATTGTGTGATAGCGAACGGCAAGTAGTGTGGTTTCTGTGGAATGTTATTTGCAGGAACGGAAGGGAAGGTATAGTTTGTGCGATAAAAGGTAATTACTCAGACGACTGGCAACTACTTTCTCTAGAATTTTGGGAATAAAACTGAGAGTAGAGATGGGGCAATAATTTGATAGACCATCAGAAGAGGATGAACTATGGCATGAGCGAAACGGTCGGGGAAGCAGCCTTCAGCAAGAGATTAATTGACAATAGATGTAATGATTGGGCCCAAGACTTCAGAAGGGCGGTAGGCATAGCCGATCGTCCAAGGCACATTGTTTATCAGGAGATGAAAAAACGAGATTACGAATCTCAGTCAAAGTTGTCGGTTTAAAACGACTGAGACCCGGTGGAGGAGATTTAGGACAGTACAGGCCACTTGAGGAAGAAATGTTTGAAAACTTAAATCTCAGAAGTCTCAGACATTATAAGGGATTAGATTAGATTAGAACAGCGAATTAAATACGGTTAGACTAATATATAGATCTACCAGATTGGTCTCTACGTAATAGGAATTAAATATATCTGAATTATTTGACCGGATTAATTACAAGTAGATAACTCTGGATTTGACCTGCTTATATAAAGCAGGCGAAATCAGATCGGATTAACCGACTTCTCGGATTTTTCTATGAATAAATCCAATATATTTTTGTCCTTGTGCTCAAGGGCTTTGGACCAGTATCCACATAATTTGGAAGGCATTCCCGAATAAAATTAATCATCTTAAATTCTTCCCGATGGGAGTCTGAATAAAAAGAACGAAAAACGAAACGACCGACAAATCTGCTGTGAAACACCAAACTCTTCTAGCAGACAGATCTTTTCCAGAAATCTTATCCTGATTCTTCCTCTTCCCCTTATCTCTCTTCTCGCTTCAATTTCAAACAGCATCCACCGTAGCCGTCCGACTGTCTGAGTGCCTGACTCCTGGATCTTGACCCTATTGCCTATCGATTTTGTTTTGACTGAGCGCCTGTGAATAAGCTGGTTCCCGCGACTTAGCTTTTGTTGAGCGCTGTAGAAATCTCGAGATTACGATTACGATTACAGAGATGTCGAGCATCATAATCCGCGCATGCGTCGTTTGCATCTATCTATTCTTCACGGTTAACATCCCTTCGTCTCATGGGTAGACAGCTAAAGAACTTAGTGGTGCTCTTTAACCGTAATCGTAAACTCTAGATTTCTTCAGCGCCCAACGAAAGCTAAGTCGCGGGAACCAGCTTATTTGCAGGCGCTCAGTCAAAACAAAATCGATAGACAGGAAGGGTTTGGTTCTAGGTCAAGATCCGAGAGTCAGGCAGGCAGTCAGACGGCTGCGGTGGGCGGTGTTTGGAATTGGATTTGCAGGACAGATAGGGGAAAATGAGGAATCAGGATGTGCTCTGCGGAAGATTTCAGTCTCCTCGGTCTGTAGCGGAATTACTCTGTCGCTCTGTCTCTCTGTCGCTCTGCCTGCCTGTCTGTCTGTCTTTGTGTCCGTTTGCCTGTTTACAAGCCCAGGGTATGCCTGACTGCAGTCTGTATGTATGTAGGCCTATTTTTGTGGATTTAGGCCTACATGTATGCTTGCTGTCGATCTATCTATCAGTTTGTCTGTGTCTATATCTGTGGGCGTAATATATGTCTGTCTGAAAATGCATGTGTGTATTTTTATCTATCGATCTGCATATCGGACTGCTACTTAACTGTCTGAGTCTGTCTGTCTGTGTATCTGTGTATCCGTCCCCCGCTCGTCCTGTCACCCACGAAGCGAATGTACGTTGATGATTTGCACAAGGTTCCTGTCTCAGTCTCAGAGAAGTCTCGAACCTAAACATCGCGAGTAACAAGCCCTCATCCAATCAGCCAGCCAACGTAACTCATTGCGATCTTATTAGTTGGTAAGCAGACCAGTCCTATAATTTTGTGCGGCAGACTGCCATGCTTGCCGGCTGAAGTTGGCAGCCTTCGCTTCGATTTACAGCCGACTTATAGTCTGTTGGTTTGCATCTGATCCCAGCGGGGGGCTAATCAAGTCATCGACCGATATCTTAAAGTGAGTCTCGTTAGTTTATGTTTTGGAAAAGAAGCCAGACGATAGCGAGAGTCATGGTCGCAGTCGACCGTTCGAAGCTGTCAGTCGGCTGATCACGCTCACTCGATGCATCACGCTCTGCGCGCTGCATAGGTCCCCCTCTCATCATTAGTCTCGAGACAAGGCATGCTGCTCCATAATCCAGTGCCTGTTTGTATGTGCCAATGCGTGTGTATGTATTTATGTATGTATATATGCATATATATGTGTATTTATGTACGTATATATATGTATGTATGCATGTATTGATGTTTGTATTTATGTATATATGCATGTATGGCATTGTATGCATATATGAATGTATGTATATATGTATGTATGTTTGCATGTTTGCATGTATGCGTGTAGAAATTAATATAGCGCCGTCCTTCCATCTTTCTTTATTTCATTTATTATGTATTTCATTTGTTATGTATTTCATTTGTTATGTATTTCATTTATTATGTATTTCATTTATTATGTATTTCATTTATTATGTATTTCATTTATTATGTATTTCATTTATTATGCATTTCACTTATTATGTATTTCACTTATTATGTATGCCATTGTTATCTGTGTGCCATTGTTATCTTCCCCGTTTGTGTTTGTCGTTGGTCACATGTTCAGTTCAATCCAGAGGACAGTGCTGCTGGAAGGAAGAACTGAGGAACGGAGGGCTGTTGCAGGAATACCGAGGACTATGTTTACGAACAGCTTGAAGGGCAAATCAATCCAGTGCGTGTTCCTTCCTGCCTCTGATAAACAACGAAGTAAAGGAGGAACCAAGCAGAGAACATAGAGAAATGGCTTTGTAGGATTTCTAAGCAGACTGCCTATTGTAGAACACGGAAGAGGAGAGCAACGGTGTCTCTCCTGCACACCTGTCCTTGCGCTTGTTCATCTGGTTTTCTATCGGTGTCCTTGTTCGGGCTGTTTTAGATGTAGGCCTATCGTTGAGGCCGACAAATGCTTCCTAACCAAGAGACGCTTAATGTTATAAGATGCGGTGTGGTTTGATGGTCGTTTGTCGCATCCAGTGACCATGCGCTGGTTCTCTGTCTCTTCCTAGGTCAGTCGCCGCCGTCCACCGAAATCCGCTCGACCTGATGAAGGCCTGATTCCTCGAGCAGACCTCGTCAACGCTACGTGTCGGATCACAATTCCATGAGCCAATACTCTACAGCCGCCGCTTCTTCCATCCATCCATCCATCCCATCCATCCATCCATCCATCCATCCATCCATCCAGCCAGCCAGCCAGCCACCCAGCCAGCAACCCAAACACCCACCCACCTATCCATCCATCCATCCATCCATCATTCCTTCCATTCATCCCTCGTTTCTTCATTTCTTCCTTTCTCCCTTCCTTCCTTCCTACCATCTTTCATTTCTTTCTTATTTTCTTTCTCTTCTTTCTTCCTTCTTTCCTTCTTACTTTTTTCTTCCTCCTTCCTTACTTTCTTCTTCCTCCGTTTCCTTCCTTTTTTCTTTCCTCTCTCTCTCTCTCTCTCTCTCTCTGTCACTTTGTCTCTGTATCTGTCTCTCTTTCTTCCTTCCTTCCTTCGTTCCTCCCTTCTTTCTGTTTCCTTAGTTCATTAAAAGCTAGCGTGAAAGATGCAGTCATCTTCTCTGACAAAGTGAGGCGTTTGATGTACACTCCACCAGAGACTTCTAATACAATTGTAATCCGGCTTTTATGCAACGAAAGAACAACATACAGAGGGAGAGCAGAACACAGGCGCACAACCAGACAGACAGACAATCAGACAGACTGGCAGATCGACACACACAGATTCACATAGTCAGTCAAAGAGAGTAGCAGTCAGGTACGTGTTGAGGAATGATTGTTGCGTTGCACTGTTGAACTAGTTTGACTGTAAAAGAACTGTCAAAACTGCTAGATATGGATGTATCTAGTGACTACATTAATCAAATATGAGTATGAAATAAAAAATACTTCTTTTCTTTAAAATATTTTAATTACTGTAGACGGCTTTTCGAAGTGTCGGTCGATCTGCCTTCGAAATGTCAACTCGCTCGATTTGTAGCATGGCTTTAACTCGAAAAATTACACACAGTTTTTGATTTTCATATGTAGGCTCTAATTTCGTGTGTACTGTAGGCTATAACGAAGCGAACTGTTAAATCACAACAATACTTGAGTCACCGATAAACAAGTCTCCACACGCATGAACCTATCAATGACATTCGTAACTCAAACTCTCAACTGAGCACACAACAGACTTCCGCAACAAAAGCCTTTCCGCGCTCCATCAGCAATGCATTTGCGGTCAGATTTTACGAGCTTTTTCCTACCACGGCAGCAGACCAGTTCAGAGTGGTCTAGATCGGCCCATGACCTTTGCAACGTAAGCTCAACGTTTACCGCGCGAGCACCCATGTGATAAAATACGCGCCAACAGAAGTCATACCAAAGGTTCAGCACGCCGTGGATGCGGGGCAACTAGACGCATCCAGTTAGAAGCTAAATGAGTGAAAGGATGAAATTGTCTTTTGGATAGCCAAGAGTGCGGAAGGACATTAAAGCGTGTTATCGGTCCTGTGAGATGTGCCAGATTAAGGCACGAGAACTGGTTGTGGATCGGGCACAGATGACACAAATCTCACGGGAGGATATATCATTCTTAAAATGGACTGTACCCGACCGATCGAACGAAAGTCATCAGATATTGTCTTTGTTTGGGTTGATTTGTGTATACGATGGCCAAGAGTCTTTTTACTTAAGCAATTAATCGCAAAACTTGTTTGTAATGCACTGTTGTTATGCGAACATTAAGTGTATAGTCGGTCATTACAAGTGACCTAGACACAAATTTCACGGCCAGTGTAACACAAGAATTTATTAAATTGATCGGGCTTAGACAAAGATTCAATACATCGGATCACCCTGGAGGGTCAGGATTAGTAGAGAGGAAGATTCAGTCTTTTAATTTTTATACCACGGGATCCTCAAAAATCAAAGTAATACATTGATACCTTTTATGTATGGGAGCCGTGTCAACGGCCGAAAGCGACTTCGGAAGTCCCTCTGTATTTGTTGGCTCATTATGGGAATATACCCCGGGGACCACTGGCAATTCTAAAAGACACGGTTTAATTAAATTTCGATACCATCTAAATTCGGATGGAAAGCAACAAAATATTTGAAAGAATTACGAAAAAAATTGTCGAAAGCCATGAAATCTGCCGAAAACTTTGTTAAGGAAAGCAAATTCAGCACCCAGTACAATAAGAGAGCAAAATAGAAATCTTTTGAACCAGGAGAAACCATGATTGTCTTGCACCTGAATTCCAAAAAAAACATGTCTCGTTGGCACGGATGTTAATTTGTTCTGCTGTCACGACAGCAGCGATGTTGCAGCCGGTGCTGTGCTGGCACAATTTGACGGCGAAGGTCGAGATACACCTACCTCGACTTTTGAAGGTCGTCGACGATTGAGCTCTTTCAAAATGTGTTCCTTGAAATCATCGTAGTCATCAAAATTGGTGTTATTCAAACGGTTCAAAACATTTATAGCTTTCGGAATCATTAAACGTAACAGCAATTTAACTGAAAATTGTTTCTAAACACCAATACCTTTAGAAGCATTCTCAGCTTTTTCTACACGGGAATTTGCTAAATCGAAAGGCATCTTGGGTAAAACGTGTTTCATTGAATTCTCAGTTCGCTTCATTTTCAATATCAATGACTCCTCTCCTTCAAATTTCTTTTTCTCTTCCGCTCTTCCTTCCACCTTTCTTCCTCGTCCAACCTTCTGCCCTTTCCTTCTCATATCTCTGCTGCATCAGCTCTTTTTCTTCCATTTTTATCCTCTTTTGATGTTCTAACTTCTTTTCCAGTATCTCCAGTTTCTTTGCCCGTTCTTCGAGCTGTCGTTCTGTCTCCATCTCTTTTAGCTACATCTCTTATTTCTAGTCTTTTTAGCTCGGCTTATACTCGCCCTTGTTTTTCTAGATCTAATTGCTTTTTAAAACTCAAATTCGGCCTACCTCGCTTTCTCTGCGGCTTTTAATTCGGCGCGTCTCGTTTTTTCTGCGGCTTCTGCTTGTAGACTCTGAGCTTCAAGTTGCCGCATCTCTAACTGCAGTTGAGCGTACCTTCTTTCCACTACTATCATGCAAACATACATACATACATACGTATATATATACATACATGCATGCATACTGTACATTCATACATACACATACATGCATACACACGTACATACATACATATATACATACATACATACATACATACATACATACACACATACATACATACACACATACATACACACACACACATACATACATGCATGCATGCATACATACATACAGGCAGACAGGCACAGACAGACAGACAGACAGATATAATATAGCGTGGGATTAGGTGGTGCGCTTGAAGTTTAGAACCAGCACACTTGATACTACTGAGGATTATCAAGTGTGCTGGTTATAAACTTCAAATGCATATGAAACATGAGCCCAGCTGAGTCGTGTACCTGTATCAGTCCTTCTTCATCCATAATCCCAAAGAGGAATGAGAACCACGCGCTGTTCAGAGTTCTGAATAATTTAAGCAAATAGTCCTGTGGCCAGGGAGTTCATCGATAGATAACAGGTGTCCAGTAAGAAGAAGAGTTAATGTGGCCCACGTTCGAGTCGTCTGCATAAACGAATCACTGATCGAAAAACGTCACTTGTCATTCTCTAAAGTCGACAATCGATAGTTCTACGTGTATGCGTGCATTCCAGAATCTTCCGAAAGCAACAGCATCTGTTATCTGGCTCCTTTTTTCACTGCTCTATTTAATCTCAGTGTGTTAATTGTACAATGGCTACGTGTGCAGTCAAATGTTAAGCTGTTGTGCTGGTTATAATAACCTATGCTTATGTACTGTTTGCTTGATGGTGGTTTAGTGATGCACTTTTTTCTTGTTCTTAATAAATTTTAACATCATTTAGGTTAGTGTAGGCAACGTTTTTCTGAAGTGTTTAAAAGGCGCTATATTAACTGCACAGATAACTAACTAAGTATGGTAATCGAGCTAGTGTTTGACTGCAGGCCACGATGACTGCTTTCGTGGACATACTTGTGTTTGCAGTTACTAGACATTTCCTGTGCATGTGTGCAAAATGTTCCGAACTTATGAAAAAGCAAAGAGAAGCGGACATCAAACCATACTCAGTGGTTCGAAAATGCGTGAGCGTGATTGTAATTACACAGTTATATAGCGCCAGTAAAAGATATCTCAGGAGCGCAATATGACGTTTGTTATAGGCCTACCTCGTCTCATTGCATCAGGTTCATCATATCGTTGTTTATGATGAAAAGAAGCAATATGGAGACGATGCGCAGAGTAATCTAATATTCAGTACCAGCAGTGGTATACCATATCTCCAATATGCCATGTATATACCATATCTCCAATATGCCATGTATATACCATATCTCCAATATGCCATGTATATACCATATCTACAATATACCACGTATATACTGTATCTACAATGCCTGTTAATTAAAGGTCGAGTGGTGTCGACCATGGCTTTTCGTCTCTACTTCCGGGTTCACGCCTCAGTACATCATATCAAAGCAATTAAGGTAAAGCAATTAAGGCCAAATAATCCCTCATTGCGCTACTCGTTGCCATGAAATAATACTTCAAAGGTGTTGTTCTAGGATTCAAGGATAGGTATATATATATATATCCTGTTTATATCCAGAAAATTCCAAAACATCTGACTTGGTAACTGTACAAGCCTATGTGAACATTATCGACATATTTCTTGCAAAATAAATTTTACTAGAGCGATTTACATCACCAGAAATAACATATAATGCCCAAATAATCGGTCATTTGTAATTTCTTCACAATATTCGACTCTTTTAACTGTTATCCTATTTATGTGATAATGACGCACTGCAGCTTTTCACCAGTCTGTGTAGCCTACGCCTATGCGAACAGATGTAAGGTCGCCGAAACTTAAGTGTAGGCCTATGTACACAGATATGTAGGCCTAATATATTTCTATCTACACGGATTTGCAATAGTACGTGAACGAAAAAGGCGTTGAAATGACTTCTATAATTGGCGCGGTATTCAAGTGCACGAACTGACGGAATGTATATAGTTTGACGAGTAAGACGTTCGAGATAGTTGCCCCATTCAACCGCACTCACTGCACGTTAGCTCCACATTGTCTACCTATGACAGAAAGTAATGAATGTCCAAATTTGCTGCACTTCCTGCACTGCGTTCCTAAAAAGCAGCGCGTCCAGGCAAACTGGGCAGTCACTGTCTGTGCGGTATGATTATACCACATACGAGTGGTAACAATATTCTAAACGAGACGAACTGTGCTAAATGGGCGTTTCAGCCACATCAACGTCTGTAGTTGAGAGTCTTCTGTCTCTGCGTCGTCAGTCTGAGGTTGGCTTGAGATTTCCGGGAGCGTCGCTGTAGTTGTGCCATTGAAAGCGTGAAATCGGTCGCAGTGGAAACTGGAAGAGCCTTCCGCCTTCCGTAGAAGCCGATCGCTGCCGGCGTAACTCCTTCCCCTCCAACGTTGAATCTCTTACCAGTCGGGTCACGACGATGTTGGGGGGCACTCCCCGTCCATTCCACCTCCCCAAGCCCTCCCTCTTCACGACGTCGACGTGTATCACTGCGCACGGCAGTTTGACCGACTCGGACGCATTTCCGGCGGAAGTGGTGCTCGATAGACGGCGAAAGCGGCCACCGATGGACGTGGCGACTACGCGGCGCGCGGCGCGGTAGAGACAGGTGCGTCCGAAGAAGCGCAGAGCGTAGAGGAACTTGTGGTTGAAGACGCAGTAGAGGACGAAGTTCAGCGACAGGTTGCAGTAGACGAGCAGGTTGGTGATGACGCGCAGCAGACGGTAGAAGGAGCCCCTCGTGAACTCGTGCATCGTCTGATTTCGCCCGAACAGAGCCTTAGCCACCGGTCGATTGGAGAACGCCGATGGAACGATGCAGATGAGGAACAGGCAGATGATGCTGATGCACGTGATCGTCAGCCGGATCTGCTCCGTCGAGTGGCACGTGACGTCCCCGTGACTTCCGCTTCCTCCTCCGCCGCCGCCGCCGCCGCTGCCTTTTTCCGTTCTGCTTCCGGTCGGCGAGGCGCGCAGCTGTGCGCGTCTTCGGTTGGCCTTGAAGACGATGGCAATGAGACTGGCGTTCAGGTACATCAACAAGAGGCAGGGGATGAAGTGAAGAACGGCAATGTGAAGCCACGTGAACAACCGGTAGAAATCGCTCGACTCGAACTCAGTCGACCGGCGCTCGTAGACCCCGGCGTCGTTCAGCGTCACAGACGAGCAGAAGAACCGCGGCAGGTTGACGACGAGGGAGACAAGGACCGTGGCGACGATCGTCCTACGCGCCAGTCGCCGGGTACAAATCTCCTTCGCCTTCAGAGGGTAGCGCACCGAGATGTATCTCTCGAGGGTCAGTATGACCGTAATCCAGACGCTCGAGTTCGAGAAAACGTTGGCGATCGGGTAGAAGACGTAGGCGTCGTAGAGCTGCCAGAGGAAGACGCCCTGACCGAAGGGCTTCGCAAGGGCGCTTTCGACCAGGGACAGCGTCAGTACCATGATGTCCGTGACCGCCAGTGCGAGCAGGTACGTGTACGGAGAGCCCTTCATGCTGCGCCGGGTGAGTATGATCGTGTTAAAGGCGTTGCATGTTATTCCGAAGAGGCAGACTATCGGAACGATATAGCCGCCACAGATACGCTCCGCTGCGTCCAGCATCCGCAAACTGGACGATGGCGAAGACGGAGGAGAGGAGGAGGAGGAGGAGGAATCCGGTGATAGACTGATCGGCAGAAGAGACTGGACTGTCCAGTTGTCCATTGCCACGAAGGGGCGATTCTTTGGCACCATGGCAAGGATCCACTTCATGTGTTATTACAAGTACTAAAGGTAATATAAGCGATATCTTTCAGCAGTTCCGCTCTTTTGATGCGCCGCTCTTAGGTGCGCCGCTCTTCACATATGCTGCTCTTCATAAGCAGACAATTGATTCTGGAACCACACTCTGGCATCATACGTTGATACCAAGAGACGATGGCGCCAACCGGACTGGTATCAGTCATCTAGTGTTCAGCTTCTTCTGACTTTATATACATATTCGAAAAGCTGTAAAATAAAAAATTTTAGATCAGTTATTTACTATAGCTCTGCCTAGAGTGAACATCAATGCGCGGCTAGTGATACAATTGCCTGATGGCAGACCACATTCGTTGTCGCCTTTGTTCAGACACTTTTGCTAAAATACCTATGAAGACTGCAGTACTGTTAGGATGTGGGTCTTAGCTTTTGGTGGGTTATCATCAACAGACACTTCATGTCGACGTGCAGACATCATTATGCTGTTAATTTGTTACTGAAAATGTCTGATTTTTTGGATCAATTCCCTCGTCAGTTTACCTGAAAACAATTGACGTCGATGAACAGAAACAATTTTTCATAATGCATTCAAAAACGAGACTGAAACTCGTCAAGTTGTTACCTGTGAATTGTATCCGTACTTATCACTTACGCTGCAGTTTCAGAGCACTAACTCTCAACGGGAATTGCAACCATCGTAGCTGCACAAAGCAAGACATTTATATAGCGCACATATGATATACCAAAGGCGCCGAAGCTGTATAGAAGGCTTTCAATGAAGCGGACAAACAAACTCAAAATACCAATAAATGTCGTCAATATTATAATAATAAAGTTGAGCATACTGCAAAAACATACTGCAAATAGATTAAACAATTAAGAATAACTAAACAAAGCGAAATATTTACAAGAACAGAGGTTCTTAATATGGTGGATCAGCGGACGTCCACTGGGTTGCAATCACCAGTCACCGGAAGTCAGATTCTTTCTAATTTAAATACACAGGCCTCCACATCCCACTGTCGGGCGTAGGGGATGCACTCACTTAGGTTTCTGATCCGGCATTGGACAAATTCCAAGGTCACTGTAATCATAATTTAAGATTTATAAAGCGCCTCTTAGAGAATAAACTCAAAAGAGGTGCTCCCGACCCGAACAAGTAAAATCACTGTTAAACAGTACAGTCTTCAGACACCTGCGAAACCGTGAGAGGGGAAGAGAGAGAAGTTCGGGTCGCAGATCTCCAGAGAGACGGTTCCAGCAGGTGGGACCGGCATACGCAAAGCTTCCACGCTGGTTCCATGTCATGAACATGGAACCAGTATCACAGGACTCGCAACCATTAACTTCCACGCTACAGGTACCAACTAATACTGCTTGGTGACAGAGGCATTTGTGAGCAGACAACTTTCGGGAATTCTTACAAGGAACCTATAACGCAGCTCCCAGCCGCAAGCGCTGGGTAACAGACCCTGTAGCATGTTACCGAATGGGTTAGAACACGTCGCACATCTCCGAAGAGCAATCATGAGTCACGGGTTTTCGTTACGTGGTATTGAAGACTGTACGCAATAACTAACGCAAACAATCTTCATTACCATGTAACTAAAGCCGGTGACTCACCCAGTCTGCAGGCTGACTTTTATTAATTAACCGTACTGTTTTTAATTTGATTTTTACTGCATATATGTTCTTGACGCCATTGCCATTATAAATATGCGCTCGAATTGCAGTTTATCAGTCTGCTCCGTATGTTAACGGCCGCTGCCATATACAATAGTTTCTGTAGGTACATGACCCGAAAATGTTTTATGGACCAGTGTACATGTGCTAGAATAAGGCTTTGATGTCTAAAATGATTCAAATGTTTACTTCTATTTTGAATGAATTATTAGACTACAGGGTAAGGATAATAAAAACTAAAGTAACGTATATAAAAGTTGCCAGATGAGCCGTTAGGCCTGTATTAGAACAAGCTTGTTCAAATTGGAGGCAGAAAACCATTCGCTATAGTTATAAGCCTACAGACAGAAGACAGAACATATGCATATGTATCTCTACAGACAGAACATATGTACATGTATCTCTATAGACAGAAGACAGAACATATGTACATGTATCTCTACAGACAGAAGACAGAACATATGTACATGTATCTCTACAGACAGAAGACAGAACATATGTACATGTATCTCTACAGACAGAAGACAGAACATATGCATATGTATCTCTACAGACAGAACATATGTACATGTATCTCTACAGACAGAAGACAGAACATATGTACATGTATCTCTACAGACAGAAGACAGAACATATGTACATGTATCTCTACAGACAGAAGACAGAACATATGCATATGTATCTCTACAGACAGAACATATGTACATGTATCTCACTGAACCTGTTTGTTTATAAATGAATGTCTTTGAATTGTGCACCATGTAATGTCGCAAACTGCATTAAGCCGCTATATGATGACGTGGAGCACAGTAGCCGATTAGTTAGCTTGTAACGCGGAGATTACGGGTTCCAGCCTCGCCTCAGACGGTTACTGTGTAGGGATCTTGAGCAAGTCCTTCACTCACAATTGCTCAGCGCCATCGATTGATGCTAAGTCAGTAGATAGTGCCGCTTAATAAATGCAGAAATAATAACTCACTGACTGCAGCGGCACTCAAGAAAGTCTGCCGATGACTTCGAACCACCCACTAAGACAACAACAAAAGCCAGTGCCAGGGTGTTTGCACCCTAGGGAAGCCACACACCTGATGTCTCTATCCATTGACTTTAAAATGGGATGCACTACTGCCGAATTGTGACCGTGAGTGACAAAACCCGGCCTAATTGGGAAAAATCAATATGCCAGAAATGCGCTCAGAGGCCGATGAGGCTTATTATAGGTAGAGAATAGTTCTGGGTATAATTTTCACAGAACTAAATAACTCAAAAGATCCCCAGTTTAACTTCAGGAAATAAACTGTAATTTGGCAGATCAAAATCTCTATTAAATTACAACAGACAGCTGATTTATATCAATATTTGCTCGCCGTTTTTTGGAAGTATTCGCGTGGAGACTTACATTTTCAGTCTTCCCTATCTCCAAGACTACATTCTAATGCCTTAAGTGCTATTTATAATATATTGTAAGACGTAATGTGGCCTATTTCTACATAAAATCACGAAGTTTAATTTTCTTTTGATTTACACTGAGTTTCGGTTCTTCAACAACGTCTCTTATCTCATAAATTCGTACAGTTTTTCCTTATTATAAATTTCAATTACACATCACTTGTCATCATATCGAAGCCGTAACATCAGCTCCATATAAAGACAGAACGTATGAACACATATCTCACTCAAGACTAGACATTTCTATTTGGCTGAACATGATTCATTGTTGAGTGCATGCTGCGGTTAAGTTTGTTTTGTTTATTGTAGTGTAAAACTTTAATGGACAAAATAAATGTAATCACACTTTAACAGACAAATCCTTAATAGCCATACTTGTCATGGGCGATTCGTTAACAATAATAGAACAATTTTTAGACTTGCCTTTGAGGAGATTTCAGCTGCTACCTATACACCGTCTCCTTCACCAAACATGACTGAGCCACTCAACAAACGGCGGCATGCTAGTGCCTACATTCAATCCGAGCCTCCTATAGACCTACATCCTCTTAACTCGAACCAGTCTATTATTGCTACAGTACCTGTTCTGAGGGGAAGCGGCAGATACTTGAACCAGCTGCAGCGTGGCATTGACAAATTACAGCGATGAATATAATTGCGGCAGGTCGTTTGCAATTATCGATTACAGAGGGTTGTGTGGTACATTTGATTGTGTTTCACTTTCAGCAAGAGGTGCGGACATGGATCTCGCCCAAACTAGTGACTGGAGTCCAAGTGACCGAATAAAATTTTAAAAGGCTATCAGAAACAGTTAGCTGGTCAGGAAAGATCGGAATCAGAAACTTCAGAATTGATGGAAAGGTGTACAGTAAGGCATACTGCTGATAAACCCTTGATGTAGAGTTGGCTGGGTGACAGAGCAGCTGATATGTATCGTCTCTTGACCTCTGGCCTGGGTTCAAATCCCAGGTCACTCATGTGAAACTGACAACAGATGGCATATTGAAGGCATTTCTTTGAGGATTTGAGTAGGATTTACTTTCATTTAACTGAGATAGTTACTGAATAAAGAACATGTTAGCGGGTAGCTCGAGTGCTTCAGTGCTAAATCAGGTGAGGTCCTGTAATGCATGGGCGCCTATTTGCACCCTGAAATTCTTAGCAGGCCGCGGTGAGCTCGCCGGCCCCGACAACAAGAGGGGATTGGGCCTTTCGGATCAATGTCCCGTGAACGTGGAACAGCCTTCTGGCATCGGTCTATTCAGGAGACCGAATGTGTTCGCGTTTTCATAAACAGTCGAATCTCTGTTATTTAACTCTGCACACTCTTTTTACTTGCACTCTTTCAGTATAACGGCATCAGTATACAATACAGCCAGCATGCCAATAAATATATGTGGGTATACATTTGAACTCTATATGGACGATATATGTATATGGTCATACGGGCTATATATATTATATATATTATGTACAGTACGTCGTTAAGTATAGTTAGTTCCATATAACGCCTGGTTATGAGAATTTGATCAATTATCGCTTAGTTGACGTACAGTCGCCGTTGATAAGTCGGTCGGTCGGCCGTTGATTGCAGGTGGTTGGTGTTAAGAGCACAATTGAAGCCTCAAGCGCCGTTTTCTTGCCTCAGCTGCCCCCTATAAACAGACTTCGTCTACTCCTTCGGGGTTGCATCAGCAAGTAAAGAACTAGCGCTAGATAAATCACGCGAGCTTATGCTCGACTGCATTGGCCAACTTGGTCTTTAGAGATGTCCAGCTTTTGTGTCGGTGTTCGTTCGTGTGGATGGATGGCGGTGGTGGTGGGGTGGTGGTGGTGGTCGTCGTCAAATGAAATGATGCATTCATCACCATTATTATCGTCATCGTCATCACTACTTCTAACACCACAATCATCAACATAATCGTCTTCTTTGTCATCGTCGTCTTCTTTGTCGTCGTCATCATCATCATCGTCGTCGTCGTCGTCACCAGCCTCAATTCCACGATAAGCGCAACGCCGCCGTGCTTGGGTTGTGATAATCAGAATCATCTGGTCGTGAATATCATGACAGTCATTATCTGGTAACCACCGTCATCATTACATTATACTGTATCATCACCAACATTTGCCGCAGCATCAAGAATCCGTAGTGGGCAAAACTCGTCAATAAAAGGACGTGATCCCTGGGGGGACTAGAAAGCAGAAGCTGCATAAATTTCGGAACAGTCGGAATCATAATTATAGACGCAGAAGGAGTAACATCGACGAAAAGAGTGACCTGGTGCCAGAAGGGCCATTGTTTTTTGTGACAGCGTGCGATTCCTTCGGTCTGCGTCCATCTGTGTGCAGAATGATACTGTGTTGGCCGCAACGGTTTATACTGCGAAATAAAGAAATAAATGGAGACATTGCGGTTTTAATCAAAGTCTGGCAGAAGAGAAAGAAGAGAATTGTCGTTGCATTATTGTTCTATTCTCTGCGACTATTTCTCTCACTGAACACTTACACGGTTCTTCTTTTCCTCGCCGGTTATGAAGAGTGATGTGTTAGATCCGTCTGCAAAGCAACATCTACAAAGTCGTTGCCCTTACTCGAAACAGCTTTCAACCACAAATGACCTTTCTTTGACTAATTTCGATTGTTAAGCATCGTAGGGTGTATTTTTTTTCGCACGCAGCAACTTCTATTTCTCAAGAACTCTGTCTGGTCGATTTTCTGATTAGTTTTATTGTAGGAAATCAACCCAAATACGACGCTAGAATGTCTTAGATACACACAGACTAACCCACTGCTGCCTGTATTTCCGTCTAGGCAAATACTGACTATTAAAACACGCCTTAATTAATGTACATACATATACATCGAGTGTACGACTTCAAAGAGGGTCATGCATCACTGACTGCGCGACACAACCAACTCATGTCACATAAGTGCGAAACAAAGCGTATCCGATACAGAACCATAAACGCAACTCGAGTGTGCGATTAGGCCTAGGGTTTGGGTGTGCGCGCGCGTGCGCGCGCGCGTGTGTGACAAGCTGCCTCAAGTAACACTGTGACATTGTCTGAATGGCTTTTATTATTTTACGAACCACCAGATTAATAATTCCCATTTGCTAATGTTTCTTTCTCAAATTCTTTTTCGTGCGTAAAGTTATTGCATTAACATTTACATTTACGTTTACATTTTAATTCATAGTGCTCTATCTGCATTGTTAATTTACTGTTTAATCGCTGTCAGTTTTTGCTTTAGCCAGGTCTACTATACTGTTGGTTTATAGATAGTTATTCTTGTTTATTGCTTAATCTGTCTCCTACCCAGTCAAGCAAACGCCTGAAATCCTTTTTGTTTGTTCAAGTCGGGAGCGCCACTGTTTCCAAAGTGGCGCTTTATAAATGTTAGTTTACAATTACAATTACAATTACTGCATGCTGCTATTATTGCGTTATATATCAAATAAGTTAAGGAAACGCCAACTTGAATGGTTTAGCCGTGAAAAAAGCTGTAGATCAAAGAGAAGCCCAGTCAGAGTGTAACAATGTAGGCTTACTATTATTATATAGATGGAAAAGGAGCGGAGGAGACAACAAAAGCATTGGATGAACAACGGATTTAGAAGAGCAACGAAATAACAAGGGACAACGGTCTATACTGCGAAATAAAGAAATAAATGGAGACACTCTGTTTAGTCAAAGCCTGGCAGAAGAGAAAGAAGAGAATTGTCGTTGCATTATTGTTCTATTCTCTGCGACTATTTCTCTCACTGAACACTTACTTGGTTCTTCTTTTCCTCGCCGGTTATGTAGATCGATGTGTTAGATCCGTCTGCAAAGCAACATCTACAAAGTCGTTGCCCTCACTCGAAATAGATTTCAACCACAGACGACCTCCTTTGACCCAGAGAAACATTAGACTTCCCTAGAAATGTCACTCGTTCTGTCAGCGCAAAACGAGAGCGCGTCTCTCTGTCGGGTATATACTCTCGAAGCTCGACTGCATGGATGTGAATACTCTCAACGCTCCATTCAATACAGAGCGGTTCAAAGGCTTCCTCTTGCAGACGACTATGAGGAGGACAAACTCGTCGTGTTCTCTCTGAATGGAACACATTCAAGAAATTCTAGTCCCAACAGAGTCGACAATTTCGCGCCTATTCGCTCATCCGGGTTTTCCCTATACCGAGTCTAAGAAGACGAGCGAAACGTTGCCGCTATTAACGTAACTTATGGCACCCGCGGTTCCCCATCGAACATCTGCGAATCGTATTGGCTGAAGCCTATGGAAAGCCTTCGCTCAAATAAATCCGTCTGACGTAATGCTACGTAATGCCGGAACGATAAAAAATCGGTGCTTTGCGAGAATTCATAAAAATGCTGGCTGCTGTAAGCTTCCGTTTTTTCGAGGTCTGAGGTCAGTTATCCGTTCAAAGTATGCGCTGTGTTCATTTGATGACCAAATCGAATTGCCAGAGCAAAAAAGAAAAATGTCGAAATATTCTTTCTGGCTAGGTTCCTCAAATCTAACGTGCACACTGACAGTTTATTATAAACTATGCAAATATTAAACCTATGAACTGCGATTCACAAAATCTGGGTAAGAATCGGAGAGAATGTGTAGCTTCGATCCTGATTCCTCTTGCCGAACAATTTTGTTTTGACTGAGCGCCCGTAAATAAGCTGGTTCTCGCGACTTAGCTTTCGCTGGGCGCTGCAGACATCTCGATTTACGATTTAATATTTTTCATATACAATTTTCTCTCACGTTTCTAGGGTATTCTTTTCAAAGTCAAGAGAATATTCAGAGCGAATGTCAATATTTTCCCAAAGACATATGTAATTTTTTCACCACTTACTTTTTATAATTTCTAAAGATTAAATTTTTGAACACCTTCGTAAACCAACCTCTGTTGTTAGTTACTGATGAAGCTGGTACGATATTGCACCGGAAGACCTGGACATTTCAGAGGTGATCGGCCTTCCATAGACAGCACGTGGGTAATCCGAGATGTAGTCAGGCGGCGGGAGGTGAACGGGTCAGCGCAAACAAACGGAAGTGTATTTATAAAGCCCCACGGGTGCGTTTTCTTTTCGAACTAGATGAACGTTCGTGTTTAGCGATATTACGGTTCGTCTCTCTCTCCTGCTCTCCCCGTCTCTGTCTCCCTCTCTGTCTATCTGTCCGTGTGTCTGGCTCGCTCTTTCTTTCGTCCTTTCGCTAGTATGTTTCCCTTTGTGTCATTCTTCATCAGTCTGTCTGTCTTTTATTTGTTCTTGCTCTGTCATTATCCTTTTACTTCTAATAGACCTATTGTGATTATGATTACGATTATGGTTATGATATTGATGATGATGATTATTATTATTATTATTATTATTATTATTTATAATTATTATTATTTATAGATATAATAATAATAATAATAATAATAATAATAATAATAATAATAATAATAATTATTATTATTATTATTATTATTATTATAAATCATATGTTTACATCTCATTCATATGTGTGAATTCACCCAAAAAGCGCGGCTATAGCTGGAAAGAGACAAGTCTTCAATAGGGGACTCAGTGAGCAGTTCCATACAGTTTAGCTGGGAGGCACCAGTATGCGGAGTGGTCTAATCAGCTCTGTTCTTGAAGTCAGGTGGATAAGGTCCAAAAAAGCAGTGAATTGTTCAACAAGTGTATAAAAATATGAAACTTGGTACTTATACTGAAAACAAAATGGTCAATCCATATTTAAAGGGATGCAACGATTTATATGGCGCCATCATCCTGAAAAATTAAACAACTGCAAAAAAGAACAAAACAGAAATATTCAAAGAATGTGCAGAATAAGAACTTGAAACACTAAAACCTGCCTGGCGTCTTTAGTATTACCATGCCCGGGACTGGCACAGCAACTAAGTCTGTGGCAGAGTTAAAGGTTATTTTGGGTTTTTTACATATTGCGAAATCGTGTGTGAGAGTCAGTAAAGTACTTACTTGCTTACTTAGCTCTTGGCGGATTAAGCATACCAGCGATGACGCACATAATAATAAAGACATCACTTTGCAATTGTTGTTCCGATGACGTCATAGCAACATAGATGACGTCATCTTTGGCCCTATTGTTTCGTGCCTTGGAAACGAAGTTCATTTGGAAAATCGACTTGGAAGAGTTGAGTTATTTCGAACAGAGAGAATTGTCGAAAATCATCGAATAGAAAGAAACAGAAATCTGAAGTTCGATATGAGAACCGTTCCAGTTGAAGACAAATCTACCAGAAATCGAATGATCGAGATAAAAATGTCATTTTGAACAGAAAATCATTGAAAATCATCAAACAAAGAAGCAGAAATTCAAAGTTCTATAAGGTAAGAACTATTCCTTTTGAAGACACAAATCGACCATGAATCCGATAATCGAAACGAATTTGTCATTTCGAATAGATGACCGTTGATCAGACATAAATCGGAAGTTAAATGTAAGAACTGTTTAACTTTATGGCATAGTTGACCAACAATTTAAATACTAACTGATGGCTAGATTTAAAACTCTAATCCAATCTGGAAACTCTTTTAGAGCTGTACGTTTTAATGCACAAGGCAACAATCGATTGTCACTAAAGCAAAACCGCACATTCAAAAGCATATTACATTTAAATCAGTCGAGATCTCGCTGACCCCACGAGACGTCAAGAAGCCTAATTACTAATTAGCCTTTATTTGTAGTCTGACAAAATGTCATACCAAGTAAGAAAGTAATGCATTTGTTAACACGCCACGTATCCATCGGCTGAGCGAGGAATCGTAGGTGTTGGTGAGTCACAGCGGTCAGACAACAAGAGACGTAGGCATACTAGCTCGTTTTAATTTATCCGAGTTACGAATCATCAGCAACGTGAAATATTCGACTTGAAACTATAATTTCAAATGGCAGTAGAGATTAGTCTAGTCGTGAGCCTGATATGTGCAAGTCTAATATGGGCCCCTATTATTTAATAATTTACGAACTTTCTTAAATGTCTTAATGCAGATACGCATGCTTGATGACGAAGACTCCTTTGAGATAAGTTGCGAATACCTTAAGGATTACATATAGCAATAAAAATAATTATTATTAATATAATGATAATAACAATTATCATAAAATAATCATAATTATTATTACTATTATATTCATTTTGCCCAAGGCAGTTCTGATCCCTTGAGATTTAAAAACTCGGATTAGAAGCAAAAGAGGAATGCCTATTGTTATAATAATAACCGCTAACCGAAAAGACCTCCATGCTTTACATCACATTTACTTTAGTCTGCGAATTACTGTTTAAAATGTAAACACGGCCTAAATAAACTTACCGTAACTCGTCAAATCCGTGTGGTCTTCAGGCTTGAAATGAAAATCGCACACCACGCTCATAGCTGCAGAAAGCCATTTATCACGTTTTATTGCAAACAATCCACTGCTGTCTTAAACGGTTGTCTTTAGGAAACTTGTGGCCTCGTTTTCCTTTGTATTTCGGAACGCAACAGTATGTAGGCATTTTTAAATTAGATATACTATCGATCACCTTCGCCTAAATACACCCACATAACTGCACACGATTTAACCGGAAGTTCCTGCTTAGACCACATTACACTCTGGCGCCACCTATAGCAGCCATTTTTACAGAGTCCTCTATTGTTTGAGAAGTGAAATAAGAGAAAGAGAAGAGGCTGGAGATAGTGAATTCAGGGCTGGAGATAGTGAATTCAGGGCTGGAGATAGTGAATTCAGGGCTGGAGATAGTGAATTCAGGGCTGGAGATAGTGAGTTCAGGGCTGGAGATAGTGAATTCCATAGATGTGGACCAGCATGTGACAAGGTACGGAAACCATACATCTTTTTCTGGAAGGTGGGGACGAACAGTTGACCAGAAGAAGCCGATCTAAAGTTTGTACTGTTGGGATTAAGTGTGAGTGGAATGCGTAAGTCAGCAAGGTAGCTAGGTGCTGGAAAAGAAAACCAATGTAATTTTTAAGACATTAGGTCAGACTGTAATTGGAGATCTTGCAAAAAGCTGAAGAACAAGGCGAGCATTGCACGCAAAAATAAGGAGTTTAAAGGACGACGAGGAACAAAACTGAGTATTGGATTGCGATGATCTAGGCTTGATGGGACTAGTGAACAGCCGAGAACATGGACAGAGTTCGAGACTGACGAATAGGTCGAATTTGGCACAGATAAAAGTAACTGGATCGTGCAGTGTCAATAGCACGATATTCCAATGTCAACCTGGAATCACGAGTCACACCTAGGTCACGAACTGGCAGCACTGGTAGAAACTGGGACTCTTGTAAGAAAATAAGAATGATAAGCAAATCAGATCTGATAGGACCACAGCAGAGAACTTCAGTTTTGTTAATGTTGAGACTATCGGCTTGAGACGTCTGTTCATGTAGAGATACATTTAGACATATTTGAAGACAGTTCAGTTACTGGGTGAACTAAACGACATGATTATATTTGGAGGTCGTCAGCGTGTGCATGTCTATGATGATTAAATGATTATTATTATTTTTCACCCGAGGGGGACAGGGTCCCTCAGGATTTGAAAAAGTCTATTGTGCGTTGTTCTGGAATGGCAAATCCTCGCTGATATCCGACCCTGTGAATGTTCCATGAAAAGTAACTGCATTGAAGTGCTCGACAGCCATAGAAATGCGCTGGAAGAGAAACAGTCTCCCTCTTGTCACTAGTTGTTCGGGCCAAATTATTATTGTTAATAATAATAATAATAATAATAATAATAATAATAATAATAATAATAATAATATTTATTATTATTATTATTTTGCCCCTAGGTACCTATGATCCCTCAGGAAATAATAATAATATTATTATCATTATTATCATTATTATTCTTTTTATTATTATTATTATTATTATTATTATTATTATTAGGATTAGGATTAGGCCTAGGTGTAGGATTAGGGAAAAATTATTTTTTTTATTTTCATCTTTTCCAAAGTCCTGCACTCTACTTTCTTTAGTCAATTTTTTCTATTTTGCAATCAGTAATTAATTCAGCTCTAATTATATTTATTAATTAATCTGTCTTCGTACCATTCCCCTCTTAATTTTCTGCTCGCCACACACACACACACACACTCGATCGATCGTCGAAGGAACCTTCAGAGTCATTAATCTCTTTCATACGAGCTGCAACGTGATTGTCATGAACTGGATCAAATATCAAGCACAAGCCTTAAAAATAAATACCCTCGGCGTGCCTCTGCTCGGCCTTGGAGTCAGTCATTCAAGGTCGCAGAGTCCGCACGGCATATACTAACCCACACGATGGCCTATGTAGTGATGCACGTATGCAGTGGCTTTGGGTCGATCACCTTCGATGCACGGATCCGATGTGTTACATTGGCGCAAGGCAAGCCGTTAACCCACACGTGTTGCCGGGTGTATAGCTAGGACTTTATTAGAAGAGATCGAGATTGGCAATGCCTTCGATTGCCGTCAGTGGCGCGACTTAAGCTTTATATAGGCATCTGTAGGAACAATAGGATCGCCATTAATGACAACAAGTTTACAAAAATGCAACATCAATGAAGCAGCCACAACATTCAAAAAGCAAAACTACAACAGAACTATAACACAAACAGCAACAACCTAATGTATGATTAAAACTGCGTTATACATGTGATACTCATCGTCATCATCATCATCATCATCATCATCATCATCATCATCATCATCATCATCATCATCATCATCATCATCATCATCATCATCAACAACAACAACAACAACAACATCATCATGAAGAACAACAACAACAACATCATCATCATCAACATCAACAACAACATCATATGTGGCCAGCCGGTTTCTTCTAGCCTCTCGAGGGGCCAAATATTATAGTTTGCAGAGCTCTAGCATGGTTCTATTTGCTGTAGCCACTCGCGATGCGTTCAAACAGTCGGAGCCTACTTGTTTGGATCATCTCCGACTGGGATGCACATCGTGCGTGGATCGATAGACCTCCACGTTGATGACGTGAGCCATATGGGGAGTGCGCAGTGTTCTCCTCAGGCACCACTGTTGAAAGGCATCGAGTTTCGCCTCCAGTGCTTGGTTACCCTCCAGATGTCGGCTCCGTACACATAAATTACATGTTCATAAACAAAACTGTGTGCAATAAGATTAAACTGCATGAAGATTGCCTTAAATTTATGCACGTGATGCTGAGCAACATATTTAATCGAATACAGAGTAGATGAATTTCAACGAGAAAAGCATCTAGCCTAACCCCAACGTAATGTGATTTAATGACATGGCGTTATGCGGGATCTTATACCATAACATTCCAAAGGACAAAGGGATCACGCGCTTTTCAAGGTCGGATCCCGAGGCACCTATCCGGCCATGACCCGGTCTGTCTGAAATTTACTTGGACGTGTCTCCTAACCCTGGGTTGGATTTGACCCGATAAGCCAAAAGTCTACCCTTCGACCGTGATCACAAAACTAAACCCTCGTTGAAGTTACTGTAGTCCCACTAACGATAATAATACAATCATGCCTATGTTCCAAAGAGAATAGCGCACAGACATAAGGCCAAGCTGCGAGGGGCTGATGAGATATTACCACAGAAGCTGCCAGGTTTTGTTTTGTATGACTCAGCTCAGCGTAACCTTAGCAGTAGATTCTGAAGGTTTACAAACTCTCCATTGCATTGTCTACAAGCAGTAGTTGGCTGAAATTCTGCATTTCCCTGATGTCTAACTGATTTTCAACTCCTCAAGGTCAAAGTCAAAAGATCCCAGTCTTGATCGAAAAGTTCAAGCTGGGGTGCTGGCTTTAACTCCCTAGAAACCTCAAATTACTTCATAACAGTACAAAATATTGATAGCTGTTTTCAAAGGATGCCCTCTAAATAGTTGGCGGCCCGGGTTCTTAAGAAGCTCCCCAGAATAGTGCTGGATCGGTATAGGTTTTTAAGTCGATATTGGTTTTCGGTTTTTTCTCGGTTTTTAAAGTTTCGGATTCGACGTCGGTTTTTCTAGATGTCACGAAATCGGTATCGTTTTAGTTTTTTGTGTTTTTTATGCTTCAGTTTTTATTGCCCGACGTCGCTATTGTGCGCTGGATACTTTGCAACTGCAGAGTGTGAAGTACTGTTTTACTGCAGCAATATGTTAATGTCTGTTAATTAAACTTGTATTTTATGTTTTGTTATCAGATTTTATAACAGAACTGTCTATAGTTCTGTATACGGCGGCTCATACGCAATGAAGCAACTTAATACTACTACAGTGCAGTACGGATGTCCAATATTTGCCCGACAATATTTGTCCAACAAGTCGTTGGTTTATTTGTCGACGGGAAAATTTTGCGATAGAAGCATTGATATAAAAAAAGCCCCGTCTGGGGACAAAGTACACGACTCCGCGTTTTCCGCTACTTGTAAATCATTAAATCTTTTGATTGCAACGAGTAGACGAAGTGAAGTGCGTCATTTACTCTGGCATAGAAGTGGAACGATAATATTTATTGTTTCTTCACGTTATACATAAGATGTCGTTGCTGCTGTTTCAGTGGCGGAAAGTAATATCAAAACTTTCAACAGTTATAAGAAATTTCAGTAAACGAAATATAGTATCTAGGAGAAAAACCAGTGTTTTGAATTTTTTGCATTTGTGAATACCGACTTTTCGGTTTTGTTGGTTTTTTCATTGGTTTTCAGTATTTTTCGGTTTTTCGATTATTGACTTTGGTGTCGATTTCGGTTCTTCAGAATATCACAATATTGGATCGGCATCGGTTAAACCGACCCAACACTGCATAGACCTCATTCGCGTCCCCTTAAACCGCAGCCTCATACGTAGCACCCTTGTCATTTCCACTTCTACAATTTCGACTTCTCCGGCAACATTTCTGAAATCCAACTCTGCCTCAGCATGACTTTGGCTATACTCACCATAACCTCGTAGTCTTAGCAATTTGCGATGCACCACAGCACCATCCATGTAATGCAATGCAACGCAAAGAACGCGCAACAAGCCACTATTACCATATATATATACACACACACACACAAATCAATGTTTGACGACACCTTCGTATCAGTGCCGAATGAAAGAGGAACAAAAGTGCTTCCTATCAACGCAACTATCTTGACACACGCGTACATGCATCAATTTAGGACGATTGGGTTGGCTGTAGCAAAAAGGAGTATTCTAGTAGCCGGCGTGTAAAAGAATCTGGCTCAAGCGAAGATTACCAATCAGCTAAACCCCCTCTACAACCTTTGGCAGAACTGGAATACTCGGAAAGAGAAAAACAACGAGAGGGTGGTCTGAAACTTGTCCGCTAAAACAGTGCATTCAATGCATTTATGCTGTTAACGTCTGACGACAGCTGAACAGACGAAGACCGATTACATCTGACATCAGCCGCTAGGTGTCTGTCTATCTCAACATGGCAATCACAGTTTCCAATCCTCTTAAGTTCTAGGAGCGGACCATGCGTAATGCAGATCGTCCAAGACTAAAACGACAAAGAATTAGCCGCTCTCAGCGTAGACAACACAAGCACTGTCATCAGAAAAACCTTATGCAAACATACGATGGGTCCCTACTAGGCTATTAGTACCCCACTGTCCTAACAGATACATACATACATACATACATACATACATACATACATACATACATACATACATACACTCATGGATAAAATACATACACACATACATACATACATACATACATACATACACTCATGGATAAAATACATACACACATACATACATACATACATACACTCATGGATAAAATACATACACATACATACATACATACATACATACATACATACACTCATGGATAAAATACATGCACACATACATACATACTTACATACAGTCATCCATAAAACACGTTCATTCATACCTGAATACATACATACATACATCAATTAATAATTTTTAATAAAAGAGCTGACGAACTTTAAAAACATAATCAGTTATACGCAAGCACTCAGATATTTGAGAAAAAATTGAAGCGATGTCGAAATGGGAGAAAATTATTTGATATCTCTTAAACTACGAATTCCAACTATAGATCTTAAACGCTGGTTGATTAGTGAGGGGCTTTTTGGGAATATATCGGTGTCTTTATATACCCAGTAAGTATAACTCTCTACAGTTCGTGTATTCATTTGGTAGTATTTATTCTGTACAAATCTTGGTCTTTGAAATATAAATTGTCTCTTTGTTATGACGGTTTTACGTTAAAATAAGTGATCTCTAAATAGGCTCTATATAATTTTCGCAAGCTTTGTTTACAGTAGCTGTAAATTTTGCCAGACTCTTTATAGGATTTCTTTCGCTTTTCTTTTTCTCTCATGAGACAGTTCCGATTTGCACCGAGTGACTCGATCACATCGGATGCAAAACAGTCGACCAACGACTGAAGGACACTGATTGATTGCATCCTCTTACACATCCTTTTGTACTTCTTGTAGCATTCTAGAGCTTCCTCCTCCCCTTACTTCCTCCTCCCCGTACCCTCCTCATTACTACGCTTCCTCCTCTTCCTCCACGTCTTTTTCTTGTACGTTTTATTTTCGTTGATTGTCAATTGTCCCCTTCCCCGCCCTGTTGGCCCTTCCTATTCTTCTTTCGCTAGCCTTTGTATCATCTTCACTTTTGCTACTTTTCAAAATCACAATATTTCCCCCATCCTCCTATTACCTCTTACTTTTCATCTTCCTCCTCCCACTCGTCTCCACCATCGCTCTTCTCAGCGTATCTCCTCTTCTTCTTCAGTTTCGATTTTCTACTTTTTTCCTCCCACCCTCCCCCCTCCAACCTCCTCCTACTCTGCCTCATCAGCTTCGATGTCGTTTATTCGCTTCCACTTACTCCGTTCTCTCGGCATCCAACGCATTCGGTCGATATCACTCCCTTTCAGGCAACAAATAGCTACTGCATCATCCATCATTTGTCAAAGCCCGATATTTTTTAAATATAAAGCGTATATACAGTCCTGTACATTCTTAAGCAATATACGACCCACGCATGTGTAGCACCCGTTTCACATAGGCGTATACCTAATAAGATGCATCCTAGAAATTTTAGGCAACGTTTATAAATCCTGCCTAAACTAATTTAAAAAGTCACAGTTTACGATTAATGGCGGCCAGTAATGAGTGAATTGACCTGCACGCCCCAGGGGTGTATGGGGGTCAACATCACCCGGGGGCCACGGTACTCCGTCGCCTTGGCATTAGATAATGTTTTTTACCGTAGCAACTCGTCCATGACCTTCGCTATGGTTCCTAGTAGATATCGTCGAGGGAGGAGGCGATTCGTTTATCACGTAATTGCGCGCAGACGGCGCTGTGAAATTCGTGGTCAAGCAAGGTCAGTCCAGTCACGATCTTTACTGTGGAGGAGATTTTGGCAACGGTATCACCAAAATCAAACTCCGGTAATTCAGTTGACGAGTTTCAATGTACAGAGGGACAAAACCTATTCGTTTCGTCGTTAACACTTGACTTCACTACCATAGCAGCCTGTTATATTATATATAGGCTATACATATATATTATTAAAGGCATGATTTATCTGTGCTGTATTTATATATACACATACACAGAGTCTAATGTATACACAAGTGCACAATCAGTCACTGAGAAATGCATCGAGAAATATATCTGACAGACTGGAAATATTAATATTCGGTCTTTGAATAAAATATAAACTGTATTATATCTGTTCGTTTTAAAGCTCGGTACTATATATATACAATATATATATATAATATATATCGATTCTTGCTAAATCCCAGCTGGAATAGCGTGAGCGTTGATTACGACACTGGTCTTGAAGTATACAGACGTAATATTATTGGAATTCTTCAATGTTTCACAAACTCCAGATCGATATCGGCTGCAGAGAACACAGCAGCATAGAAATGCAAGTGTCATGTTGCTACTGATGCTACTGCTACTGTAGACATCGATTCTTTTATTGTAAGCATCAGTGTCCAAATATTCCGGCAATTGACCGCGTTTCTTTCAGACTTAAGATATCGTCAAAAACACTGCTTATACTATGGCCAACTGTGTTGTTAGGACATCCTCTCGGTTCCGAAACGTAAATATTTGATGATTTTTTCCATGCCGCCTTCTGATTAGACTGTCAAAAACCGCAAAAGATTTAGCACAAAACTGCTTCTGGCAGAGTAACATCCTAAGCCAAAGTCTTACGGCTTTAGAGGCTCTGCTTGTGCATTTTATTAGTCAATAAAGCATAGATATGTTTTGTTATTTTATTGCATTTCGAGGAAGCATTGTGCTCACTGTGTACGACGATGATAATTGGGCTGTTTTAACATCCGGCCTCATTGTGACTGCTATTTTGCACTGGAAACAACAAGTCCTTTATGAACACTGCCTTCGTTTTATATCTCCTCTAAGCACATTTCCTACTGACGGAGATTTTCTCTATTTCTAAAGCTCCATTTACAATAGGAAGACATTTACGATTATATCTCGCTAAAAATAATCGTTAAGCGACTCAAGACCTATTTGTACCGCCTTGCTTTTGTTGTCTGAAGGCTGTGGCTCACCGACTTCTATGAATCCTCTCTCAGCTGATGGACACACGGCGTGTTAACAAATGCACTACTTACTTAAATCTGCGCTACATTGTATCAACTGAATTGACTCCTATGCACATTGACTCTCCACTGCATTTAGACCTCTGCAATACGTTGAATACAATACCATACGATATAGCATGATAGGCCTACAATACCATAAACTACACTAAAATACAATACAATACAATAAAAACAATACACTGATCGAACGAGTTTTTAAATAATAATAACAGGCCTAATAATAATAATAATAATAATATTATTATTATTATTTAATTAATATGTTGAAAAATCATTTCAACCCTCATAAAACTAAAGTCAGCATAAGCTTATATTGAAACAGTAGGTTCTAACAAATCTGTTACAGTGCTGACAATAATATACACTTTCAAGGATATCTCGGACTCAGTCTCGTCTCGGTCTCGTCTCGGTCTCGTCTCGGAGACCCTCGGTCTTGCCTCGGACTGCTAGGTGAACGTCTCGGTCTCGTCTCGGTCTCAAGGTCTCTTGGGCATCCCTGCACAGTAATCCAACGTGCCTAACTCTCGATGAGGCGAAGGTTATCGCACAAACAGGGGGTTGAATAAAAAGCAACCGTCGCTGATTAAATCTCAGCTCTTTTTGCGCAATCACGGGAAAACACGAATACAACGGATTTCGATTTGATCATGTGCAGCTGCATGGAAATGATTTTCGCCAGCGGCTGAACAGACGGCCCAGCCAACCAGGGCGAATTTCAAAGTAGGCGCTGGCGGTAATAAAATATCTGCCCCGCTCAGGCACGGGGTCCTGGCAGAACCCGTCTACGGAATCGGCAATTAGGCAACGGGATTAGGAGCAAATAACGAGTTTTGCCAGACTGTCAATCAAACGGGTCGACAGGGAACCTGTGAGAAAGAAGGAAGACTGCGAATTGCGCGGAAACAGATGGCTTGATGGGAGATTTAGTTTGTCGAGCGATTGAAGGAATCGTCGCAGTACAAGCCGCGGCATTAGGCGACTTCGATTGTTGTAGCACAAAGCACTATTCGTTCTTTCAACCGCCGGACTGTTTGGAGGCAGTCAGAAAAGTCTCAGAAAAAGAACCATGGCATAAATTAGAAAACGTGGTTTTAAAAAATTGGCTCTCGGCATATAGAAGACGAAGCAATGAAAAGCGATGAAATTCGAGTTACTGAGAAAATGATCGAGGTGAAATTGACAGATATATGGCGTATTAATAAATAATACTATTAATTATTAATACTAAATAATAAATTAATACTCATTTTACTTATCTGAAAAGTAACTGAGCGAGCAAAACATACTCGTAAAATGAGACGAATCCAAACTCCAGCGGATGTGCTAACAGATAATGCAAACATGTATAAAGTGGCTATAGGAGAATCTAAAAACGCTGATGGCCACATTTACTGTGCTTTGCTACTAGACAAATTATGTTCTGCTAACAGTTTGGCCATACTACTACTCTCTTCTGCTGTGGGAGAAATTACTTTTAGAAGATATAAAATCTATCGAAAAGAGATGAAATCACCGTTGACAGGCTTCCTCGCAGAATTTCACTGGGCCAACCATTTTAGCATGAGGTATCCTAGTCGGAAGGCGTTCAGTCATTAAGATCATCCACGTCAGACAAGTGGACGACGAAAAGGGTGAAACACAAGGACACAAGAAGCCGCAGGGGTAAAAGTGAAGTCTTCCCGTCCACAAAAAAATTATGAGGAAATTGCCCGAACATGCCAAGAAGTTCTGGAGAAGAGTGATGACCAGTGAACATTGGTTGAGGGAAAACGAGTCCTGCAGCATAGTCTAACAGGGATTCGAAATCTGACAGCCGCAACATTGAGAAGCCCACTAAAACTGTATTCCGATAAACACGTGATCGTAGATTAATGCACATCGAGGCATTATTAAGCGCGTGGCCTCTGACCCCCGTTGATCACTGACTGACCTCCGTCGAAAGGCATAACTAAGCATGCTGTCAATGACACGAATTGTGTGGTATGTGTAGTTGAAGGCAGTGATGGTTCGGCTAACACCTATGGGCAGAAATGTGATGACTATGGAATAACAGTCATCCCAGTGCAGGGTGGGAATGATCAGGACCACTGAAGACGAGTGCACCCCTCCCCATATCGCGCACCCCTCCCCATATTGCACGCTGTTGATAGTTGCAAGGAATCGTTAGGAATGTGGCCGTGGAGTCTTAAACAACTGTATAACGTCTATCTAACGATAAACACGTGTATATATATATACATATATGCATTGTTTGCTATGGGCTTTTAAGTGTGCACTTTTAGCAAAGTTAACTCTGTAAAGTTCAGACTACTGAACACAGAAGCAATCAGAACCCGTTCAGACTATTTCTGTGTCCAGGTGACTTTGAGTTATCCTTCCATTTCGCCAATTTTATTCGGCTTTTTACGGTGTTCGGACACTTTTATCGACTCCCGAGCGCAATTTCGAAAGTGACAGTCAATGAAGATAGCCATTTGCTGCGAAAGAATCAGTCGGCTGCAGTCCTTCCTAATCCCCAACGGGCCAGCAACTCAGATTATGTTGTCAGCTGTCAGTCACTCCAGATTACCATGATTTACAAAGGGCAAAGAGTGAAACGTTCTGCTCAATGATTTCGTTCAGAACAAGAATTCCTTTTCCTAATTCAGTTACGCTCATGTTCATCGGATGATGATAGGTATTTTCCGCTGCTTCCAATCAAAAAGCTCCATGAACGAAACTTGTTCGTCTGGTTACAGATGTGTGCGAGAGCCTGCCAGTGGAGACCGTAAATAGGATTTGATAGTTTTATTTTGCAGAAAGAACGTTCACAAGACGTTAATGAGACTGACAGCCTCAACAGAATCTGAATCGCGTGGTCGAAGTCTTGCATGCCTTTAATCTCTTTGATGAAATGTACCCTGTAAAGTTCAGTTGGAGAATAATCCAAACTCTGATGAAAGATTATATCCGTGTAGTTCTAATCCATTCAAAGTAATGCTGTGCCAGATTGTTACATTTAGTTTGGAGTTGACGCGCTGTTTACGAGTTTGAGGATCCAGCTTATTCATCAAAGATTCAGCACAGCAAAGAAGATCCAAACAGATCTCCATTTCCCGTAATTGTGAAAAACCTTCGGAAATTTTAACTCCAAGCAGGTCAAGAATTTATCTAAGAGAACGACGCATTTCTTCCTGCGTAGTCAACGCATTTTCACCAGACATGGAACATGTGCTTCTAATTCTTCTGCTGACTATCCCACCCAATTCAAGGCACAAGTTCTCAGCATCACTTATGGCTGTTGCTACGAGGTCGTTTATCCAGTTTTGTTAGGTCCATCAAAGTTCCCAGACGATCCATTGCTTGATGAAAAGTTAATGTTATTGTCTTAGCCTGCAGGAGACTCTTCTGGATTCGGTCAAATGGAGAGAACCTTTGACTAGAAGAACAGCAAATTCAAATTATAAAATTCCATTGAGAATTAGAGTTGCATCGTGACGAAGAGCATCCAGCGTATCAGTCTGCCGCTGCAGTCATTGTCTTGGTCACCCGAATCTGATGAAGAATTACTGCCTCTCAAAAAAGCTGCCATGTGCTCCAAGGAACTTGCTGCTGTGGCTCTTCTTTTCTCTCGCAATTTCTTAACTGAGCTCCGCTTAGCTTCTGTTTTTTTCGTTTTTGATAAAGGCAAGCAATAAGCACAAAGTGATGAACAAAAACTACTAGAACTGGATATTACACCTTACACATATTCCACGACTTTATGACTCAGTGCCACTGCCTATGCTGTCGTTTTGCTGAACTTCCCCTGCGGCCGGTCCTAAGCCTTAGGGAAAAGCCAGCGAAACTTTGGCCCTGAAAACTATAACAGGCGTAAATTTGGTCGTTGACAGATGGATTTTCTTCTTTATTAATACAGAGAGGGATGAAGTTTTGATCTGACTCTCGCAATCTTAATCGTAATTCCGAGATTTCTACAGCGCCCGACGAAAGCCGCGCCGCTGAGACCAGCTTATTCACAGGCGCTCAGTCAAAACAAAATCGATAGGCAAAAGGGTTGGGTTCCAGGTCAAGATCCAAAAGTCAGACGGAGAGACAGCGTGGCAGCTACGGGTGGTGGTGTTTGGGGTTGGAGAGGAGAGAGAGATAAGAGGAAGAAGGAGTGTCAGGGTACGACCTGTGAAAGAGGAATGTTTTGAGTTTTGAGTGAAAGGCCAAAGCAGAAACTGCAAGCGGTGGAGCATCGATGAGTTTGTATGATGTATCAGAAAACTGTCGCAATTCTGGGGGGGGGGAGTTAATTCCAGAGTGGTGGGGCAGCTATGGCTATGGAGCGATTACCGAATTTTAAGGATGAGGTGACGGGAAGGCGGAGAAGTGTTAGGGCAGAAGAGGAGCGGGTTGAGCGAAGCGGTTGTATTGTAAATAACTGACGAAGATAGGAGGGTTGGGAAGATTGAAGTGTGTTGTAGGTAAGTGATAGGACTTTGTACTCGATTCGTTCAGGTATTTTAAGCCAGTGTAGTGAACAGTGTTTAAGAACAGGAGTGATGTGATGGTGTTTGGGGGTTTTGGTGACAGCACGAGCAAGAGCATTCTGTATGGCTTGAAGGCGGTTTATTTGGGTGGAGCCTATGTTCAGGAACAGTGAATTGCAATAGTCTAATTTAGCATGGACTATGGATGTGGCGATGGTTGATGGAGTTTTAAAGTCAAGCATAGGGCGGATGAAGTTTTGATCTGACTCGCCCAATATTTCATATGCACGAGAGACAGAGAGAGACAGAGACAGAGAGTTAGAGAGAGAGAGAGAGAGAGAGAGAGAGACGGAGAGAGAGAGAGAGAAAAAAAAAAAGAGAGAGACTGGGATAATTATTTATCGCTCAGTAGAGGGCGAACTTGTGCAGTTATAGCTACATGGAATTCGACAGATGGCGCAAGTGATAGCAGCGTAAGTCCCATCAGCTTCTCTTTTGTATCTGCGCAGTTTTAGACTCCGTCCATGTAACAATGGAGTCTCTAAGAGATTTCAGTCCATATAGTCTAACTGATAGGAAACCAGCTAAGTTCTTGATATGTAATGTGATCACATATTAGCACATTAGCCAGTCTGTCTTCTACGAGTCTGTCTACATACACATAAACAGACTCAGAGCGGATAGACTTTGAGATGAACCGATTCCGAAGGTACATCAAGAAGAGCATGTTTATTATTCACAGAGGCAGAATCGCGCAGACTAAGAGAGGGACATAGTCAGAATGGAACGTATCGACTACTCAGAGAAGGACAGACCCAGGAGCACACTCAGAGCTACGAATTCATCTAAAACCAATGCACATTAACTCTTAACTGTTCCGCCAAAATGCCAACTCAAAGCTTCTCAAGGTTTTATAAACTGAGTCCCCTAATGTCCTTCTTCCTCTGCCAAATTTCTAATGCTGCTCTTCCCTAGTCTGTTTCCTCCAGGGTCAGTCTGTCCAAGTGGACTTCAAGTACCACTGTCCGCACCTAGTGTACTACGAGTATACTCGAGTATACTCGAGTATACTGCTCCTGGTCTCTATGGTCGCCCTGAAGCTGAGAAATTTCGGAGATTGCTTACATTGCATTTACTCCGTGTTACTGAAATTAGCTTGGAGTCTATACGTGGTGCCTACTCGTACTGGACACCTCAAGTTGCCACTCCTGTCGATTCGGCTGCCCTACACTCACCACCGTGATGTACTTCAACGATTACTGCTTCAGTAGAACATGTGGTCATGTGAGCAGCGTAGGCTGGCGATAGTGTTTTCACTAGCAAGTCTGTTCCTTGTATTATCATGAAAAATACTTTGTAACGAACATATCCGATTACATAACGGTATAACAGTACTGAGAAATAGGCGAACTGTTAGTTCGTTACAAGTAAGAGTATTTCCACAGTTTAATCTTGTTTACAAGTAACAAAACAGTGCTAAAACTGTTACTTAATGACAGAGAAGCGTTACTTTACTTCATTACTGTTCAACACTGGTGGCAGAGTACAACGGGACATTCATTTCGGCCTGTACACAAATGCATACAGACATATTGTAACTGTAATTTGAGATTTATAAAGCGCCTCTTAGAGGATAAACGCAACAGAGGTGCTTCCGACCAGAAAAAAGTAAAATCACTGTTAAACAGTACAGTCTTCAGGCGCCTGCGGACACTGGGGGGGGGAGAGAAAGGAGCTCAAGTCGCAATTCTCGAGGGAGACGATTCCAGCAAGTGGGACCATTTATGTAGATATGCCTAACTGCCTATGGCCAAGCCAACAAGGACACGAATATACGTGTAAATCCATTCATGATATGCATTTATGTATACCTAAAATTTCAAGTGTTGGATGGATATAGTGTTTTAGGGATTCCTAGGTATCAGCAGGTCTCGCACAAAATAGTTCTAGTATAGATTTTCAGGTTGCCTGCGCTGTCGTCGTTTTCATCCATCCGTCCATCCGTCCGTCCGTCCGTCCGTCCATCCGTCCGTTAATCTGACAGTATATTACGCTTGGTCAACAGTTCTTCTATATATAGTTGTATGCATAGTTTTATGTTTTTCTGCGCGTTTCAGAGTGTGCCGATCTTCATCTGACAGTATCTGCCTGTGTCCGTCTGTCTGCTTAGCCATCTTGCTGAGTGCTGTGTTTCAAAGGTCGATAAAACGACTATAAATTTCTCTGAAACATAGACGACCTGTTTGTGAAGTTGTTTGCGTGCGCAGCTTTGAGCACGAGCACAGCTGACGTCAGCCCAGAAAATCGAATTCATCTTGATTAGTAAAGACTCAGGGAATAAGCCAGCAGGCCTACAGATGGAAACAGGCTGATAGATGGAGACAAAGTGGCATTGAACTAGGCAAGGCGGATTTAGAAAGAATTATGGATGAAATCTTTGGCCAGCTTCTGAGGCCAACACGTGAGCGCGCTCAGAGCACCTGTCTCGTTGGCAGCACGCCAGATTAATGACGTGGACGGTAAGGATGAAAGAAACGCTTAGACGTTAAGATGTTCAAAAACACACAAACTCAAACCCACACTCACGTGCTGACACACGTATGCATTATAGGCCAGTGGCGAATTCAGGATTACTTGCGTGGGGAGGGCAAAGGAAGAAAGGATGTTGTAGATGTACTGTTAATCGCTGACTGCAACCACATGCAGCATAGTTTGGCCTACCTGCTTATGTTAAAAATTTAATAAACGAATTAAGAAACGGTTAAGACGAAATTCGGTTAACACAAATTGTTGGCATTAGGGGCCTACTACCCTGCATTTCGTGTTACACGGGTTGCACTGTAGTTAGCTAAGATAGAATTAAATTGCTATAGTTAATAATTCCAGTGTTTAATTCATGTTAAATCTGATCGTGCAGGTATACTGTCCGGATTCGGTCTTTGTCCGAGTGTTGTTAGCTGTCTCACTCTGTTATAATTTTCCAAGCGTTTGATAATTTGGGTTAGAATAATACTCAACCTTTGATAAACGAGGTTTAGGTAAGAGATTCAGACACGATGAGTAATGATATCAGACCATATAAACAATTGTAGCCGAGGAAAGGAAAACAATAGAATGCCATCAATCAACCTCGCCATGCAAAGGTACACTACCAGCGAAAATAGCGTCATAGAAACGACTATACTGGACAATAGCCCTAGTTTGGACAATACAACCTGCTCGGTTTGACTCGACTAAATGTCTGCTGCTTGACTTAATCGTAAGCAGCCATGACTAGACATGAATTGGACTGACTAGAATTGATTGGCTGGAAGCTGAATATAGATGCTATCATCCTCTCCACAATCCTCTCAAGGACCTTGGAAGTGAATTTGATAGAAATGGGACGGCGTTTGAATAGATCTCCCGGAGAAAGGATTGGCTTCTGGAGAAGGGGTAGACCAAAGGAATTGACGGAGGTGTGAACGTAGAAAGAAGTAAAGCAACTTTCAGCGAGGGAGAAGTTGACAATAGAAAATGATAGAGTCCAGAACATCAAAGCATTCCTTAAGAAGCGCAGTTGGAATCACGTCCAGCGCACATTTCTTCTTGGGAGACGACCGAATAATGTTATCAATTTCAGGCAGAGATGTCGGTTTGAAGAGGATGAAGACTGGTGAATAGGAATTTGGGATGGGAAAAATATAAAAGTTTTTGAAAGAGTTATCTTGATTGCAGAGATTTTGGGGGGGGGGAAGTTGAGAAATTTCTCAGCAAGAGATTGCTGTTTTTCGGCAAACAGTAGATGGTTGTGGTATTTATTGGTTATAGAGTTTTATTCATATCATCGAAGTTCTGAGGCCTCTAAACAATATTTGGATGCGGTAACGCGAGGATAACTAACTTGTAACCTTGGCGCACTTTTGGCCAGACTTACCATTTTTGTCGTGAGCTCCATATCATCAACATGGAGCTCAATCAATATTGTGTCCGGTATTTCGAAGGCGCCGCCTAGCAGCCCTAAATAAAACTGTTTTAACTATGACTGTAGTAACAACTAAATTTAAAATTATACCATTTTCTGTTAATAAATAAGGTCACAGTGACGTCAGTTGAAAAAACACCCTTGCAAAATGGCAAAATTAGTGAAGAGGACAAAACGGTTTTACGTTTTCTGCCATGAAATAAAATGTATGGAATAACACTTTTTAAAACCATTTTTAATATAAATTATGTTTAAAATATAGTTAACTTAAATATGTAATATTTAGCTAAAATTCTTCTAGTTTAGATTAAGCTTGAATAATAATTTCCATAAGTTGTTGGAATATTTCCGAGCTTAAGTCTTTTCCGTTTACAGTCAAATGTTTTTTCATAACAGATAAACGCTACATAAATTCCATTGCATAATACAATAACCACATTTCGTGCTTATGAATGTGAACATTTGTACGTGTGTGCATGTATGTACGTGTCTATATGCGGTGGTGTTTATATGTGTCCGTATGTATATATATATATGTATATCTTCTCTCTCTCTTTCTCTCTCTCTCTCTCTCTCTCTCTCGGTGTGTGTTTCTGTGCCTGGCTGTGATTTTTGGCAGAAAGCCGAGCGGAAGACTTCCGGGCAGGAGTGCAATGACAAGATGAAATGCATCCCTCTCGGAGGCGGTGGTCTAAGCCAGACAGGGAGAAGTTACGGTCTTCCGTTACTGCAAATCACACCCTGGTGCTGCTGTAAGTGGGTGCATGCCTCGAATGCTGAGGCAGTCTGTGAGTCCTCTTGCGGTGGTCCCGTGGGATCCGCTGGAGACGGAGCGGCATACAGAGTGGCATTTGTCAAGATTTCCAGACGTGACAACGGAGTTCGTTGTCTTATCTGGCCCTTCTCTTGTTTCTCAATTTCCCGCATTCTCACCTCTCCCTCTTCTTCTCTGGCTCTCTACATCTCGTTCGGACGTCCCTAAATCGGAGACTCTCTTACACGTGATCCATACTTTCAAAGCTGGTTGAAGGCAGCCAGAGGAGGAGGCACCAGGCAGTTCTTCGGTCAGACAGAAAGATAGACAAACAGACAGCCAAGCAGTGTGGAAGACAAGGACACGTCCAGAAAGGCAGACAGGAAGGCTGTCAAACAAGAAGGCAGACAGACAGGCAGGTTGGCTCTATGGCCGCTGCAGTGGCATGCAGTTGTTAAGTAAAATACATGATATCGGTGAGAACAGGAAGACAGACGAGGCAGTGCGTGAGACAGACAGACAGATACAGACAGACACAGACAGACGCACACAGACACACACAGACAGACAGACGCAGACAGACACACACAGACAAACGGACAGACAGGCAGACAGACATACAGACAGGAATTTGAAAGCGACGGAGGATTCTGCGGAGAGTAATCTGTTTCGAGGTCAGTCGAAGTTTCTGAATCTTGAGAGAAATCAGTCAAAGCAATTTATCTTTACTGCAAGTTCTTCGCACCCTCAGTAATCACCATCAATTCTTCCTCTTCCGCCCACCCCATCTAATTCTCTTCCTCTTCCTTCTTTTTCTCCTCCTTCTTATTCTCCTATTCCTTTTCATTCTCCTCCTCCTCCTCCTACTTGTTTTCCTCCTTCTTATTTTCGTCCTTCTTATTCTCCTATTCCTTTGTTTTCTTCTTCTATCCTCATTCAACTCTTTATTTTCCCTCTCTTCCTAATTTTCATTCTGTCAATTCTTTTTCTTCTTTCCTGTTTATTCCCCTCTTTCTTTTTAATCTCTTTCATACTTTTCAATCTAGCATCGTTTTTTCGGTTTTCTCCTCCTCCTTCTCCCTCTCTCCTCTTCATTATCCTTTTCCTACTTACTCTCCTTCTTTTTCTCATTCTTCTCCTCTCTCTCTATCATTCTCATAATTCTTATTCTCATTCTTACCCATCTCTTTCTTTCCATTTTCTTCTTTCTCAATTTGCGTCTCATCTGTTTTATTTGCCTCTTATATTTTCTTCTTCTGCGTCTCTTCCCCGTCTCATTCCCCTCCTCATTCTTATTCTCCTCCTCATTCTCATTCCCCTCCTCATTCTCATTCCCCTCCTCATTCTCATTCCCCTCCTAATTCTCATTCCCCTCCTCATTCTCATTCCCCTCCTCATTCTTATTCTCCTCCTCATTCTCATTCCCCTCCTCATTCTCATTCCCCTCCTCATTCTTATTCTCCTCCTCATTCTCATTCCCCTTCTCATTCTCATTCCCCTCCTCATTCTCATTCCCCTCCTCATTCTTATTCTCCTCCTCATTCTCATTACCCTCCTCATTCTTATTCTCCTCCTCATTCTCATTCCCCTCCTCATTCTCATTCCCCTCCTCATTCTCATTCCCCTCCTCATTCTCATTCCCCTCCTCATTCTTATTCTCCTCCTCATTCTCATTCCCCTTCTCATTCTCATTCCCCTCCTCATTCTCATTCCCCTCCTCATTCTCATTCCCCTCCTCATTCTCATTCCCCTCCTCATTCTCATTCCCCTCCTCATTCTCATTCTCCTCCTCATTCTTATTCCCCTCCTCATTCTTATTCTCCTCCTCATTCTCATTCCCCTCCTCATTCTCATTCCCCTCCTCATTCTCATTCCCCTCCTCATTCTCATTCCCCTCCTCATTCTTATTCTCCTCCTCAATCTCATTACCCTCCTCATTCTCATTCCCCTCCTCATTCTCATTCCCCTCCTCATTCTCATTCCCCTCCTCATTCTTATTCTCCTCCTCATTCTCATTCCCCTCCTCATTCTCATTCCCTCCTCATTCTTATTCTCCTCCTCATTCTCATTCCCCTCCTCATTCTCATTCCCCTCCTCATTCTTATTCTCCTCCTCATTCTCATTCCCCTCCTCATTCTCATTCCCCTCCTCATTCTCATTCCCCTCCTCATTCTCATTCCCCTCCTCATTCTCATTCCCCTCCTCATTCTCATTCCCCTCCTCATTCTCATTCCCCTCCTCATTCTCATTCCCCTCCTCATTCTTATTCTCCTCCTCATTCTCATTCCCCTCCTCATTCTCATTCTCCTCCTCATTCTCATTCTCCTCCTCATTCTCATTCCCCTCCTCATTCTTATTCTCCTCCTCATTCTCATTACCCTCCTCATTCTCATTCCCTCCTCATTCTCATTCCCCTCCTCATTCTTATTCTCCTCCTCATTCTCATTCTCCTCCTCATTCTCATTCCCCTCCTCATTCTCATTCCCCTCCTCATTCTCATTCCCCTCCTCATTCTTATTCTCCTCCTCATTCTCATTCCCTCCTCATTCTCATTCCCCTCCTCATTCTCATTTCCCTCCTCATTCTCATTCCCCTCCTCATTCTTATTCTCCTCCTCATTCTCATTCCCCTCCTCATTCTTATTCTTCTCCTCATTCTCATTACCCTCCTCATTCTCATTCCCCTCCTCATTCTCATTCCCCTCCTCATTCTTATTCTCCTCCTCATTCTCATTCTCCTCCTCATTCTCATTCCTTTCCTCATTCTCATTCCCCTCCTCATTCTCATTCCCCTCCTCATTCTTATTCTCCTCCTCATTCTCATTCCCCTCCTCATTCTCATTTCCCTCCTCATTCTCATTCCCCTCCTCATTCTTATTCTCCTCCTCATTCTCATTCCCCTCCTCATTCTTATTCTCCTCCTCATTCTTATTCCCCTCCTCATTCTCATTCCCCTCCTCATTCTCATTCCCCTCCTCATTCTTATTCTCCTCCTCATTCTCATTCTCCTCCTCATTCTCATTCCCCTCCTCATTCTCATTCCCCTCCTCATTCTCATTCCCCTTCTCATTCTTATTCTCCTCCTCATTCTCATTCCCCTCCTCATTCTCATTCCCCTCCTCATTCTCATTTCCCTCCTCATTCTCATTCCCCTCCTCATTCTTATTCTCCTCCTCATTCTCATTCCCCTCCTCATTCTCATTCTCCTCCTCATTCTTATTCTCCTCCTCATTCTCATTCCCCTCCTCATTCTCATTCCCCTCCTCATTCTTATTCTCCTCCTCATTCTCATTACCCTCCTCATTCTCATTCCCCTCCTCATTCTCATTCCCCTCCTCATTCTCATTCCCCTCCTCTCATTCCCCTCCTCATTCTTATTCTCCTCCTCATTCTCATTCCCCTCCTCATTCTCATTCCCCTCCTCATTCTCATTCCCCTCCTCATTCTTATTCTCCTCCTCATTCTTATTTTCCTCAATTTCTTCTCCTCCTTCTGATTCTCCTCTTCCTCCTGATCGTCGTCCACGTGCTCCTCTTCTAAGTCGTGATTCAGCGCATGATTTTCATCTTTTACCTCTTCGTTTCTCTCCAACTTGTTTTGCGTTTCGTGCCGACACGAATGCAGGAGTTTATACATTCTTTTGGCCGTAATGACAATGGAGTGTATAGTGCAACATTTTTTTTTGGCTCATCTAAATCCGGGAAATGCAAGTAGTTCACGTGTTATCATGATGGAAACTTCATAATGCCTAGAAGCGACATATGTAGGTCACACCAATGTCTCAGGCACATACACTCGGGGCCTACTTTAGAAAGCTGCAGAGACACTGAATAAATCTTTCTGGACGGATTGGACACAAAGGTTGCTGGACAGCCCAAGAGCGTGAATAGAGGAATAAGAGCGAAAGCTGGAATCGAAATAGACGCAATGGTTCATGTACGGCATTCAGCCAAACAGAGAGGCAGAGCAGCAGGCAGACATACAGGCAGATAAACAGACAAGCAAGCACAAAAGAAAATAACAGATTAAAAAACGTATGGATATAAAGGAACTCAGGCAGCGTATTAAACGCATAAGGGCAGAGGGAGGGATAGGGGGTGAGGGTACCAGCACGGGTGACAAAATCTGTGGCCCTATAAAAGGAGGAAAATACTCGAAGACAAATTTATCTACAGCGACCGTATGGCCTCGACCCTGTTCATTTTTTAATGAATTGATCGGGTAAGATCCTCCACCACCGCCACCCTCGCTGGAATGGGCGTCACGCCAATTGAGGTTCCCATATACGGACCGTGCTAGCCCGAGATTTAAACCTCTGAAATGTAGCCACTATCGGTATGCGAACCGGCATCCTCACGCAGAGAGCCGCCTTGCCGTACCCTTTAACCAATGTAGCTAACCAGGTCAGCTGAAATACCATGGCGACGATTGTGACGTCAATGTGTGTCAGGCCAAGTGAGGCGCCGCCCTGACTTACCCTTTAATCAATGTAGCAAACCAGACCAGCGACTGAGACGGCGATAGACTTGTAAACGCACACAGAGAGCAGGAATAGAGACACGAACAAAGAAGAGAACGCGAAGTGTCATAGGACCGCAGAGACACACAGCTGCACACGGACAGATACAGACACACGCGTGTAACAAATCTAATGAGAAATGGCGTCGCTAAGTGATGGGTCGAGGGCAGCCTGACCGGTGTTTGCGTCGGTCGTCGCTTGCTGCTGAGGCAGATTAAGGGAAGAATGATGCTAATGAAATCCACGATGCGACGATTGGTCGCTCCTGTAGAGCAGCAGAGGCTCGCTGCCCCAACGACGAAATCAGAACTAAGCCGAATGGGTCGTTTGACAAATCACCCGACTGCGCATGCTCCGACGGGACTGGAACGACCTTCATCGATTAAAGGATGGAATTAGGGTCGGCGCCAGAGTGGCCTGCACCCTAACCTAGTCTTCCAACTATAGCGCCTCTATACCTTAACTTTCAAAAAGCGGATGCACTGAAGCAGAATTGTGACCGCGAGTGAGAAAACCCAGCCTAACTTGGACAAATCAGTAAGCTAGAAATGCCTCAGAAGGCAATTAGGTACACAATAAGTCCAAACAGTTCTATTTATAGTTTTCAGAGTCTAAATATTTGAATCAAAAGATCTCAAGTTTGACTTCAGGAGATGTAATTATAAACAGGCACATAAAAATTCTATTTAATTTACAACAGAAAGCTAATTCATATTAACATTTGACTCGAGAGTTTTTTTAGAAGTAGGACTACTTATGTGAAGACTTAAATATATTAAAACATTTAAACTTTATAACTATTTATCCTTATTTTGAAAATCCATAGTTTGCAGATATTTTAAATAATTTAATCTTAACTCATTTTATATACATGTCATAGGTATTTAGTAGGTAGTTTGTACATAAAACATGAATCCATTGCGGATTATTTAAATTTTAAAAAATCTTTTTATTGTCATGAAGTCATTAATGAACGGCCTTATCAATATGAATTTCTCTGATACCGGGAGGTTTTTCAGTTCACATTTCTAAAAAACCCTCATTCCATTTAATTACACGTTATCACAGAAGTCAAGCCTGCGTCATGACGCCATTAATGAACGGCCTTATCAGTATGAATTTCTCTCATAGCGAGAGGTTTTTGAGTTCACTGGTAATGAATTTTGCGATGTGAACTAAAGCCTACGTCAATGGCCCAGTCAGAATATAAGGGTGTCGTTACACTCTGGAAACTACTGCTAAGTCCACAGCTATTTAATGCACGTGTAGTAGTTAGGAAGATGACGAACAAAAATTCGAATATCAGCAGCGAATGAGAGGCAGGGAAATCGAGTCAAAGGATTTGTGTGAAATTGACAGCCCGGCCATGGATAATCGAGGCATTGCATAACGCTGTGATATATGTGAAGTTGTCACGCATAAAGAAAGCTAGACATTATGTCAGAAGATATACTGTCGGTAAATCACATGCGCGACGTCCAGACATCATAGTAATTAACATGATGTCAGGTGTTGAGATTGCAGTTCTCCAATTGATTTGTTGTTGACTGCATGATGTGGTTAAGCTTATTTTGTGTATTGTAGTGTAAAACTTTAATGGACAAAATAAATGTAATCACACTTTAACAGACAAATCCTTAATAGCCATGACTTGTTACGGGCGATTCGTTAACAATAATATAAAAGTTTTTAGAGTTACCACTGAAGAAAAGTCAGCAGCTACCTATACACCATCTCGCATCTCCTTCCCCAAACATGGCTGAACCACTCAACAAATGGACCTCCTATAGGCTTACATTCCTCTAGCTTGAACCAATATATAGTTGCTATGGCACCTGTTCTGAGAGGAAACGGCAGATAATTGAACCAGTTGCAGCGTGGCATTGACAAATTACAGAGATGAAAATCATTGCGTAGGCCGTTTGCAATTATCGATTACGGAGGTAATCAATATAATGTGGAATCAATATATATGTAAAGATATTATGATGTGCGGACACAGATCTTACTAACCGTAGCTTTTGAAGTTCAAGTGACTTTAACCCTTTATGATGCTATCAGAAACAATTAGTTGGCCTGGGAAGCAGAGTTCGACCGTACGTACGGAACGTACGCTATTTTTTCTGCTGAAATGCGTACCGTACGCGTACGCTATTTTTTGGCTAAATTAATAAATAGCGTACGCTAATTTTTCTGCATTACGTGTTAGTCGAAATATTTTTTTTATTATAGAATTAACAAAGAATAACAAAAATTAAAAATTAAAAATTAAAGAATGGAAAACGTTTTAAAACAATTCCGTGAACAATTGTGTATTTTTATTCCAATTTTCTAACAATAAACTACGGTCATAAATTGATTAAATTCCAGCAGTGAGTTTTGAATTTTATTTCTGTTGATAAAATAATCAAATTATACAAAATAAAACCAAAATAATAATTTACCTCTTCGCTGAAACGGAACTACAAATAAAAACTCTAAAGTGACGTAATAAAGACTAGAAAAAAAACGACGAGAAAATGACGAGAAAAAAATGTGACGTCACGAGAAGCAACTAATATTAAAGGCTGCTCATACGTACGGAATACGAACGTACCGTACGGCGTACGCTATTATTTTTAGTAAATTACGTACCGTACGCGTACGCTATCTTCTGCCCTAACGTACGGTCGAACTTTGCTGGGAAGAATAGAATCCAAAACTCGAGAATTTTCATATGCAAAGGAGAATGTTCAGTGAGATATACTCTTAATAAACCCTTAATATACAGGGTTGGCTGGGCGCCAGAGCAGCCAGTATGCCTCGTGTTTTGAGTCTTGACTTATGCCCCAATGGTTCAAATCCCGGGTACCTCAAGTGAAACGGATACAGATGGCGTATTGAAACCATAAATTTGAGGTTTGAGCTGGATTTACATCTAGTCGACAGAAATAAGTTTCTTTAATGTGTGTTTGCCTTTTTGTTGCCTCAAAATTATCAAGTCCTAGGCGGCCGCATTCTTCGTGTAGTGAGAGATGAATTACTTCACCCTTTTGTCATCAAAGTGGAATCTGATGGCCTTTTATTGCTTTTCGATATGTAGGGTAGATTAGGGTAGGGTATATGGTTGGGTAAGATAAGGTAAAGTGAGGCAAAGTATGGTAAGTTAATGTCAAGTAATGTCAAATAAAGTCAGGTGAGGTAACGTTAATAAGTTAAGGTAAAACGAAGAAGGGTAAGGCAATTTAAACTAAGATAAGGCAATGTAAAGTAAGATAAGGCAATGTAAGGTAATAAAAGTTAGATAATTGTGAGTAAGGTAAAGAAGGGTAATGTAAGGTAATGGTGTATGTTTGTGTATGTGTTACTGCCATTCTGTCACTTCTTTCCAATTCCTTCACTATTTTTTGTGGGTGTGCGATAGCCTAGTGGTTATCGTGCAGGAGTGTCAGCCAAGAGGCCAGGGATTCCAATCCCTTCCAGGGCTATCATAAGTTTCAAGATTTCTGCTTCACTTACGCCCCCTAGCGAACTCAGCTATAAAATGAGTACACTTACCGCACACTGTCCGTGGGAGGATCAGGCAGCGACAGAGAGAGGGGGCTAGCCACCCTATCCTCATATGCCGAGGCTGAGACATATGAAGTCGCTAACGCTTCATATGCACGGCTGCTTCTCGGGGCTAGCGTAAAGGGCTGGTCCTTTCTTATTCTTCTGTTTTATTTTTATTTTTTTATTTTTTTTTTATTTTCGCAAGTAAGCGATAAGCATCGAATAAGGTTTCGTATGCTGTCATGTCATGGTATCAGTTCATAACCCACTGAAATCTAATTAACTAAAATTAATGACTATTATTGAGCGCGAGGATGCCGTTATGCGTCCCGGTCGTGGCTTGATTCAGAGATTTAAATCTCCGGCTACCACGGTCAGTACACGGAGTCCTTAAATGGCGTGGCGCCCATTCAAACGAGCAGCGGTGTGAAGGATCTCACCCGATGAGTTCATTGAAATATGAGCTGGGTCGAGATCATACGGTCGCTATAGGAAAAAAACGTGTAGGCCTACATTTTACATTTACTTTCATTATAACATCCTTATCTCTCTCTCTCTCTCTCTCTCTCTCTCTCTCTCTCTCTCTCTCTCTCTCTCTCTCTCTCTCTCTCTCTCTCTCTCTCTCTCTCTCTCTCTCAGTATGTGCGATTTGTCATTAAAGGTATCGGGAGAAAAAGGCCATTGGACAAAGAGCAAGTGAACAGAGAATAGGGCATTGAAATTTGGTCGGATATTCCGAACTTGGACGAGGGACCGAACTTGGACGAGGGAAACACCCCATTCGCATCCACTAATTCCACCCTGCGATTATTATAACCTTACTCCCTTCCAGTGATGTACAGTCCGTACTTCATTCGGTGACTGGTCTCAAGTTTTGCAGTTTGTTGTTCACTTGTAGCTTCACTGGTCTGTTGTCAGTCGCATCCGGATTCAAAATCCTACTTCTTTCACGGTGGTTAGCTGTCACTGCTTTTAGTCCAACAGACTCGGACACCGATTGCAACTTCTCTGGAACGCTTTGTACGCTACAATAACGGCGCTATATAAGGCTGTGAAATAGAATAGAATGGAGTAGAATGGAATAGATAGAACAGAATTATAGATTATAACTGAATAGAATGGATGGAATACAATGGGACGGAATAGAATGCATTACATTACACCAAGGTCGAGTAAAGAGTCAAGACATGTTAGGTAAGGAGGTAAAGTAATCTTTCACCTAGTACCTATCATCATTAGTTCCCTGCAGAGGCGTGCTTCTGTCGCAGCTGAAGCGAATTATGTAGAGCTAATGTATAGGCAACAATGGAAAACGCAGAGAATCTGGGTCTTTCTTTCACTTGGTTCAACAGCAAATCATCGGTTTCTTATGAAGTACAGAGATTTGAAACTCTTTCCTTTCTCAGGCTTATTGTCTTCTGTGCCGCTCTAACAGTAACTCTTGCCCTATTAGGCGCCACATAAATTTCCTCTGACACATTATATTGAATCCTTTACGATGCCTCTGTCGTTTCCATTGTCTGTCCTGTCGCAGATGTCTGTCTGTTTGTTTGTCTGTGTGTGTCTGGGTATATCTGCGTGTATGTCAATATGTGTGTGTGTGCGTCTGCTTATCAATGTCTCTGCCGGTGTGCTCTCCTTTACCCCCTTGATTACTTTGAATTTGAAGAAGTCGTCGAAACACGAGAATCTGCAAGATGGGTCATTTACAGACCTCATGACATAACCCAACCCAATTCTCGCTTAATCTCCGCCTACTAATGATCTAATTTCAGCCCATGGTCGTCGTCGTCGTCTTAAGGTCGTGACCTGTGCTTTTGCTATTTTGAAAGCAAGAACGAGACGAACGACTCACGCGCTTAAGCAGAAAAAAGAGAATTACAATTGATTGATGTCATATTATCACTGAACTGTCAGGTTGGACGATAATTCAGGCTTTTCGTCAATATTCGAAAACGACGCAGCTGTTAAGCGATCAGACATGCGCAGCGATAAGTTACAACGTCAGCGCACATCTGGCGGCCATCTTCGGTATGATTACTTCAGAGAATTAGTTCTTCGTTTCGACACTTCCGGTCCGCTATAAGTTGTTAGTTTCCGTTATCTTGTTGCCAGACACGCTGACAACGACCGACTTCACAGAACAGTTTAGTATTCTGAGCTGGAAATCCGGCGGTAATGAACCCCGAGACTGTTTTGCGCTGCCGCAGATCAGCGTTTCCGTTTCCGTTCTGGTCGTAGTATGCTGCAGCAGTGCATGTCGGGAAGACGACGAGGCGAGATTGTCGGTGCTGACGTAGGCTTCCGGATGTTGGAGGGAATCGGAAGAGAGGAATCGGCGCGACAGTGGGCTGCAATCGCAGAGCAAGAGCTTCTTGAATGCGTTGCGGAAGTCCTTGTTCATGAAAGCATAGACGCACGGATTGACGAAACTGTTGCAGTAGCCGAGCCAGGTCACGGCCGCCTCCACTTTCGCGTTGATCGGGCAGCTCTCACCGCAGAACGGGGTCACGAGGTACATGACGAAGAACGGGAGCCAGCAGAGGCAGAACAGACCCATCAGGGTCCCGAGGGTCTTGATCGCCTTCGACTCGCGTCGAACCCGCAGCGAGCGCTTGTTGAGTCTAGCGCTTACCTTCTGCGGATTCTTCTGGCGGTAGGACTTTTCGAGAAAGTCGATCTCCTCCGCCTGACGCTTGGCGATCCGGAAGATCTGTGCGTAGACGACGGCCATGACGATGAGAGGCAGGTAGAAGGACGTACAGGAGGACACGACGGCGTACTTCCAGTTGGGATGGAGCAGACAGGACGTGCCGTTGACGTTCGTCGCCATACTGCTCCGTTGCGGGTCGTAGAACCAGCCGAGGTAGATTGGCACGAATGATATAGCGCCGCTACATGACCAGACGCCGGCGACTAGGAGGATGGCTCGGCGTTTCGGCACGCGAGTCCTGTAGGTCAGGGGAGCGGTGATGGCCAAGTAACGATCGATGGAGATGAGGCAGAGATGAAGGATGGAAGCCGTACAGCAGGTGACGTCACACGATATCCAGAAGTGGCAGAACGTCCATCCGAAGAGCCACCTGCCTTCGATGTGGTAGAGTACAGAGTACGGCATAACGAGTACGGCGACCGTCAGATCAGCCACGGCCAGCGACGCAATGAAGTAGTTAGTAACCGATCGCAACCGGCGGAAGAGAACGACGGCGAGGATGACGAGGCAATTGCCGAACAAGGTAAAGACGATGATTAGGCCGAGGGCCACTCCCGTCACAACCACCGCACCCACCATTCCATCCTCCTCCGGCCACCCTTCTTCCTCGCCCAAATCAGTACCGTTAGTGACATTCGAGTGCATGGCGTTCATGATGTCGTCTGCTGCTCAGCCGCAAACCAAACTGAATTCCATGGCAGCAAAGAAACAAATTAGGCATAAAATAACACGAATAACTCATAAAACTATTGTTTGACTACAGTAGATACTAATGAGGGACGGATCCGGGTTCTAGGCTGAGGCCTAGGTCTAGATAGTCATAAAGAAGAAGTGTTAGCGACTTCATTTCTTAGCCACGGCATATGAGGGCAGGTGGCCAGTCCCCACTTTCGCAGCCTCACCGACAGTGTCACCGATGCACTCATTTTGAAGCTGATTTCCTTAGAGGTCGCAATGGGATCAGAAATCTTGAACTGTTTTTTGCCCTGTGAGGGTTATGAACCCCTGACCTCTTGGCTGACAGTCCAGCAAGCTACCTACTACACTACCACGCACCCGTGTAGTGATAAAACAAGTAAAAAGTTTAGTTGGCCGTTTTGATGAGCGGGGAATAAGACTATTCCTACGAATCCGCTGCTGCTTATTCCCTCCCTGAATCCGCTACAGCTTAAATGGCTCAAACTCTCACGTTCATACATATAGGCATAGACAGACAGACAGACACACACACAGACAGACAGACAGACAGAGAGACACACAGACAGACACACAGACAGACACACAGACAGACACACAGACAGGGCTATATTAAAATCACAGTGTTATTGTCTGTTAGTTTCTTTCGTATACAGTTGATACATATAGGCATAGACAGACAGACAGACAGACAGACAGACAGACAGACAGACAGACACTCAGACAGACAGACACACAGACAGACACACAGACAGACAAGGCTATATTAAAATCACAGTGTTATTGTCTGTTAGTTTCTTTCGTATACAGTTGATATTGCCTTTTGTGTCGTTGTTTGTCGTTGTTCGTTGTTCCTCCCATAGGACGCCAGGGACCTCGTCGGATCGGAAGATCGGACGAGGGTCGTTGTCGACTCGAGTTAGAACCTGTATGCGTGTCCGGACTTTTATAAAGCGCATTTTAGAAACTTTTCAAAGGACTATGAACACGGCAAGTCAGCAGATCTAAACAGGTAAGATTGAACTAGGGAGGAAAATGTTGTTTGTCTGTTGTCCAGAGATCGACTACGAATGTCAAGTGACCTGAGCAGATGGTCCGTCGAGGGTTCGGCTGCTCATTGCACCGGATACAATATTCATCTGCATAATCCCAGTTGCACGAACACGTGACATCACCGTCGCTAACACAACACACGAACATACATAAACGATATTGTCTGTCTACTTTTGTCTCTGCTCGTCTGTTTCTCTCTGTTTGTCTGTTTTCCTGCCTCGCTCTCTCCCTATGATCTCTTATTTTTCTGCCGTCCAGTTGTTGATTTCTTCGAAAGATTCCACGCCCCATACTAATAAGAACACTCAAAACAACACAGGCGCATAGAGCCAATCACACCGCCAAATCACGTCTTCGGTAGTAGTAATAGTAGTAGTAGACCTAGTAGTAGTAGTAGTAGTAAGTAGTAGTAGTAGTAGTAGTAGTAGTAGTAGTAGTAGTAGTAGTAGTAGTATTTCCAATGTTTAACGACATCTTATGACATCAAAGGCCGTCGATGTCGCCCTCCTCCATTATCCAGGCTTGGAACTGGCACTACCCGTGTACGGCAGTAGCGAAGTTCTCCACGTGTTCGGTGCGTGCCATCCAGCACATGATTCGCGCGTGTACGAACAAACCAATAACCTGACGACTCATGAAAATTTCTTATACAAACGCTCGCTTAAAACTCGCTGACAAAGCAGCATCATGTTACGTTCGTATTATCTTCATGCTCTTCTGAAGTCTACGAATCAACCTCAGATGGTTTGCAATCAGAACACAACGCAGTGTTATACAATCTACCGCAAAATACAGAAGATCATCTTCGCACCCATACCAACCTCAACTATAAGAAACAATTACACGCGTTACAGCCAATCTGACACCACATTCAAGTGGCTCTTACGATACCTTACTTCAAAATTAAAGGCTTGCAACGCCAAACATCATCTCACAACTTTAAATATTTAGACACAGTAACAGTCAAATATATCAACGGATTGTGTATTGTATTGTATTTGACAACTTATATAGCGCTTCTTACAGAAAAAAAGTAATCAGAGGATCTTCCAGCATGAGAACACCTGGGAAATAAGAACGTCTTTAAACGAGCTGACTGAGCTCTATCACCAACAGTGACCCTTGCACGAAATGATAGCGGAAGTTCACTCCATAGAGATGGGCCAACAACAGTAAAAGCCCTCTGCTGAGCAAGCGAAGACTTAAAATGAGGAACAAATAGATCCAGACGATCTAGAGAACTTAGAACATTGTGATCAGCATATTGTAACGAACTCCGTTTATTTTGACTGGACCTGCCGGGTTCCAACTGCAGTGGGTAGAATGCAGAATAGAGGCCACTTGCCAGGATGATGCCCACGTCCCCCGCATTTCAGGGTAATGCTGCGATCCATGGCCAATGGGTCACCGTCCAGCTTTGCAGAGTCTGGCCCTATAACCTGGGCGTCTACACGTCTATCTCTTGACCCCATAGGAAAATTATCACGGCTAGAAGGGGAGGACATCTTTAGATTAAGAGTGAACATACAACGGAACACACACACACCTACACACAGGTACACACACGCACGCACACACACACATATACACGCTTAAGTATAATGCACTATTACACGCTAAATTACTTACTGCAATCAGGCAGTTGATTCACCTACACGTACAAATCAATCCGTTAACTCTACACATAACATCCATTGGCTTAAGGTCCGCCTTTCAGGAATGTAAAAGGCGCCTTATTCGGGGAAAAAGTGGCCGTTAACTGAATGAAACCATTGGGTCTGTCGCCACTCAAACGACACTTGAAAGACCGTTGAAAGGAAACGAATTGGACAAATATTTCTCCATATACATATATTTCTCCATATATTTGCTGTCTTGCCCTTTTTCCTTTGAGACAGCAAATGTCTAATTACCTTAACTATTCAACATAAGACAGGGCTTCAGCTAGGTCTTAACACTGGTTAGCTTGCTCACCCTTGTTAGTTTCTCAGCTGGATTCCCGTTCCATTGTTTATTTTTCAGCTGGATTCCCGTTCCTTTGTTTATTTTTCAGCTGGATTCCCGTTCCATTGTTTATTTTTCAGCTGGATTCCTGCTCCTGTCTCTGTGAAGACGACAACTGTCCTTCGGATTTCTTTAATGAATTTCAAGCTCTTTTGGAGGCTCTAATCTCATCTCCTAATGAACTAGTCAAGAGAGGCGAGACTTTAACATTCAAATGATCACATTTATACTACCATTCATGAACACGTGACTTCTTTTGATCTTAAGCCGCACATAACCTTGCCAAAAGCTAAAGCCATACCTTTGATCTGGTGACAAGGTCCGATTACAAAATAATTAAAGAATCCTTGACTAAGAAAACTTATCTTTCCGATAACATTGCCGTCGCTGCTTCTATTTCTTTACCTACAAAACCACACCTCAATTACACTTATCACTTTCAGGCCCTGGCATCAACCATATATCCATAATCTTGCTCGAGGTCACTTTGGAAGGCCCTCGTTAAGTTACTCCATGGGATAACATCATGCACTCTACCCAAGACCTCCCGCCATCCACACTGGCTGATGTTTTCATTAAATTCTTTATTGACAAGATATCCAACATCAGAATAAAATTCTCTGATATTTCTCTATAAAATTGCTTTTCATTTCGTGACCGCTTCCCACCTACTCATGATTCTCTTACTCCCGCAACTTTGGGTGAAATTTGGTCACTTGTTTACTCCTGCGTACAATTCCAACTTACCTTCTCAAAAGCTGCTCAGATGTGCTTGGTACCAATATCTTGACATTAATCAATCGGTCGCTTGTTGAGGGCTCCTTCCCATCATGTTTCTCTCACGCGGTAGTTTACCCTTTGCTGAATAAACCGCATTTTGAATGCTGACACTCTGTCAACTATCGACCAATCTCAAACTTGAATTTGGTATCTAAACGTCTTGAACGTGTTGTAAGAACTTGACTAGAAGCAGACCTGTCTTCGAACTCCTTAGGCCTACTTTTCCCTTTTCAGTCAGCATGTCGCAAATTCCATTCCCCTGCGAAAGCTCTTCTCTCTGCGCATGTCCATAATGACACCATCGTTCTATATACAATGGTAAAGTAACTGTCTTACTCTTCTTGTTTCTTCTTTGCCTGTGTGCCATCTTCGACGCTGTCAATCATGCTACCTTGCTCACTGATTTGGTGACTGATGCATTGAACATTAAAACAGTGGAGCTATAGAAGTTCTCAGATGATAATTTACTATTATTATAGACGCATATAAAGGAAGACAGAGGAAGTGACAGAGAAAGTGACAGAGGAAATGACAGAGGAAGGCAGAGATATAATCTAGAGACTCTGATGAGAAGTAGGAAAAAGATGGAGACAGAGTGAGCGAAGGCACAGACGGTGCAAGGCTCCAAACTGCCACCGAAATGGCGCTTGTGCAAATACGTTCTATCGAAGTGCAAACTTCTAGGCTGTAGGCGGACAAACACTAATGCATCACACAGACCTCGCTCTCCTGGTTGTCGTTAATTGCTTTTCTGGCGTTACAAAACTTCTCCTCCTGTCAGCCTCTGCTTTTACTCGCTTTCCCTACCTCCCTCCCTCCCTCTCCCTCCCTCTCCCTCCATTTTCCCTGCCTTCCTTCCTTCCTTCCTCTCTCTCTCTCTCTCTCTCTTCCTCCCCTCTCTCACTCTCTCATCACCCTCTGCTTCTCTGCCTCCCTCTCTCCGGCGCTGCTCTTCAGTGCGCCGCATAATTATTACGGAAGCCATGGGGATTTTATATGGCGCAATCGTGTTCGGGATGACAGTGATGGCGAGGAGCATGGGGAGAGAGAGAAAGGGATCGACTATGGGAGAAATGAAGGGCGAAAGGAAGGAGGGACGAACGGAGAGAAATGTAAATGTACATTTTTCCTATAGCGACCGTATGGCCTCGATCCTGCTCATTTTTCAATGAATTTATCGGGTGAGATCCTTCCGCATCGCTGCCCTGTCCCTTTAAATGGGCCCCACGCCATTAAGATCCCCGTGTACTGACTGTGCAAGCCCGAGATTCAAATCTCTGAAATATAGCCACGACCGGGACGGGAACCGGAGATCCTCATGCTCAGAGGACGCCTTGACGTATGCGGTAACTAATGTAGATAGCCAGGCCAGCAAGATGGATGACGGACAAAGTAGGATAAAGGACAAGATGAATGGAGTAAGGCAGAGAAGCATTGAGGAGTACACGAAGGAAAGAAGGGACTGATAGAAACAGAAATATTTAAGAGAGAGAGAGAGAGAGACAGAGACAGAGAGAGAGACACAGAGAGAGAGAGAGATGCTGGCAAATTGGATTCCGGACAAGAGAGGATGAAGGAATGAAGGGAAAATGAAAAGAAGGATGAAAGTAAGGAAAGACAGACCGAAGGCATGAACGACGAAAGGAAAGAAAGAATGAACGGAAGAAGGAAGGAGGAAAGAAGGAAAGAAACAATGGAAAGAGGAAGGGAAGGAAGGTAGGAAAGAAGATAGAAACAATGGAAAGAGGAAGGGAAGGAAGGTAGGAAAGAAAGAAGAAACAAAGAAAGCAAGAAATGATGGAAGGAAAAAGAAAGACAGAAATTAAAAAAGAAGGGAAGGAAAGAAGGAAGGAGGGGAGGAAGGATATAACGAACGAACGAATGAACAAACTATAGAACGAAATTCCTTCTTCGTTCCTTCTTTCCTTCCTTTCGTCGTTCAGGCCTTCTTTCTGTCCTTCCTTCCTTCTTTACTGTCGTCCTTCCTTTCATTTTTCCTTCCTTTCTTCATCCTCTCTTGTTCTGAAGGAAGGATATAACGAACGAGCGAATGAACGAACTGCAGAACGAACTAAGTAATGAAGGAGCGATGTGACGACACATCTAATTCTAAAGATCTAAAGTCTCTAAATAGGCAACCAGATCAAAAAGCAACTGGCTGTGTCTATCATCGTCCCTCCGTTTTACAAAAATATAGCCTGAAAAGTACCTTTGAGTATAAGGTGCAAGTAAATAGATAACTTCGTTGACTCGTCCATCTTCGGATTTTTCTCGCCGTCTTTCTACAGATTAGCTGGTTTAGTAAATGTTAGTCTCTCACATAAGGGTATTGCCTTTAAATCTTCTTTAAAAGTGGCGCTAAGTAAATTTTGGATAATCGTTAAAGCATATTACACGGCAGTAACACACATGCATGACTCTTACCAACATATAGGAGTGAAGTAAACCTGTGAAAGCAAGTAGAAAAACAGCTGCTTCTCCGTTTTCCTACGTACATCTATCTGTCTGTATCTTCGTTAAATCGTCATCGTCGAAGGTTCCCTTTTGTCGTCTGCAAGACTTCTTCAGCATCCACACAAAGGCAGCAGCAGCAGCAGCCGACCGTCGCACCTGTTCTTCCCGCGACCTATCTGGCGCCCTAAAGCCCCGCAGCCGACGGTTAAATGGAGGCGCTGAGCATTCGAGATACGCCACTCCCCCCACAGTCCTCGACCGACCACTCGGGTTCTCTCAGATTTCCTCGGCTGAACTAGTTTGCACTCGGCTCAACTCGGCAACACTCGAGTCGCTATTCGTCTCGAATCGGGTGGACTCGGTTGGATTCACGTGTCCTCCGAAGGACCTATATGCGCGTGGCTCGGCTTGGTTCTCGGCTGACTCGTCGATAGCCTTGCAAAAATTGTCCCTTGACTGCCCCGCCAGACTTGTCTGAATGGTGGATCTTTGCGAAGGAAGGGCTACGATAGGAGCAACCGGCAGCCACTGGCCAATTGAAAGAGGTGCCTTTTGCAGTGAAATAATGCGGATGAGGAAGATGAAGAAGAGGAGAAAGATGAGGAGGATGAAGACAAGAAGGAATAGGAGAAAGATGAGGTGGAAGATGATAAAGGGAGGAAGAGGAGGAAGAGGAGCAGATAAAGAAGAGGTCAAAGGGGAGGAAGAAGAGGAAGACGAGAAAGAAGATGAGGAGGAAGTAGAAGATTAGGAAGAAGACTAGGAGGAAGATGAGGAGCATGTTGAAGATGGAAGGAGGGGGAAATGGTGATGAGGAAGACGAGGACGAGAAAGATGGAAAGGAAAAAGACTAGGAAGATGAAAGCGATGGAAGATGCGGCCGCCAGTGTTGATGGTAGCTTGTCTTGATGTAATTACATCAGTCGGGTTGGAGCCCTTCGCTAATCGGAGGAGGGAATTGGAAGGAAGGAAGGAATGAAGGAAGGAAAGAAGGAAGGAAGGAAGGAAAGAAGGAAGGAAGGAAGGAAAGAAGGAAGGAAGGAAAGAAGGAAGGAAGGAAGAAAGGAAGGAAGGAAAGAAGGAAGGAAAGAAGGAAGGACAGAGGAAGCGGATGAGAAAGCCAAAGTAAACTGAGAAGCAGCGTTAGACCTACTTAAGTACTCCAGTACTTCAGTACACTGCAGTACTTAATACACTGTTGTACAGCAACCTTGGCGTTATTAATTGCACGTCGTTTTAATCTAAAACGCCTAATTCTAAAACTTATTAACTTGATAATCGTCTGTTTATTCCCGATAACGTTGCTTCTGATTTATGCTTATATTCGCTATGAATTGTAGGCAAATTTGCCAGCCGTGTGTTTCCACAGTCAGTAAGTAAGCATACACATGTTGTAGTGCTTCGTCTATTCATTTCGCTGTTGCAATGGTCGATATGATAATCCGATTTGCTCAGTGCGAAATTCGAGCTGGATTATGCATTGTCCTGCAGCGGACTACACACCGGCCCTTGTCAAGCTTACGTGCGGGACAGATGCCATGCCTTCTGTCAGCGAGGCGCGGTACTCAGCAGGATGTGGCATCGCATAAAATCAATCCTCATTCCCCAATTCCCACTATCGGCATTTAGTCGGTTAGGCTGTATAGGTAATTTAGGCAAGATCGAAGATACGAATTTCTGTGTAGAGGACTAATTATTTCGTCGTGTAATTATGTATATCTAACATAACATAGCATAGCATAGCATAGCATAGCATAGCATAGCATAGCATAACAAGATTTTTAAGTGGTCCAGAAGACATGTTACTCTGCAAATTAACCAAGAACGTTTAAGGCCAATCGTCTTCAAGCCTCTTCTTAAAGGCTGTGATAGTGTCCACTGAGCCAGTAGGCCTACTATCATCCAAACCATTCTACAAGTCTAAAACTCTAGCCCTAAAGAATTTCTGCCTAGTGTTCCTTTCGGTTTCTTAAGGAATTTGTATCTGTGCCTTCGAGTCTCCTTGTTTGGAGCTAATTCAAAGAAACGCTGTCACTGCACTGTCTCCTTTCCACTGATGATCTTATAAGCTTCATTTAGGTCTTCTCTACTTCTCCTTCTCTCTAATGTTCTTAGCCCACACCTTTTCAACCTTTCTTCATAGGTCAGACCCTTGTCACCCGAAATCCTCTGAACTTTCTAAAGTTGTTCTGTGTCATGCTTGAAACATGGATTCCAAACCTAGATGCAAGATTCCAACTGTGGTCTCACCAACGATTTGTACAACCTCATTATCGTGTCCTTGTCGCTGCTAACTAGAGTCCTCCTGATCATCCTTAAGGTTGAGTTAGCCTTTTTACTGCTTCAGCACATCCCCTCGAAAGTTTTTCGCTCTTATACATAATCACACACAGGTCCCTTTCTTTCCCACTAACTTACTCCACATTTAAATAAGTAAGTAGGTAGGTAGGTAAGTAAGTAATACATTTGTTAACACGTCATATGTCCATCGGCTGAGCGAGGAATCGTAGGCGCGGGGGTCACAGCCGTTAGACCACCAAAGCAAGACGGTACAAATAGATCTTAAGTCGCTTACTAAAATGTCTAGTAAATAACGTAAAGAGGAAGATTACTGCAGATGGCTGATGCGGAATTGCTGAATCCACGTCGTGAGAGTTCAGACCGATAGTCTCCGATGTCAGGGAGAGACAAACGCAGAGATCTTGATGGCTAATAGCGCTGTAAGAAAGACGACAGGTAAGCAGATCGATTGGTCGATCCTCGTGGAACGCCGTATCCGCAGGAAGACGACTGCGGCTTTGATGATCCAATGCCGACGCGTTGTGATCAGTCCGTCAAGTAACAGCGGATCCATTCCAGTTGCAGCCTTTGTCGATCGTATCGAAAGAAGCAGAGAGATCGAGGCTGATAAGTAGAGCGGGTTTGTATTTGTATTTGATAACTTATATAGCGCTTCTTACAGAACAAACTACTCAGAGGCGCTTCCAGCATGAGAGCCCCAGGGAAATAATAACGTCTTTAAACAACGAGCTGACTGAGCTCTATCACCAACAGTGACCCTTGCACGAAGCGATAGCGGAAGTTCATTCCATTAAGTTGGGCCAACAACAGCAAAAGCCCTCTGCTGAGCAAGAGAGGACTTAACACAATGAACAAATAGATTCATACGATCTAAAGAACGTAAAGGGCGGGATGAGGTAATAGCGTGAGGAGGCCGAATAAGATTTTGAGATAAGGGTTGATGTCGTCCGAAACCGGTGTAGACATCATCAAGGATCTTCATTAAGGCAGTTTCAGTCGAGTGATACCCAGCTCTCCTCTATATCTCACCACGAATCGACTGCCATAATAAAAACTCTTGGTGACATAATTATCTTTCTTGGAATTCCATAGCTCTTCATTGTCTTCCACAGCGACTCTCTGTGAACACTATCGAAAGCTTCCACATTAGAGCTTTCTCTATTATCTGTTTAAGTATGAAAATTTGTTCACATCAGGATCGCCCTGATCTCAGCTTCTTGTCCACAGCAGCCTTCATACGATTCAGCATCACCGTGGCTACGATCTTTCTAGGAATCGACAGTAGAGTGATACCTTTCCAATTTTAGCATTCTCTCAAATCTCCCTATTTAGGAATTGGAATGATGATGCCGTCTCTCCATGCCATTGATCCTCTGTCCGTTACTCTGTTGTTGCAACTTTGTCATCGTCACACCTCCATATTTAATCATTTCGGCTTTTATTCCGTCATTTCCTGCAGCCTTCCCATTTTTTAGACTCTTGATTGCCCTTCGTGTCTCTTCTTCGTTAACATCTTCTATATCTATTTCCAACTCCTCAACTTCCTGTTCCCAGACCAAGCCTCCGAGTTGTATTGTTGATTCTGGACAGTTTAGTATACTCTCAAAATGTTCTCTCTAGCGACTGATCTGTTCTTCATGCATTTTAGTCATCTGTCCATCGATTTTTATCGGGAGTGTCTGTATTCCTTTTTCCTGAACGTTCCTTCACTATGCGAAACAAAGTTTTGAAATCTCCTCTCCTTCCTGCTTCTTTCGCTTCAGTTGTTCTCTCTAAGATATAATTGCTGGCCTAGTTAGCTACATCAGTAAGCGCGTACGCCAAGGAAGCCTCGGTGCGTGAGGAGCCCAGGTTCGCGTCCCGGTCGTGGCTTATTTCAGAGATTTGAATCTCGGGCTAGTACGGTCCGTGCGCGGGGACCTTAAATGGCGTGTAGCGATGGTGAAGGATCTCACCCATGCGCGGGTGGAGGTCATATGGTAGCTATAGAAAAACGTGTACAATTTACAATTTAAAAAAAAATTATTGTCCTGTCTACATCTCCTCTTACATTTCCTTATCCTTTTCTCTGTATGTTTCAGTCGGTTTTTGTTGCCCGACTCCATTTCTCTTAGTCTGTTCCTTTATCTGCTTAAGAAGTTTCCTTTCATCTATTGCCTGCCACTTTTCTGTCGAGATCCACGATTCCTTTTTGCATCTTCTTTTGAATCACACGATCTTTTCTCCAGCTTTTATGACTGTGTTGCTGCATCTTTCCCATGCAACATCAATCTCACCCCTCCTCATGGTTAATGTTGGTCTCATCTACATCTTCACAGTTCTCCAAGACGATAAACCTGTTCTTTAGTTCCAGTCCATATTAAAAATAAATCTTCCTCCTTCTCCTCTTCCTCTTCCTCCACTTCCTTTTTTATTTTTATTAATTTTTAAAAATAATTTTAAAGAAAATTATTAATTATCTCATTATTAATTTAATATTATAAATCTACACTCGTTTGGGGCGAGATGAAACCCACCCTCGTTTGGTAGGTGAAGTAGAACCAGCCCTCGTTTGGAAAGCGTTCCAGAACCAGCTCTTGTTTTTAACTACGCGGTCTATAAAACCAGCCGTTGTTTTTAACTAGGCGGCATAAAACCATCCCTTTACTCTACTGCTGATAATATTATAATCTGACTTGCTGATATTGGACTTTGGATTTGCATAAGCCAGCAGGGGTAGAAACTCGGATTACCAACTGTTGCTGCATACTTATGGGGCGCCAGAATGACTCGAGAGTCTCACCCCCACAAACGGCGGAAGTCGTAGCTCTGTTCCGAGACCATGGCTTTCGACGCAAATGGATTCAATTAGGTGACGCAGAATCAAAGTTATTACTCCCGCCGGAAATTAGGTGGCAGATCTTACGGCGATGTAATGGATTCCGTATTATCGCTCGGCTGAGTTGCAAACAGTATAATGCGAGATTAAGAGCGAGACCTGGCCATTTCTCGCTCATCGACCTTTCCACGAACTTTCCTATCCCACCCCGATCAGTATTCCATCCCACTCTGATCAGTCTTCCCATTTCTCTCAGCTTAAACATAATCCACCTAGCCTCCCTTCTCCTCCTCTCTCTGGTTTCCTGGCAACCAGACTTGGTTCTTGACATGGCGTTTTGACATGGCATCTTTGCGATGTAGAAATCTCGAGATTACGATTACGATGGTACCTTCTGACAACCTCACGGACTTGACGCAGCGCTCGTGAATAAACTGTGCCCTGCGCTTAGCTTTTAAGTAGCGCTTTAGAAATTTATAAGTTACGATTACGATTACGAACTCTGCACCTTCATCTTTTTAGCCCTGATACACAAACAGAAGCCATTCTAATCCGTTTGAATATCCTGGGGCTCGATATTTGAAGTTACGCTACCGTGTAGCATGCGCCTACTCCTTTTCTCGATTCACTGCAAGCTGAAGTACGCTGGCTCTCTTTATTAGTTTAATCTGAAGTCTCTAAGTAGTCTGAATATGGTTTTACTTGTGTCGCTTTTCTCTGAAGTTTCTAAGTAGTCTAGATGTAGCTTTATTAGCGGAGACAAAATAATGGATCGGCAAATTAGGTGACAGATAGTCTTTTGCGATATACAAAAAAACTCAATTGAGTTCGAAACGAAAAATGTAAAGCGACTAATCTAACTGAAGGATTACGGTGGCGGACTTTTTCACTCGATGGTTGACTTGTGCGTTATGATAACGGCGCTATAGAAGTTCTTAGATTAGATTAGTATGTACACGTAAGTACGTACGTACGTACGTATGTAATGTAACCTATGCAGGTATTTTTGTATAGCCTATACATGTATAAAATGTATTTATATATGTATGCATGCATGTTTGTATGTACATGTATGCATGTGTATGTAAGCATGTATGTATGTATGTGTGTATGTATGTATGTATGTATATTTGTATGTATGTCTGTATATGATCTGGCTATGGCTTGATGGGGCGGGGACGACGCCACTCCAGTTTTACACTCAGAGCCACCCACATCACTATACCTTCTACTTCCTATATAGAACGACCATACAGTACGATCTTTGTTCATGATATTTATCCTCTCCATGGAAGGTTCAGGATTGGCCGCTTCATTTAGGGAGGCAACACTTTAAAGTTCTGTCGCGAGATCCGACTCTGCCTCTTGCACGGTCGCCGGATAAGCAACGTTTTGAGGATGACCTTTTCTCAGAACAGGGTTCGTTCTTTTACCTGCGATAGTCGTTCCCTTTCTACGTGCTTCTTTACTACGGGCTTTCTCATCACCACCATTCTGCATCTCGTAACTCTGAAACTTCCGCCAATACCAGTCGTTTTCTTGAGACAGGGAAGCCTTATATGCGTCTTTCCTGCCCAGGCACATGTATATCGGGCAACGTATCTTCCAACTGTCACACGTCTCTCGCTCCCCATTTCCGCGTGTAAGACTACCAACCCCACACGTGTATATGTCATGCACTGCAACTTTACGAAGTAATTTCTAGCATCCGGACTCCGTGTTCGTATGTATGGAGTCAGTATCAAACGTCTCGACCAACGCAGTTGACAAATTCTGCTTCTCAAGATACGGATAGGGTCTCTGTGGAACTATGGCAGTGAAGGTCCTCTTTGTGTAACATTTGTTATTTGCATACATAGCCCTACCTTCATCCCAACCTACGCAGACCGACCCCGCACTTCAATCAGTTTTCTGATCTGTGTTGTGACAAGCATTTTGGAGTCGGTATCAACGGCAGCGACTCCTATTCAAACTTTCTGACCCGAACCAGAATCTGACTTATTGGTTATTTTCTTGGTTTAATCTCTTTTTTCTGGTCACGTTTAGGCGCGGACCCTCTTAGTCTTAACCTTGGAGCATTGACCAGCTGTACCTTACCGTTATTTTTTCCCGCTGTCTGAATTTCAACAAGGAAAATGCGGGCGTGCTCTTCCCCGATTTTCACACAACCTCTTAGCCTTTAGAATCAGTCCACCTCGCGATCTCGCAACAGGGTGGGTCCATACTCTTAAATCGATTCCTTTTAAGGCCGTTTTGGAATCGGACATCAAACGTTACTTTTGCGACTTTCTCTGGAATGCACTGACCACTTTGTCTATTTGACGCTTAGACTCGTTTCCTTTACTGGATGAGCTTCTTTCGCGTTAACTCCTATTTTCACACAGACCTGTTTAGCGGGTTTTTCCCCCGAGTTTCGCACGACCTCTTTCTCTTCCCGCTATCAGGATTCAGTCCGTCGCCCGACATTGCAACAGGGTGGGTCCGTACCCTGAAATCGGATTCACAGAGGCGGTATCTGAAACAGGCAGTGGATATTTCGGTAATGATTCGCCCGGGAGCGAACTGATCAATTTCTCGAACGGCACCAAAGGAGTGAGCTTTCGTAACGTTACGCCTTTGTTTGACACAGACCTGTTTAACGTATCGTTCCCCGCGTCTCGAGCAACCCGCCTGTCTTCCAGCTACCCGAAATCAGTCCGTCTCACGACTTCTCAACAGAGTGGGAACGTATTCAGTCGGATCAGTTGCGGGTCTCTGGAACAAACAGCAGCTGTTTCGGCGATGACTCGGCAGCGCACTGATTAAGTCATTTTCACGGACGCTCTCTCGTCCTTGCCACGAGTACGGGCTTTTACTTGTATACTCTCGTCTTTGCCACGAGTACGGGCTTTTACTTGTATACTCTCGTCCTTGCCACGAGTATACTCTCGTCCTTGCCACGAGTACGGGCTTTTACTTGTATACTCTCGTCCTTGCCACGAGTATACTCTCGTCCTTGCCACGAGTACGGGCTTTTACTTGTATACTCTCGTCCTTGCCACGAGTACGGGCTTTTACTTGTATACTCTCGTCCTTGCCACGAGTATACTCTCGTCCTTGCCACGAGTACGGGCTTTTACTTGTATACTCTATATACGCCCAGCACACGAATGTACTGCATATATCGCTAACCAAGCGATACCAAGTTACATTGGCTCGTACGCGTGGCATTCAGCACCTCCATTTCATCAAAGCAACGCAAGAAAGGCTTTATATCAACCGCCTTCGCTCTGTTTGCATCTCATGGAGTGACTTGGCCGGCGCTACTCGTCTTCACCCCTCTTTAACTGCTATCGTGCGAAACATCTTTTCGCACGATCTCTAGTACTTAGGAAAACCCTTAATATTAGCGTCGATTTGCTAGAAGGGCTTCTTAATCAATAGTCTACCCTCGGTGGCTATCGCATAAACACAAAAGCGAGACACTCGCAGAAGTTTAACTTGTCCTTAGTCTGTTTTTACACAGCGTGCTTTTATAGTCTTTTAGTCTAGACGTAATTTACTTGCAGCCATGCACCGACCAGAGCGCAGGTCCCGAATGTTTTTGCCAAAGGCGGTACGCCAATAAAAAACAGTGACAAAAGGAACATTGACCGACTGTTGAATGTCGCCTAACAGTCTATATACGTCATTAAGTGGTGTAACCATACGAATCTGAAGCCAACGAGTATACGTTGATTTGACTGATTTTAACCTTTGGCCCAAAGCAGTGCCGGCGTCCCTTTGATCAAGCAGCGTTGAAGCGGCCATTAATTGTTGGACGGGCGGAGAAACGGCAGGAATCAATTATTAAGTTGCATTAATAAAATAAATAAGTAGATCTTAGGCAACAAACTAAAACGAATCGAACAACTTAAATATCGAACTAATATACAATTCGAATATGATTAAAATAAACTTATTATTATACATAATTCCCATCGATTAGCCCAACGGTGGCTATCGCATAAACACTACATGTAAGCCTATGTATGTATGTATGTATATATGTATGTATGTATAGACATTTATACTGCGCCCTGTGAGAAACTCTACAAAAGCTTTACACGCATTGCTCTCTCGCAGTTCCAAATAATTGCGACTTAAGTTAGACAGAGATTGCCTGCGCATGTGATAAGCTGAGCCATGCAGGGCGTAGCCTACATACTCTACATACGGTACTATCACCCTATTGGTCCGATGTAAAAGGCAAGCCGGGCTCGAATTGATGTACCTTAGCGAAACATCTGGTGAGAAGGCATTTACAGCCTGTAACCAGTGCTTTTTTCTAGAAAAAATGGTTCCGGAACTGAACAATTATGGAATTTTGTGCTAAAATTTCATTTTTTTAAATCAGTCAATAAACACTGAAAACAGTGTAAAGTTGTATAAACTGAAATTGAATTAAAATAACTTACTTTACATTACATAATTAAAATAACTTAGTACACGACTCTTTTATTAAAAACAAAATTATTTTTTATTAGCCGAAAAAGGTGCCGGAACGCCTTTCCGGAGCGTTCCGTCTGAAAAAAGCACTGCCTGTGACCTAAAACCAAATACTTTTATCAGGCTAGCATAAAACAGTATTTGTATGCAAAATTATATGCATATAATTATATTTAAATATGCTTAATTACGCAGAACGGCGAGAAGCGAAAACGCGTCGGCAAATATTGGCGCAGCTAATGCCGCCATAAAACATTATCTAATTATGTCAGGGTTTGTAGTCTACATTGTCAAGCAATAAATATCATAAGAGTAAACTCAATATTTCTAAATAGCTGCTTAAAAGCTAAGCGCAGGGCACCAGCTTATTCACGAGCGCTGCGTCAAGTCAGTGGGGCTGTCCAAAGATGCCATGTCAAGAACCAAGTCCGGTTGCCAGAGAGAGAAGGAGGAAAGGAACTGTTAGGGTGAGTTGTGTTTCAGCTGAGAGAAATGGAAAAGCGCCGGATACCCTTATAAACGGGGTTCGAACACCATTTAGAGACGAAAGGACCAGTGATTTTCCTCTGCGCCGTCACTACATCCAAAGAAAAAAGAATCCACCCTGGCTGCAATATTGGGAACAGACGAGCATTTCTAATGGGATAAAATGGCCAAAGTCCACTCCATCTGCCACTCAGACCCCACACTTCACCCTAATCAGATCAAACCCGAGATCTCTCCACCCGATCGGGGGAACCGAGGGAAGCAGTGCCCCGCCTTTGCACTCTCGCACTACTTTGTCATCGTGCGAAAAACGCCGAAGCCGAGAAAGAAAATACATTAAAGGCCTCTTGAGACATTGCTTTTCCATTCGAAACGAAATCCACGTCGCCTGGAAAGGCCATAGATCCTCATTCCAGCGAAAGCCTTTCTGCTTAATTACGCAGAAAGGCGAGAAGCGAAAACGCGTCGGCAAATATTGGCGCAGCTAATGCCGCCATAAAACATTATCTGTGCATATAATGCGCACATCCGCCGCGGAAGGGCCGACCGATTTGCCTGCTGGGAAGATATTAGTTTACCCGCGAACCGAAAGATGGCAGCGAGCACACTTAATGGCGGTTTATGAAAAGTCGTCACATCATCGACATCTGGTGAATCAGGAACGTCAACTCCGCTAGAGGTGCGAGTAAACAATTGAAGTGGGACGCGGTTCAAGTGATATGGTTAATCAAACAATAAGGTAAGACAGGAAAAATAAGTCTTGAGTAAGACAGGACAAACAAACTTCAGATGAGATAGGAGAAGTAAGCTTAACGTAGGATAGAATGAGTAAGTTTTAGTAAGAATAGTATAAGAATACTTATAATAGAGGCCTGTTGTGTAGTATGAATCTGTGTATATGGTTCAAGAAATTGGGTAGGCCCGTGTCTAAAAGCAGTAAATTTCGTATAATATTTTCTACTCGAAGTAAACCGTCTCACTTATACACAACTATCTTTCAGAAGTACGGAGTTCCAAAATTAGCGTATTATTGAAACGATCTTATCTTTAAATTTTAACTGTGACATAAATCATTTTGTCAATCCAGCAACCTGCAGATTCTCTCATCCCCTGTGGTCAACACTTCATTTCTTACACCTTCATCTTCCGTTAACAAAATCAATATGACTAACCCAAGACAATGAGGCTACATTTGCGAATTGCACAATTGCATCGCTATCTACCAACAATAATAAAGCGATCTATATAGCGCCGTAGTGGGCCGATGCCCTAAATAAGGGCGGCGTAGATGAGTTTAATAATCAACGACACTCATTATGATATTTTGAAAACAAAGAACATAGATAGGTCTTGAGCCGTGACTTGATTGTGTTCCGAGATGGTGCATTCTTTACATTCTCGGGAAGACTGTTCCACGCGTTGGGTCCAGCAGCACAGAAAGAACATTCGCCAGATCTTGTGGAAGATCGCCGGTTGTGCAGTTGATTGCCCGATGAAGACCGCAGCTGACGTCTGTTCTAGTTGTCTGCCCGGGATAAGGCCATTCGGTGCCTTGCAAGTAATTAGGCACAGTTTGTAGGTGATACGCTGAGGAACGCGCAACCAGTGCAGGTGGTTGCGCAGCAGATCTGTGACATGATCGGATCGTGTCAGGCCATGGATAAGACGGGCACCGATCGTATCCGCTCTAGCTAACAAGTCGGCAGACCCGCCAGCAGCCTGTTGCAGTAGCCAACCCTGGAGACTATGCAGCTGTTGGCCAAGGTGATAGCGGTTGAAGTAGGAATGAATCTGCGGATAGTTTAAATACGACGCAGCTGGTAGAAACAACCTCGAACGAAATGTCTCACATGGACCGACGTGGTCATAGAACAGTCAAAGTGGACTCCAAGCTTGCGGATGGTGTCAGCTGGTCGAACTTCTGCATCACTGAGGACAAAGGTACTGCCGTCGAGTAGATCGCGATGACGAAGGGTAGTGCACCACAGAAACCCAGACTTTGATGGAGTGAGTCTGAGACGGTTATGTACTTCATCCACTGTCAAATACTTTCGATACACAGCAGCATTCTTTTTCAGCTCAGCGGTTCGTGATTACTAGGCGACACGTCATTTGCTTAGGCCCCTACATGTCAAAGCGAGCCAATGTGATGTAAACTTTCCAGGACTGGATGCCTTCAAATCGGCTGAGGCTGAATCCGACAAAAAACACAGGTCAAATAATTGGACAAACACGACAAAAACGCCCAGATGGACAATGAGATAGTCGGTGCGTCCGGAGTGCGTCCTTATAAATGTGGGCTTCATTTGAAACAAGAGGGAGATGTGGAGGTGGTACATGCGGGGATGACTGGGCTATCTCTGAAAAATTCAGTGACTGTAATGGAGAACAATTTCTGTCAGAAACGGATGAAAAATAGTATTTGGCAAAATATTCGAGTATTTTCATCACGATAGTCGCACATTAATCATCAAGCAACTTCTGATTTTTGTTTCCTCCGCCTCTCTCCTGGTCCAACTCCACTTCTCCGGGAAAATTAGACACCTACTATTTTGCGACACCAGTCCCAAACAGAGGAGATCAACTTCCCGCGGAAGTTTTCCAGATTCGGCGGGACGGACGAGGGACCTACCTAGCAAAATTGGGACCAATTCGTCGGTAGGAGGATAGGGTAGGTTCAGCTCGAAGGCCATACACAGAGGAAATGTCATTGACATCACCGGCCCATCCCTGGGAACTTCTCCTTGAATTGGGTTCGATCGCAGAGCCTCTGAAAATGAAACCTTTGTATTATCTTCTGCTAGACCTGTACCTAAGGCGGGACCTGAGGAGAGAGTCGCCAACTACTTCAGGGTCTCGTTAGGGGGGCTTCAGGGGCTTTTACTATGCCAGAAGAGTTGGAAGCTGCCGTCACACTGCTACAACTAAATAGCTAGCTAACTAGCTAACTAAATAGCTAGCTAACTAACCAGCTAGCTAGCTAAATAACTATTCAGGGCGATATTCAACAAGTCTCGAGTTTACGACGTCCCTCAATCTTCTGCGCGTTGAAAGGTAACAAACATCGAGTACCAGAAAAATGCTGACTAAGCACAAAAGTGTCATTTCATTCAATGGACGGCCCAACAGTAGGTTTGCCTCAAATGCAAGTCTCCAAAATTTCTCAGTGCAACGCAAACGCCACGTTGGGGAGACCGGCTTATTCACCACAGCTCTATATCAAATCAAGTCCGCAAGAACCAGGTTGCTTAGTCAGTTTCGGAGCCACGTCAGAATCCTGGGTGCCAGGCCGGAAGACAACATCGTGCTACGGTGGAAATCGTTGGTGTTGGTGGTCATGGATGCTGCAGGAGCGGAAGCAGGATAGGATAGCTTGATGAGTTCGGTTTTCAGTCTTGAGGAATAGTTCTGAGATTGACAGGCGAGCAAAGCGGATGACGAACCGGCGAAGGTCTTTCGGGAGTTAATTCCAACTAGCTGGCGCTACACATATTAAGGAACACTTGCAGAATTTGAGAGAGAAAACTGGATCCTGAGATTAAGGTACACATAAAGAAGAAAGGGTAGATTTGGGCTGTTGGAGTTAATGTAAAAGGGTTGAGAAGTTTGAAGGGCATTGAAGATAAAAGCTATAATTTTGTAGTGGGTTTCAAGGGACCTTAAGCCAGTGAAGCGATTTGAGCACTGGGGTTACGTGGTAGTATTTGGGAGTTTTGATAGCCACACCGGCATGAACATTCTGGAGTGTTTGAAGACGTTTTACTTGAGATAAGTCGATGATATAGAAGAGGAAGTTGCAGTAGTCAAGTTTGGAGTGAACAATTGATGTGATATTGTGAAAGGAGCTTTATAATCGAGTATGGAGCTAAGTCGGTGGAGGTCACGAATATGCACGTAGCAACTGCGACAAAACTTAGTGATGCGATCGGCAAAGGGCAGGGGTTTGCCAAAGATGATTAAGAGACTGCAGACTGGAAAAGAGTAAGGCGCAAGTAAAGTGAGATACTTTGGAGAAAGTTCCAGAGGCTTACTTAGTTTTTTTCAATTGTTCACGAAGGCCAATTATGAGAATTTTTTGAGCGGTTGAAGCAAGGGAGGTTGGCGATCATCCAGGTTGATGTTGTTACGTAGATGATTCAGTGCGTCTGAAAAGGAGTGAGGGAAGAATTATACGAAGAGTTGTGTCGTCAGCTTAGAGGTTATGATCAAGAGAGGATGAGGAATTTAGTTTACTGAGTGGAATGCAAGGAATGAAGAGACGGGGACCAAGAACATAACCTTGAGGAACACCACAGATGAGAGTGTGAGGTTTAGGTGAATAATGTCTGGCAGCATTAAGGGTAAAAGAACGAGAGAAAAGATGACTTGATTCAGGACAAGGCAGTACCAGAGAATACGAATATAGAGGCAAGGCATTCTATAAGGATTTCGCTAACTGTGGTACTGAAGGCACCTGGGCCACACTTAGAACTTTTGATTGGTTGGTGGTCCACCATTGGCACAGATTGCTGTCTTCTAGCTCAAGTCTGTGATGACTCAGCTTCCGCTACTTTGTGCGCACGTTATTTACTCTAACCTAACATTAGGCAAGCTCATATTAATTTTAGTCCGCGCAATTACGGGGCCTCATTGAGGTCCTCTAGCCACTCTCTTTCGGTTTTCTGAATACCGACTTCAGTTTCGGTTTAAGTTTTTCCGAAATATCGCAATATCAGCTTGGTGTAGGTTAAAATGACAGCGTTACTAACACACCCTTCCAAAGCCCTACCTGCACCTCATCATGGTGGAAGGGTGAACAGTCAAGTAAGAGATTGCCTGGTGGGGCTATGCCATCAGTGGAGAAGGCTTCGGCTGAAGAACCACATAGGGCGATACGTGAGGTGGAAGGGCTCACCAGGAACTCCGAAAATGGCTGGCCAACGCACGAGGCAGGTGTTGGAAGGACACCTGAGGGCGAACGAGGCCTAAAATTGGCCCACCGGCTTCCTTATCCTGCCAGGAGAGGGTTGGTCGCCACCTGGTATAGGACCAAGAAATTTAACAAGATGAGGACAAACATAGAAACAAGTTAACGACGTTAACGGGTATCCCCTGAGGAAGGGAGAACCGCGTCCGGCAGGAATGGAAATAGCAAGGCCACTCAGGTCGTCATCCAGCGAAACCCTTGCAACATTCAGGATCGGCGCGAACATCTGTTTAACTGCAAAGAGGAAATACGCGTTGGTACATGGAATGTGAGAACGCTGTACGCAGCGGGTCAGCTGGATATACTGCTTCATCAGCTCGAGAAGGTTAGGTGGGGCATTATGGGTCAATCAGAGGTGAGATGGAATGGAGCCGGGGAATTCGATCGGGATGAGTACAAGGTGATATATTTGGGAAGGTCAGATGGCAGACACCAGGAGGGAGTTGCAATAGTGCTGAGAAAGGAGGCAGCCAGGGCACTGATTGGATACAATGCAGTTGGGTCACGTATACGGAAGGCAAGATTCAGAACATCCTGCGGGAAGGCGACGATTATCCAGGTATATGCGCCTACATCAAATTCGACAGAGGAGGAGATAGAGGAATTCTACACAGCACTGCAAAATGCAGTCCACGATTCGTCCTGCCATGATTTGGTCATCATAATGGGGGATTTCAATGCAAAGGTAGGAGACGATTGGAGAACACGGAGGGGAGCCTTGGGTAAATTCGGATATGGAGATGAGAACGAACGAGGAGAGAGACTACTGAACTTCTGTTTAAAAAACAACTTCATGGTGATGAACACTGCGTTCTACCAGAGAAAGGCGAACAGGAAGTGGACCTGTAAGTCACCAGAAGAAATATGATCGATTTCATATTTATTAGTCAATGAAAGGTGGAAAAACAGCGTCTCAGTCTGCCGGACATTCTCCAAGCCAGACGTCGTATCGGATCTCAAGCTGCTGATGGCGGGGATTAAAATCAGGCTGAAAACTATACACAGGGAAAGGTATGGAAGATTTGACGCGTTAAAACTCAGAGAAGGAGTGGTTAGGCAGCCGTACAATAACGTGTTATGCGAAAAATGGAAGCAGATGGAGAGGAAGAGCATCAACACTGTGGAGGAGACGTGCAAAGCAATCAGAGGCACATATACAGAGGCGGCACATCAGGTATTGGGCTTTAGCAAAAAGCAGAAGAAGGCACCATGGATATCACAGGAGACACTAGAGCTGAGTGACCAGAGAAGACAGATGCGAGCAATAAAATTTCACAGCGAAGAAAATAGGAAAAAGTACAACACGATGACAACAGAAATCAAAAAGAAAGCAAAAAGGTGTAAGGTGCGATGGGTGGAAGATAGGTGTTACGAAGTGGAAAGCAGTGCAAGAGGGCAGAATACACAGAAACTTTTCCAGACAGTAAATGAAATCTGCGGCACCTTTAACCGAAGGCTGCCAACAATAAAGAACAGAGATGGGAAATTACTGGACAGTACTGCAGAAATCAAAAACAGATGAAAGCAGTATTATGAGAATTTCTATAATGAAAGGACAGTACGGTGCTGGAAGAGCTACCTGCAAGTAATAGTCAAGAACACATGGAGAACATTCTCCGGAAAGAGGCAGAGGCAGCTATAAAGAACCTGAAGACGAGGAAGGCACCGGGAGAAGACAACATTATGGCAGAAATGATACAGGCCGGAGAGGGATGCTCAGTAGAAATGCTGCACATCCTGTGTAATAAAATCTATCAGGAAAAGAAATGCCCCGCGGACTGGGGAAAGCCATCATTGTCCCAATACACAAGCAAAATGACAAAAGAGAATGCAGTAACTATCGAGGAATTAGTCTGCTAAGCATTCCGGGAAAAGTGTACACACGGATACTGCAGCACCGTCTGAGGAGGTATGTCGAGGAGGTGGTGGCTGAGGAACAGGCGGGATTCAGGGCTGGAAGAGGCACAACAGACCAATTATTCGTAATCCGGCAGCTGGCGGAGAAATAGTATGGAAGAAACAGAACATTGCATAACAACTTCGTGGACTTCAGGCAGGCGTTTGACAGCGTGTGGCAACAAGGCCTGTGGCAGGTACTGAGAAACTATGGAATTCCAGAAGAACTAGTGGTACTGTTAGAGGAGCTTTACAGCAAGTCGATGAGTGCAGTCAGAGCAGACGGAGAATTGACAGAGTGGTTTAAGGTCACGGTAGGTGTAAGACAAGGATGTGGCCTGTCACCATATCTGTTCAACTTACTTCTGGAGGCAGTTATGACCATTGCACTGAGGTCTGCTGAGGCCGGGGTCACAGTGAATGGACAACTGCTGAACACTTGCATTTTGCAGATGATGTGGACTTGATTGCGGAGTCGCCAGAGCATATACAGGAGCTGACACACAGGGTTCATGATGCCAGTAAACGATTTGGGCTTAAAATAAATGTGCAGAAAACCAAAACAATGACCATTGGAAAACAACACAAGGAGCTGAGGGTGAAAATAGATAACGAAGAGCTAGAACAGGTTACAGTTCGTGTACTTGGGAGGATTAACAACAAAAGATGGCCAATGTACAAAAGATATAAAACGGAGGATTGGTCTGGCGTCGGCAGTGTTTGGTAGATTGAGCAAAATGTGGAAAACACACAGCATATCAACAAAGACAAAGCTGTATGAGGCACTTGTCATCTCGATGCTGCTGTGTGGATCAGAGTGCTGGTGCATACGGAAGGAGGATGAAAGGAGACTACTGGTGGCGGAAATGAGCTGGCTAAGAAGAATACTGGGCAGGAGCAGACGAGATAAGATCCGCAATGAGGTGACCCGCAGGGAGCTGGGACAGGAAAAGACATTGGTGAACAGGATTAGAGAAAGAAGACTGACTTGGTTTGGGCACGTAACGAGGATCGACAGCGGAAGACTCCCAGCCAGAGCTCTCTATGGCCATGTGGAGGGAACACGGAGTCGAGGAAGACAGACAAAGACATGGATGGACATTGTGAAGGAAGATCTGGAAATCACGGGATTGGACATGAGAACGGCCATTCATACAATCAAGGTTAGAACAAAGTGGAGGCGTCTTGTTCAAACCTCATCATCGGCACACGCCTGACGGAAGAGAGAAAAAGAAGAAGTTACTAACACAGTTTGTGGCAGCAACAGCTAAGATGCTTCAGAGGCTTATGTCCATAAATTTCGGCTCAGCCTCCAAACGTGTCATCCAAGTATGCAAATAATTTTTCATGTACAAATTAATTACTCTAACGAAATAATCAAAAGTACCATTTTACACTTACTCTCTTAATATATAAAAACCTCTACTCTGTTAAATTGGTTTTTTCGTAAATTGCATCATACTGTTAAATTACATTTGTTCATTTATTAGGCAATGACTGACTAGATTTTTGCATTATTTGCCCAGTTAGAGTGGAACAAGAGTTTTCCAATAAACCGATCCAACTGTGCCATTTTCTGATATCTTTAATAACCGCTTTCCATGATAATTAGCAAAAACAACAGACTGGAAGAAAATAGGCTTTTGTAAAATACTCACAGCGCAAGCATTAGCACTTATACCAGTATGCACAATACTCAGATACCAATTCCAACTAGAAGTCAGAAATTGTACTATTTCAGTACAAGTAATACAACCATATTCACAATATGTATACGCATAACAACTCTTGGGTAAATGCGCATAACAACTCTTGGGTAAATGCCCAACCAGATTAAACAACAAATTAACAAAAATACTTCACATTTAGTTTACAGTTATGCAGTTTACAGTTATTTTAGTCAAGACTTGACTAAAAGACTGGGTGAAAACTTTAAACAGAAAAGTGACTATGTCACTGCATCCATTTTAACTACCGTATGTCACTGAATCCGTCAGAAAGTTACCAGACAAGAATTAAACATAACAACACTTGACTATTCATCTTTGATCTTTGGCAATGAACACTGTTTCAAGCAATTTAAGCATTAATATTTACTATAAGGCAAAATAACTTGATGCCAGATAAATAATGGATTATATGAAGCAGTTTAATGTCTGCTGCAAACTAAATCACAAATCAGTTACTTAACCTGCTGACTGACAAACTTTTGGAAATGATGGACGAGCACTATCTAATCTAATGACTTCTATAGCACCTTTTTAGTAATGCACAAGGCATCAATCGATGTTTGTTTCAAATGAAACCCTTGTAAACAATCATAACCTGCTGGTAAAGTTACATAAATTCTGGATCTGCGAAAATTGCAATGGCACAACAAGATTATGTAAGGCAAGTGTGCATTCATTTCAGGCCTGTTATGGTCAAACGTCATTCATAAGGAAGACCCTGTTTGTACCTTTTGATAAATTAATGATTTTAACATAGAAATAGTGTCACTGCAACCCTAAGCAAAAAGCTACTTATCGTCGCTTAGTTCAAAGGCGAATTCAGATATTTAAATAGCCACAAGAGGCCACAGCTTTACTCAATCCTTGGGATATCGCCAGTGAAGGACCTAAATCACAAAACATTCACTCGAGAGCACAAGCCGATGCCATTGAACAGAATATTTCAGAATTTACATGTATTGCTTAGCCGCTACACAAATTATCTGGAATGTTTCCTAACCTGCTGACAAACACTTAGTTTTGGAAATGATGGATGAGCACTATCTAATCTAATGACTTCGACAGCGCCATTTTATTAATGCACAAGGCATATTTTCTACGGCCAAACCAACTGGGAGGAACACAAGGAATACCACTAAAGCCGTGAACAGAACGATGCTCAGCAACTCAGTTGAACCAGAAAGAATACAGTACATGAAAATCAAAAGACTGAAACCTTTAAATAAGCACCAGAGGTAGAACAGAACCAACATAGGATTTATCCTGGGCCAAAAAAAACAGTTTTCTAACTAAACTCTTAGAGTCTACATTTCCCTATAGTTCTCTGACATTTTTTACGATGTACGGTAGTTTTCAATGGAGATTTAGGCTTGCAAACAATCATTTTCTATGCAAACTTCATTGACAGAAATCCTGGAAAGTCTGTTTGATGAGTGTAGATAACTTACCTTAAGAAAATACAGGATAGCTCTCAAAGTGTTTCGAAGGATTGGACAATTTCAGACACATTTCACTGTCAAACTCTGCACACAGCAGCAGGAAGTATACTACCGTATTTCTCTTTAGTAAACATCCAGTTCAGACAGCAACGAAGGCATATGATTCACTATTCGCTACACTTCATTTATATGTAACCTAAATTCTTAAACTTGATGTCTGTTAATATCAGACACATCTGTGACCAGAATATCCACGGGCTTTGTGGCCTACAGTCAGAAACGTCTGAATATCACAATTACCACACTGTCCATCTGTACAGGCCACAGTTAGTCACAGTGGTGTGCCTGGCCAGGGAGTCCTGGGGTCCAGAGCCCCTGAGGCCAAGACCATGAAACTTGGGATTCTTGTAGATCCAATAAGATTTTTAGGTGTAACCCCCTGATCAGTGACTCTTGGCTTTGCTCTGTCGATGGACATGAGTGTCATACAATAAAGGGCAATTTCATCTATTCGAGTCCTGGCCTGTTTATTTCAAGCAAAATGCGTTTGCTTCCAGAGCTCAACACTGGACTGCACTGGGGGAATTTATGACTCAGTCCCTTTTTCACTAGGGTCTTCATGTCATTGGTGCTCACTGTCTCAGACCCCCTTGATTTTCATCCAGGTATGGGACCCCAGCTAAAAAAGCCACACAAACATTTAGCCCAAATGTGCTCAATTTCATACTAAATGCTTCAAAATGTGCTGGCTTCCTGCAAAGAGCCCTGGAACTTGCTTGGAAGTTTACAACACTCCCAGACCATCTAGCTGTTAGAGGGCTCCCTGTTCCAGATTTCTCGATTTTCCTCCAGGCACCAGACTCCCTCTGACTAGAACAGCTGTGTATGCCACCGGTTGGTCGTGTAATTGTCATTGTGCACTGCTACAGCTGCACCAGCAGTAAAGCTAGTTAACTTGAGGCGTGCTTTACAGCCAGGCAAAACACGACTATAAGGACTCTCACCACATTAATGTCTGTTGTAAAGAGTGTACAACTTCTATGGCACCAGGAACTTCTGCAGAAGGCATCTACCAATGGAACTAATGGTGTGGATCTTATTGGCTAAACGTACAATTAAATTTATGGCCGTCTAAGCAGTTGTCATGCTTGAAATGAACATCTACCTGGAAAATAAATACATGTACTGTGATATTCCACCTGACAATTTAGAATAGTTATTCAGATGTATGATGATATAGAAAACTTGGCAAGCAATCTCACTGACCCATAGAAAGTTTCATTCAAAGTGAAAATATGTAATTTAACATTTTATACAAATTAAAAATATTTTAACCACTTTTATAACTTGATAAAAAAATTTCAACATGCCAAACTAACATATGAATCCAAAAAGTGTACAACTCTAGTAAACAACATACAACAAATACATATAAGTTTAGTAATTTTAACTAATTACTTAACCTATAGTTAAAAGTGTCAGTCAAAAACTGTTCACACTCACTTATAACTAAATTGATAGACAACACATAAGTTCAGAAATAACCTGCATTGCTGTAGTGGAAATAGAAAGCATCAATTTCAAAACATGGAAACAGGAAAAAACGTAGATGTCGGACACAACCTTCAAGATGAAATTAAGCTCGTCAGTTCAGTTTCGATGTTACTGGTAGATGTTTTACTGCATTCACACCAGTATTTCGGTATTTACAACTCACCCCTGAAAACCTATAGACAACAATGCCCTAAAACTTGCTGTGCACAGTCTTACTACTGGATCTGTGTCTGTGACTTCTGGACTACTTCTTCTCAGTACTGCAACTGTAGACCCACAGGGACCACAACCGTAGAGCGGCCCAGACCCAAATCTGAAAAACAGGGCCCACTCAGAGGAACCACTAGAGTAATATGCAGGAAGGTCTTCTGAGATCTATAGTTACACCATTGCTTGTTGTAACTACAGGAGTACTAGAGGTAGATGGGCACATCCACTATACTCCATTGCAAGTACCTGGTACTTCTGAATTGAAATGTAAGCCATTTTTTGAACCATCAATATCAACAAAATGACAGCTCAGTCAGATATGACTAATAAAATTGCCAAAACGATTGATGCTCAAAAGTCAAACAGTCAAGCCAATAGGAACACAGCGTGAAGGAAAAAGACGGGTTGCTCCACTTGCCAACACACAATCATTTTTAGAGGTTCTACACAGCCTCTGGTTATGTTAAACACATCATTATGCAAACCCCGAGGTCTAGCTAGACAGTAATTACTGTAAATTCAAGTTAAACATTTGATTTTAATTGAGATGCTGGTGGGCCTCATAAAAGCTGTTTACATTAGGTTTACAAATGTCTGTTAGCAGTCTGATGGGAATAATTGTTAAATGCTGGAAGAATAACAGTTAGTTATGGTAGCCTTATTAAATTCTGAGTTTATATCTTGCAACCATTATGTATTATGGGTCCCAAACATGTTCTAACATGCTATTTGTTAGACAGAATCCAAAATTTGTCATAAATTATGTAGCTTACAAACATGCATGTATTAAATAATGTATTACATGCTATTATGTGTTACTTACGTTACATAATTCTCAAAGTTCAAAAGTAAAAACGGCTACATAGCACTGAGAAAATACAATTTTTCCAAACCACGCAGTGAAAATGCATGCATAATTAAACAAGCAAGAAATAAGCACAACAATAAGAATATTTGGAAAAGTAATATATTCAGTTTTGACCAGTGCAGAAATTGCAAGAGGTGAAGGGTTGGTGAGTTCAGGTGTTACAATGTAAAATCTTGTTCTAGCTTGGGTGTTTTTGCAATTTCCCGTCAGTGAATAAATGTCTGCGTTTGCACTTTGGACGTCATTGCAACATGGTTGATGTTAGTTCTACTTGTTTTGTCATAAACACAGTTCACAATACTAGCTACATAACTGCTAAGTTTCAGAATCGTTATAGTAAAGTTTTGTAGCACAGGAAGTGAAATAATACTACAAAGAAGTATGTTAATTAGATAACAACTCTCAGAGATTCACAGTCAGATCATATACCTCACAGAACAAAAGATCAGAACAACAATTCAGTGGTCCAGAGTATTTAGGATGCAAAAAATAGTAGCTGTGATAATTATCCTCAGATAGTAGCTGTGAGTCACTAAATGCAATAACAACTTACAAATAACTAAAGAATAAAAATTTCCGTCATGTCAACAAACGTCCAAATTGCACTACCTTTCCTCATCTCTGCCAAATAAACTAGGGTAAGATAACAATAGTTCATCTACCACGTTAACATGGTACTCAAGAGGCATGATCCTGAGGTTGAAGGATCAGTTGGCTTAAGCACAAATATGACAACAGCAATCCAATAATAGGACAACTTTTCCCTACGAGAGCATGGCTCAACAACAATCAGTTCACACAACATGGAAAGCAATCCACCATTGTGTTACATCAGCCAACCAGCCAAATGTCTTTCACAAGTTAAATTCTTGGAAGCATCTGAGTCAAAGTTTCATCCACAACCATTCTTATGCTAGGTATCACCTATGACTCACCTATGACTTTTTTAAATCATACCTCCAACCTCCAGCACACCTGCTTCATTCATATTTGTGACCTTCCCTATATTCATATCTGTGCTCAATTTAAAACAGCCTCTACCATCATCACTTCCACTGCCCACTTCAAGCTTGACTACTGGAATTCCCTTTTCCTTAACACTGAACCCACTCAAATTAAGCATCTTCAACTCATCCAAAATTTACTGATACAAGCTTCCTCCAGGACATCCAAGCATCTCCATATCACTCCTCTCCTTAAATCACTCCACTGGCTGAAAATCCCCAAAAGCATTCATTTCATAGTTCTTCTGCTAACCTACAACTTTCTGCTGTACTCCCAGCCTGCTTACCATTGCAAACTCTTCACCATCCAATCACCCCCCTCTAACCGATCATCCTCTTACCCCACTCTTCCCTGCCCCAGAGTAACTACTCATCTTAAGTCCTCTACCTGATCCCCAAACCACACTGCACCCCTACTCTGGAATGATCTTCCTCCTGAATTCTGCTAATTCTCCTTTCCTCCATCCCTCCCATCATCCACCCACAACCATCTGCCAGAAGCTCCTCTATCTATCACTCCTCTGGCTTTCCATTCAAAACTATAGTCCCACCTTTTCAGAAATCTTACTCCGATTCATCCAATCTGCCCCCTAAATGTTTCTCTCGACCCAAGCACAACCCACCGTAACAGCTCTTCTGTCTCCTCTCTCCAGTCTTCTAGGAACCGGTTTCTGTTCATCACATGGCATCTCAGGACAACACCTCTGATTTGATGCAGCACAAGTTAATAAGCAGGTGTCCTGCTCATAATTTTAAAGTAGCGCTTTGGAAATTCTCGAGTATGCGATCACCCACACAAATATTTTTCGTCAATCAACATAGAACGAAACGAAACAATAGCCTCTTTTCTAACACCAAGTGTGATAAAATGACACAAAATGTGTACTAAGGAACTGATTAAGCATAAATTATAAGAAAAAATAATGCAAGATAATGTCATAAAATGCCACAAAATGTGTATTAAGGAACTGATTAAACATAAATTATAAGAAAAGATAATGCAATCTTGAAGTTCAGATAACCGGGTAATTAGCCTCACAAGTTAAGACCAAGTTAATGTTGGTTGCAAGTTGGGTAAAAGCCCAACATCAAGCTATTGCTATATAATACTAATCACAAAAAGTTAATGACTTCCTTGTGAAAACCCACAAAAAAGCTAAAACAAATAGAATCAACAAACAAGAAACTAGGAAAAGCAACAGCAAACATCCAAAAAGTACCACTGGTACAGCAACCAAAACATCAGGCCTGCAAATTATTTTCAAATCACTACAAATTGTATTTAAATGGTTACAAGTTAATTTCCAATGACTACAATTTACAGTAAATTATAGACTCTACAAATACTGTAATGAAATCATAATTTATCCAAAGCCACCAAATGAAATCCAGAAACGCACGTGCATTTATTTACATGGAGTTATTTATGAAGCCTCTAAAATTCAATTACTGTACACGTCGGCAAAAATTGACAGATTCCAAACATTTGCACCAATTTGGTCTTAAAATGGAAAAAACTGCTTGTAACTAGTAGTTACATGAGATCATGTAGCAAACTGAAATCAATTTGTATTTATTATGTCACTAACGTCAGTCCAATACTTTCAACAGTTCTACCATTGTTTTCTCTAAATTAGTGTTCTGCTGCAAAAAAGTTAAGCATACTGACAAGTTTCTAACAAAAATCCATTATTTTTAAAACCTCAACTTATCTGTGGGGGATTATGTTCTTCACTTTTTTATCCATGAAGGGATTATGGTTTTTTATCTGTATGGCCTCAGAAACAGGGACTGACTTTTTGCATGGGACTGACTGACAAATACGGTACTTCAGTTCATATATATTCACTTTACTTAGAGACAGTCATATATGGTACTTCAGTTTATATTATACTATTTACTTTACTTAGAGACAGTCATATGTGGTACTTCAGTTTATATTATACTATTTACTTTACTTAGAGACAGTCATATGTGGTACTTCAGTTTGTATTATACTATTTGCATTACTCATAGACAGTCATATGTGGTACTTCAGTTTATATTATACTATTTACATTACTTAGAGACAGTCATATGTGTTTATATTATACTATTTACTTTACTTACAGACAGACATATATGGTACTTCAGTTTATATCTATATATACTTTACTTAAAGACAGCTATATGTGATAATTCAGTTTATATATGCTGCTACTTTAAATGTTTCACATTGTTTTCTAATGTCTTTTCCTTTTTTGAAATTCAATAACATGGATTGTTTCATTAAACTATGCAACAATCATTAAATAATTAATAATATTTATTTTAATTTTTTTACAGAAACATAAAAAAATTTAACCTGCAAATTTTAATTTAAGATTAAAAATATGATTAACTTTTTAAGTTGTAAGATTGATTGCAATTAATCATTTCAATCATTCTGACCCTTATTCAAACTATTCTATTAATACCGACCATTCATACTGTGCCTCCAAACACTGCCTTCAGCTGGTCAGCCTTCTACTGTAATTTAACCTGGATATATCAGTAGAGCTATTACTACAGAATGCAAGGCATCAATTGATAGTCCATTGTAATTAAATGCAAAGGTAGCAATATAAGTACAGAACTGATGAAGAACGACTTTTAAGGTAGCTTCACTCATTTCAAATTTCTAATTTGACAAGTATGCCAAAAATAAGATCTCTGACCGAGTCCAAACTGATGCAAATGGCAGAAAAAGTAATCTTCAAACGACTACGTATGCCGTTATGCATGTGTCAAAATGTTCAGCACTGACTTTAATACCGACTACTTGTGGTGACGGAAGAGAATTGAGTCTCAGTGTTTTGCGACTGCAAGTGGCTCTTACGATCTTTGCAGAATGCCAGCACGGCAAAAACTAGGTCAACAACGTAGGCGATCAGTGCAAACCAACCAAATGCCTAACAGAATCAAGAAACACCATCATGTAATCTGAAGCTTCTACTTAGCATCCTGATTATCATATTTCGAAACTAATCAGTCAGTGGTTACTTCAAGTGAAACCACACTTTGCAGTGCTGGATTTTAACTCACACAACTGATTCAGATTGGCTGCTCACCATTAGTAAAAAACGGAATGAGCAAAAGATGGACTAGAATTAAAAATGGACCACTGGCCTAAATATGAGAATGTATTAATGAACGACAATTAGTACGATATATGTATGAATGGACTTTCACTGTCTGTATTCACTAATAAAATATGAAAATGCACTAGTCATACAAGGAAGCAAAAGTGATGTGATCATAAATCACCTGAATCTGTCAGAATTGTCACATATCTAATATTATGCAAATCATCCTAACCACCGCCACTCCGGCTAGCAAGAGTGCTTGTGTGAGCAACTAAAGAGTGCAAAGAGAAACTGGTCTGTTGGTTGCCATGAACTGAGCATTAATAAAGAAACAACGCAAGAAAGCCCGTTGCGTTTATGATGAAACAATCCAAAGTAAGTAACTCAAACAAAGAAGAAAGTGTTTTGTTTAAAACATTTTACGTAAGGTCAAAATAATGTATCTCCCTCTCCCTTTTGCAAGCATTTGAAGATCATTCCCCCCCCCCAATGGTTCTGGATTACCGGATCAGGAGCTCCCTTGATGAGATTATCTTGAAGTGGCACTTTATAAATTCTTGATTACGATTACGAAGTCTTACCACGCCCACTTGCTGAGACACTTGACAGGAATGTAATGATTGGAAGAGGTCACCAAAAAACAGCAGAATTGACACAACCGAATAGTAACAAAGCACCTACAAAATAAAAATAATAATAATAAACCAAAATAATAACAGCAACAATAATGTGGTCTCGTGGTTTTGGTCGAAGGGTCCTAAGATATGGCTCACCGTCTTCGCCCTGGTATGACTGCTAGACATTCTGTCCCATATGACCTACTTTCGATGAGTCTTTGTCAGAACTGGATTTCTTCTTCTAAGGAACCAGTTGGGATCATAAGATCTGATGGAAAGCACCCAGATGGTGTAAACCCCATACCATGCAGGAGGGTAGGAATCTTACCTGTGATAGCCCAGGCAAGGGCTGTGAAACTAAAATGCCTTTAATATAAGTTAGATTTAAGAAGTTATTTAAATATGACATTAAACCATGGTATGTTCCATACTCTGTTCCATATTTTCACACAGATAATTTAGTCTGTCACATCTTAATTAACATGCAATACAGTTTATGATATATACTTCATTCTAGTTTATACTGAGCTTCCTGGATATTACGTAAATCACTAGTCTTAAAATTTTTTTAGTCAGTCTCCAAATGATATGTATTATATAATAGTTAGTTACCCAGTGTCATATTATAGTTAGTTACCCAGTGTCATATTATAGTTAGTTACCCAGTGTCATATTATAGTTAGTTACCCAGTGTCATATTATAGTTAGTTGCCCAGAGTCATATTATAGTTAGTTACCCAGTGTCATATTATAGTTAGTTACCCAGTGTCATATTATAGTTAGTTGCCCAGAGTCATATTATAGTTAGTTACCCAGTGTCATATTATAGTTAGTTACCCAGTGTCATATTATAGTTAGTTACCCAGTGTCACAAGCTCACATGTATTCTGATAAAATGAAATGTAGCAATGAACAGCAGGTTATATTTTCAAGAGAGACGACCATAGAATTTGTTTCAAGCAATGTTTGACTTCTGAATGATGATGAGTATCACACGATGGTGCAAACATGAACTGCTGGCTTTCTAAATTATCCAATCTCTCTTGCCCTAATGTCAAAATGTGGCCTTCGAGAAGAAATGCAGGGACACTGATAAAACTTAAGCAAATATGTCTTTGACATGCACGCATTTTACTTTCATTACCGATCTGAACAGGCACAGCTGTCATTCTTTCAACTGTATAGATTCATTGAAAGTAACAGCTGAATGTAACTTTCGACAGTTACTGAGGGGGCAAAAGTGGAAAAGGCTTATTCTGATTAATGATAGAAATATCATAATTTAACACATTTTGTTTTGCAGTATATTTTACTATAAAACTACCAGCAGAAGTAATGTATTCATTATATATGTGGTTGGTTTCAAAAGGTTAAATGGCCAATGCATTGCTTTACTAAAAACTAGAACATTTGGGGCATTCAGAAAGAACAGTTTTGAGGTTTCTCCTGTCTGAAAACCAATTCTGCTATTATAAATTTTCAGAAAAAGCTTGCTTATGTTCAACTAACGAAACTTTAAACCATAAGAAAAGTTTTACCTACTAAATGTAATCCCCCGCAAATACACAGATAATGATGCAAACTCAAATTCACGCAACATAAAAGGTTCACAGACAAGCGTTAAATCCTTATTACTTACCGTTAAAGGCCAGTGGATACAGGCGCATTTGAAGACCCTCCTCTGTAGCTTAAACAGGTAAATGACGTATAGAAAAAGAGTCGTAATAAGCGCAGCCATGGTAATGAAGTTGAAGTACCCATGGGTAGCAGCCCATGGTATACATGCCCAGGATGCAGTCTCACAGATGAAAGCAATGAGACAAAACCCCTAAAATGCAAATCATAATCAAATCATTACCAGTTGGAAAGAATCATTATCATGTCCTGGGTGTTTAATCACAAAAGATCAAATGAAATTTTTAGCGAGATGTTGAACAACGAAACCTTTAGGTTATTCAGTCTTGGATGCATGTTTTATTACGCTATGTTTGCACTTCAGTCAAATGATCAGTGTATCAAGGACTACAGATTTAACTTAACATAATCAGACATTTATATAGCTTCACTGTAAAACTCCTCAGCAGTGCACAGGCTGCTTCATTAGGTTATTACCATACTTTACCCAATCCTATCTGTTTGATCAGTTTAACAGAACTAATACAGTCTCTTAAATTTAAACAAAACTAACTTCTATAGACAGCAAATTCTATTCTATGTCAGGGCAGACACAGATAATCTGACACATTTCTACTAGATGGACTTGTTCTCTGACTCAATTATAAACCAACAACTTAGCTAATCATTAACAAAATAATTATTAATCTGTCAATCAAACTCACCATTTCACAGTACTTCAAAATGCCAGGGATTCCTCTGTAGTAGCTAGGGTCAAATACCCCAGAGTCCTGAGAGGTGCTAGCAGCGCCATCGGGAGATGCATTGTACGCTGGCGGTGATTCGTAGCTCGTTGCATAAGCTTGTGCGGACATGTTTAACTGATTTATCAGATCACGACTGCCTCAGATCATTAAAGCCTAATAATTCATTAAGAGGCAAACATTAAGCATTGAAATTAACACATAAAAATTAACCATAATGTATTCATATGAAAATGGCCATTGTCAATTCCCTCTCAACTTGTTTAGACACATCACACCTGAACACCAAACTCAGTAATTCTGTAAGTTCCTCTTTAGCTTGATTCCTTGGTCATCACTGAAGGTTTCTGGTTCAAACCCATCTCTTCCAACTTGCTTAACCACCGTAGCCTTCCTCCTGGTCTTCCAAACATTCAAAGCCTTGGCAACAGATATAGACTGCAGGCTATACAGATTCTTCAGTTGATGTTTAGTATTGTATTTACATTGCATAAAACTTCCAGAAGAGCGGAAGCCTGAGAATTGAGCTTGAACAGACAGCTGAGGAGTGAGCAATTTGTGGGCTTGAAATGGCTGACAGGTGGGAGGTTGTTTCTAAGGTGAGGTGCAGTGCGGATATGCATTGGTCAAATAACTACAGATGAGTAGAGACTTAGGGCAGCTAAGGGTAGGCAAGAAGATGATCAAGCGAAGTAAGGTAGTAGAACAGACAGCAGTGAGTTTGGTCGAATATGATGCCAAGACTGCAAACAGAATAGTGAAGCTCGCTGATGAATGGGTTGGAAGTACTGCAAAGAGTTAAAGTAAAATAAAAAAATTTTAAATTGAAACTGTTAGAAAATTTTAAGCCGTTGAAGTGACTTAAGGGCATGAGTGATGTGGTGATGCTTGGGCATTCTGGTGAATGAGTAAGTTTGGAGTTTTATTTTAGAAGCACATGATTTTGGAACTCAATGTTGAGGAGCAGTGACCTGCAGTAGTCCAGTTAGGCATGAACTATAAAGTAGCAAGTAGAAAAGAGAGGTTTTTAAAGTCAAGCATGAGTTGAATACAGCTAAACAGATGTCTAACAAGCTGGAAATGTACATGGCTGTAAAAGAATTTTACATTTTAAAAGCAGTGATTCTGGTCGAATATGATGCCAAGACTGCAGACAGGCGAGTTAGATGGAGAAATCAGTGGATAGGTGGATGAATTTGTCAAAGATTTTCTTACTCTGCACTGACAGACCTATGAGAATGAATTCATTTTTGACAGGGGTGAGATAAAGGAGATGTGGGGACAATCAGGATTTGATCAGATGGCTCAGTGAAGTAGTGTAGACAATAGATGGAACTTTGAGGGACATCGCAAATGAGTTGAATGGGGTAAAAATAGCCTGCATCCTAATTGAGAAAGAGCGGATAGACAGACAGGATTTAAACCAAAGTAGGGCTAAATCAGAAATGCAAATCATAACTGTTGATTCAAGAAACTCTAAAGCAATATTTAAAAGCTATGTGGAGTGCACCAGCATATTTATGAGTGCTGCGTCAAGTCAGAGGGAGTTAAAGCAGGGCCTTAAAAATTTTCAAGATTATGAGTACAATTAGAGTTTCAATGAAGCAATGCTCAATTAAAACAAACTGAGTTCAGGATCATAATTGTATCGTAATCTCAAGATTTCTACAGCGCTCAGCGAAAGCCAAGTCACAGGAACTAGCTTATTCACAGGCGCTCAGTTAAAACAAAATCGATAGGCAGAAAGGGTTCGGTTCCTCGTCAAGATCCAGGAGTAAGGCAAGCAGACAGTCGGACAGCTATGGTGGATGGTGTTTGAAACTGCAGTGGGGGAGATAAGTGGAGAGAAAGAATCAGGATAAGAATATTTGGAAAAGTAATGTTTTCAGTTCTGAATGAAAGACCAGTGCAGAAATTGTAAGATGTGAAGGGTTGGTGAGTTCATGTAATGGGTCACATAACTGTCATAATGCTGGCAGGAGTTTATTCCATAGGGGTGGAGCAGCTATGGCTATGAAGCGATTTCCAAATTTTAAGAATGAGGTGATGGGAGGACAAAGAAGTGTTAGGACAGAAAAGGTTGGATTGTAATAAGTGACAAAGATTAGAGGGTTGGGAGGAATGAACTGTGTTATAGGTAAGCGAAAGGACTTCACACTCTGCGTTCAGGTATTTTAAGCCAATGAAGTGATTTGAGAACAGGAGTGATGTGATGGTGTTTTGGTGACAGCACGCGCAAGAGCATTCTGGATAGCATGAAGGCGGTTTATTTCAGTGGTATCTAAATTACGGAAAAGTGAATTGCAATAGTCTTGTTTTGCATGGGACTATGGATGTGGCGATGGTAGACGCAGTTTTGAAGTCAAGCACTGGGCGGATTCTGCGTAGGTTTTGGATATGCATAAAGCAAACGCGGGAAAGATGGGTGATATATCGTAATCTCGAGATTTCTACAGCGCTCAACGAAAGCTAAGTCGCGGGAACCAGCTTATTCACAGGCGCTCTGTCTGAAAATCAGAAAAGGTCAGGTTTTGGTTGAATATCACACCTAAATTACGGGCAGGAGAGTTAGTATTAAAGGTGTGGGTGGAGGCAGAGTCCATGCAAACTCCGCCACTGCCTTGTTTGGGGGTAGTGCCAGTCCCAAGCCTGGATAAAGGAGGAGGGCGACGGCAACGGCCTTTGATGTCATAAGCTGTCGTTAAACTGAGGAACTACAGAGTCCATGCTGAGGGAGATAGAAGGGTCAGGAATTTTTCCTCAGTTGGTCGCGTAGGATTGACTTATGACGCTATTATTTTTCAAAAAAATAAGAAAATAACTTACAACGCAACGATTCTTGCGCTAAGCCGCAAAACTATATGTTACTTGTCAACACAAAACATCCAAATTATCACTCCTGGTACAACCACTCAGTCGCATAATCGAAGACCAACAAATAATCATAAACTGGATTGTCCTCATTGAACATTACAGGATGCGCTGAAGCTCCTATGCACCGCAGCGCCTCTGGCGACGAGAGAGTATCCGACTGTGTTTACATAACAAATGCATTGTAGAGTAAGTAAGTAAGTAAGTATATTCCTTATTAACCAATAGCTAATCACACATCGGTTTAAAAGTATTTAAGAACACAAGAAAAACATAATATGCATACAACATCCTAATAATTAAACATTTACGCGTTAAATTATCAGCGGGGAGGAATAATACGATCATGGTATGGGGCCGTAGGGAATAACTGAGGGTTTCAACTGGCAGGAGTAGCTGATGTAAGACATGGCTTGGGTTGTTCAAGATTGCTTTAAAGAGACGAGCATTGGCTATACATACATACATACAACTTATATTTATAACGCGCCTTAATAAAACGTCTTACTCAAGGGACGCGTTACAACATAATTATTTATAGTACTGAGAGAATAAATGAGTCTTAAGTTTTACTTTAAAAGTATCTATTGAAGAGCATCTTCGAATAGATTCAGGTAAGGACTATAATTGTATTTGTTAATTATTTTTGGTTGTCAATAAACATCTCTCTCTCTCTCTCTCCCTACACGCATGATGCATGCAATTTTCAGATGTCATTTATTGGGTCTACTAACCTAACTACCCTCTATTCTATGGTCACTCTATAAAACTTATTTACGGTTGGCTGTTTGAGTTTAGTGTGCGAAAAGAAGAACATTTGGTGAAGAGCATATTTACACCAAATTCCAGGACAATTTGGGATCAATCCGGGACACGGGACGCACAAGGCCGATTCCGGGTCTGTCCAGGCGGATCCAGGACGGTTGGCAGCCCTAGTCAGAACGTCATACATCATGTCACTTAACTGCAGGGTTACAACCTGCAATAGTTCAGAGTCCCTCTTCGGTTCTCCTACAAATTTCACGGAATGACTTTTTCTGGAGCATAAGTAGGTCTATTCCAGATTAATACGGTCTACAAGTCCAAATTCCAGACAACCAGGATGCCCAGGCAATCCAAAATTCTGTTAAAACTTAAAATTGCGTTTTGTGTTCGGCTGTGATATCAGTTCTAAAAATCGTAATTGTAAACTCGAGATTTCTAGAGCGCCCAATGAAAGCTAAGTCGCAAGAACTAGCTTATTCACAAGCGCTGTCAAAACAAAATCGACAGGCGTTTCTGTCTCTGTACACTATCTTAAAGAATGAAATAGGCTTAACGTACTGAAATGCCATACCTGTATTTAACATTATAATGCTGCACGGATATCCAATATCTGCCCAAAAATTCTTGGTTTATTCGTTGTTCGGAAAATTTTGCGATAGAAGCACTAATTGTTGAATATGCTGTGGACTGAGGGGCGAGAATCTAAAAGCACTAGTTCATATTTGGATATTTTTCTCAGACCACAGGTGTGGCTGGAATTCCCAAATACGACCTAGCGCTATATGTACCGACTGCGCGCCACACGTTTTGTAATTTATAATTGTGATCGACATTTTAAATTAAGTTTTTTTAAAAATAAAAGCATTGAAAATAAAAATACTTAAGCAAAACTCTATAGGACTACAGTTCGATAACCAGTATAAGAAATATAAACATGAAAAGAACTCATTTTAACCCATTTTATAACAGCTTGCCTACTGAGTGCATGTCTTGCAAATTAACTTCTCTGACTTTGTCAGGGTCTTCTCAGGCACCATCACAATTTTAATATCGGCTCCTGAAAACCCAGGCATAAATATATCAGCCACTGGTGGTGAATATTTGCAGCTCATACTTTTTACAATACAACTAAAATATAACCATCAATTTTTTTTATTAGCACAAGTTTTCTAGAACCTTTGCATGAAATATAAATTTCTTGTTTTTCCAAAACAAATGATGCTCTCTTGGTATTCTGGTGCACTTTAAATGCTTTTTGTGGAAATAACCCATTTGGCATGCACGACCTGCTCAACCAAAGTTTATTTATCAAACAAGAAACTGTAAACTGTCTGTTGAAAACTACTTATATCAGCCCACAGCACAAGACAGCTGTTCTGTCTCTCGTTTTATGATGTCTTTGATTTTTAAGCCTGCTTAATTCATGACGACTTCCATCTGGACAAGACGTGCATTCGTATCGCCTGGCATTCGATATGGGATCATGCCAGCGAATGTTATTAGTGCCTGAGCCTGTGATCTGAGATGACCAATGTACTAAAAAAGAAAGCAGACAATCTGTACCACAATGTACCACAGACAATCGAGATGTAGCCATAACACTCGTAATCTACCTCAAATAGAAGCCTCTCAGAGGATAGACAATGAAGGCGTACAAATGATACAAATTTGTACAGATATTTTCCTGTCCAAATATCTGTATCAGATATCAGAGACCTTCCTTATATGGACTAGAAGGGAGCACAAGTGAGAAGCACATTCTTCCTAGCACCAAATAATTAACAAAACAGCCTATAGATTGAAATGGATGGCCAGAAGCTGTTCATCTCTTTTTTAGGTCCTGAAACCACAAGCGATGAACCTCAAAGAACAAGTCAAAGTATTTCACAGATATATCACCTATCACATTATTTAAAAATACTTTCTTGGATTTTTGTAGAGCCAGTATCTACCATAATGACAATTCATCAATCATGTTGCTAATTTATTACTTTTATAACTCAAAGCACTTGTTATTTTTGCCAAGTCCGTAAACCTTGAAACTGAGGCACAAATTGTGCTAATATTTATTTAAAACTTGCTGAAGGTAACCACACAGTTACCACGCTAAAGTAGAAGTTTGTTCTTGCGTACTCCATGAACACTGTAAAGCTAGCGAGCAACCAAACAGCTGCCACTTCAGACATTTTAACCTTGGGCTAGCCTGGTCCATACACAGGAACTACACAGGGACCTTAAATGGTATGGCACCCATTCAAACGGGTAGCACTGGAGAAGGATCTTGCCCAAATTAATTCATCGGAAAACAATCAAGGTTAAGGCCACATGGTTGCTATAAGAAAGCTATAAAAGACGTTTACTTTTATATGTCACGCTGTTTAACCCATATCGCCGCAAAGATGAACTCTAGCATCTGCACTGGTTGATAAGAATTGAGATGAATAAATGGCAATACTAAAAAGACTAACATTCTGACGAGCTGTCTCTTCTGGCTTGCACGGCGTAATCATAGAGCGAGTGGAGAGAGGGGTCTGCACACCACCTGCACCTCTGACACAGAAAATGAAAAACGTGATGTACACAATCTAAATTATTTAAATACTTATACAAATGTGTAAGAAGTCCAAATTCTCAGCTGGTGCTCCACTACTAACACAAATACAAACGAGTAATATGCAATATAAAAAGAAATGCCACAAATACACAAATCATTTTTTTTAAATAATGTAAGTAACACCACTTCAAGACTTTGCTATCAGAATGAAAACGCACTTAGTATTTCGATACTGAGATAACAGAATTGTCATTGTAGCCAGCAGAATGTCTGGAAGGCACCGCCGAATTTCATCCGAGTAGTTGCGAAATTCGTGGACCTTTTGTTCAACGTCATCTATGCTGAATGGCAGGAACTTCAGGTCTTGGATCACCTAACCACAACATACATGCATATAATGAATATAAATACAGAAGCTATATAAATTATGGCAACGTTCTTTTACATCATGCTACATTAGACTAGGGTCCATTGTTGTTCACACATATGCTTGTCAGTAAGTGTTGTGTCCAGCTTGAAACAGGCAATTCGCTGTCAAACCATACTATCTGTGAGGAAAGGTTTTCAGATTTTTGGTTTGATGCTTTCGTATTTGCAGGAGTCATGCCTTAAAAGCTCAAGAATGTAATGCCTGAATACCTTAAGTAGCACATTCTACCCATGAAATAAACCTCCAGCCTAGGGAATGAGCAAAGCTGACAGGTGTACACTGACACATGTTAAATTACAGTGTTACAGAGTTTTAATTAAAATTAATATAGAAAATTGTACAACTATAAATTCACAGAAATTCTTACCACATTTTGCACTTAGGTAAAACTGAGTAAGGCAATAGCAAATCTGTTAAAATTCCTACAGACTAAAGGATTTTCGGCTGCAGCCCAAACACAACAGTTGTAAAAACAGCCGTAACAGATGTAGATGGCGCAACAGTTAATTGTGAAATTTGTACAGCACATTCTTAGATCAAACCCAACTATCGGAAATTAAAGGCCAACAAGTAATTAAACAAACCACATACTAAGTCACTCTGAAATTACCACTGGAAAGTACAATGTATATAGTACTCTCTAGAAAATCCCTACTGAATGTACTCCACTACCTACATTATTATTACTGAGGCACTACAGAAGTAATTTTGAACTGAAAATGGCTCTGTAATCATACTTACGCTGTAAGCCTGCTCTAACTTGTTGCTGTGGTAATAGTCGAAGAATGTCATCAGGTCTAACTGAAGATGGAAGGTGCTGATGGCTGAGCTGCTGACTCGAGCATTCACGTCGTGCTTTGAATACCTGCAAAGCAAGTGACCGGAAAGCAATAAACGACCTCTAGATCGTAATAAGAATACAGCAGAGTAATGTAATAATGTAGTAATGTTAGCACATTCAAACGATAGTTCAGAAGCAGGTATTTCATGTAATTTGAGTAGTAATTTCAGGGTGGCATAGTAAATGTGTTTTGTTTAATTGCTTGTCTCTGGCTAACAAAGGTCATATTATATCCTGCCCCACTTGCACCCTCTTGCAAATATGGCTAAAATGAGTACAGTGACCATGTACTGTCAGTAGAAAGATCAAGCAGTGATGGAAGGAGCTGGCCACCCACCCTCATATGCCGAGGCTGAGAAAAATGAAGTCGCTAACACTTCAAACACATGGCTGCCTCTTGAGGCTAGCTTAAGGACCACTTTTCTCTTCTTTATTTTTTTTGTTAACTGCCACAACCTACCGTAATACACAAGAGGTGCAAGTACCTTAGCTAGTGAGTCTGTATAGATATAAGGATAGAAATCTGATTTTAGGATTGGACTGTGGTTTCCCTAGTAAAAACTGATAATCGATTGACACCTTCAGTATACAAATAATGCCACAAAGTCACCAGACGTGATCAGACTAGTGCAGTCTCTGTGAGGTGAAAATCCAGCTGCAGGATAACCTACCTTTCCGCAACCGACAAAGCCATCTGTTTGATTCGATCTCTGTTGGACTGTGGATTTGAAGCCTGGGAAAGGACTTGGCTGAGCAGTCTGTTCAGCAGCTCCACCACTTTGTTATGATCCTACAGACCAAACAAAATCAACAAGGTCATCACACATCTGCAGCATACCAGTGCTGTCAACAAATCTCTAGATGCATTATCAAACACATTTAAATTCTTACCTGTGCCAGATCATAGAGTTTGATGGCATCTTCAAACTGCCCCTTGACTTCCGTATCCCGTGCCACCTGTTCGACAATCTTCTGGGTGTCTGCTTGGAATTTATCGATGGCGCCAGGTCTTCGTGTTCCATCAACCAACAGCTGACCCAGCAGCATATCAAACTGCAAGTTACAAGGGGGATCTGGTGTACTCAACATAATCTAAGGCCAACGCAGATGAATCACTCAATTCGTAACTTCTAATGTGCCAGCGTCTAATGCACAAGGCATCCGTTGAGCTTCAACAGCATATGACTTATGGCCATCTTCAGCAGCCTTATTAATACAGCTATTTCAAGCACCTTGGAGTGCTTATAAAGATATGTTACTTTACAATACAAACCAACAAATGAACAACACTGCTAAATGTCAGACTTATGCTAGACTTCAACCGATTCCAGTAAAAATATACTCGTGCTATATACGCTCATAACCAACATGCATTAAGAAATGGATTCTATATCGAGGAACAACACAATAATCGTAAATGTAAAACTACATTTGCAATTAAGACACACAGAAATCCACCGAGTACAGTTTTATCTAAACTGAAAGGTCTGTCAGAACTTAGTGCAAAATCTATGAAGGCCGCATTTAGTCACAAAGTATAATATCAGAAAGTACCTCTCTAGTCTCTAGAACAAGTTCACTGATGCATGATGTTAGAAGATTATCACCCTGAGCATTCTTGAACTCACTGCAACAGAGTTTATAAAAACCACTTACAATAACGAAAAACAAATTAATGGATTAATGATGGAACCAATGAATGAAATAATATGACCAGGAAAACAAGTAAGAATTGTAAGCAAACCCACCACCAGGATTGAAACAGAAAAGAATGCAAATCCCATACACTGCAGCAGGCACTGATGGCCAACAAAGGTAATATAAGGTAATCGCTTGTTTTTTAAATGCTTCAAACAACAGCCCTCAGACGTGCGCTGCTTGGGTGGAAGCATCTCTTACAAAGCGTGAACAAAATGTGCAGTCCAACCATCAGACAGCCTTTCCTTCGTATAAATCACTGAGATTTGAATATGGGATGCAGTGCAGTAAATCTCACAGACTTGTTCACAGCTGAGTGAATCAAATCTGAAAGCCAGAGGGTATTCAGTAAATTTTAGCTGATGCAATTACATTACTTACTGAAAATATGGCCAACATAATGAATACACTAGTTTACAAAATAGTACTATGTAACAATAATTAGTCTTATAGACACACAAGGAAAAGAAGTGACCTTTTACAGGCACAAACCGTAAGAAGTAGAAGTACTGTAGAGCCTCTCTAGGGTCGGTCACCTCAAACTTTCGAGTGTACATCATAATAAGTCGGGCAAAGTTAAGTCGACGCACTGGCCCTGGGTCATTTGTGTCTCGTGTCACTGTTGGCAGAAAAACACAGTCACAGTTACAGATGCCATGTTAATAAGCACCTGTAAAAGTTTCAAAACAAAACTGAAGCTATTTCATGGGCCAAACCTTCTGGCAGCCAAAGTTCATAGAATTCTGAAAACTTTTACGTCAAAAAAGATCTGTTAACTGAAATAAAACAGTTCAGTTTTAAGTGAAAGTAAAAGAGTTGAACCTGTCCCACTTTAAGTGACTAAGTCCTCTTTTATGTAACAAGTGTTCTCTACTACGTAAAAAATTTATTTACCTCTGAATAACTTTCATTCAACAAAACACACATTTACCATAGCTAATTGGATTTACCTAATGTGTTACATTACAATGTTACAATGTGTTATAAGTGTTACACTGCATGGGATTAAAAACACAAAACCTACAAAATAGACTCAACTCTGTAATCTTACACATTGGAGCATGAATGCTGTTTGGTGTCAACAGAAGCTTGAATTCATGAAGAACGAGGGCAATATGGACAGCATAGCAGCGAAGAGAGTCCAGCCGGGCCAGAAACTCAATGGCCGACTCAAACTGACCAGTCAGAAACAACACACGGAAATACAGAAATGGCTTCTGATATGCGTCAAAGTGTGCCTCACCTGAAAATCAGACACAATACAATGCAAAAATTCAAAATGCAGAAAGTTGGTGCAGCTGTGTTCTAATACCGATGACCCTAAGTTCATGAAAACACTACTTGATTTTAATCATGTACCTACTGTAAGCTTAAAATTGACTCAACATTATTACATAGTTCTCTGTAAGGTAAAAAAACTAGGTAGTCAAGTAGCACCTTTATATCCAATTCAAACAGAACCTTCCATACACTCTACACATAAACTTAACATAAGCAATGAGTTACTGTTAACTATAAACAGCAGCCAAGTAGCTTTAACCTGGCACCATTTGCACTGTTCCTGTGAGTTCATTATAACTGTTGCCGATGTATTATCTTCACAGGTATAGCATGTTATGTTATCTGACAATCCAGTGCAAAATCATGTTGCAAATCAAGTGCTAAGGCAAATTCTAAACTAAGTGCTGAACCAAATTTTAACCAAGTGCAATTTTTAACTAAGTGCAATATCAACTAACTGTTAAATCAGATACTAATTCTGCATACCAAATTCTTCGATGAGCATTGTCTGCAATTTGGTCAGCGTCAGAAACTGATCTTTGTCATCCGGAATATCTTCACAGATAACCTGCATCAGTTTCATCCACAAGTAATCGTCCGTTGACAAGACAATCTCACCATGGTCTTCACGAGAGTCGCATCTCCCGATTATACAGTACACTGCTCTGCAAAAAGAAAAAGAAAACAAGCATTTAATCTATTTTAATACCCAGTAAATACAAATGCTAATAGGCATTACCAGACTTCACATTCATAGGCAATCAATTATTATTAAAACACATCAGATGATAAAATTATGTGCTAAAAAGCTAAATGATTCTTAGCATCTTCACTGACAGTATTGAAACTGATTCTTAGCATCTTCACTGACAGTATTGAAACTGATTCTTAGCATCTTCACTGACAGTATTGAAACTGATTCTTAGCATCTTCACTGACAATATTGAAACTGATTCTTAGCATCTTCACTGACAGTATTGAAACTGATTCTTAGCATCTTCACTGACAGTATTGAAACTGATTCTTAGCATCTTCACTGACAGTATTGAAACTGATTCTTAGCATCTTCACTGACAGTATTGAAACTGATTCTTAGCATCTTCACTGACAGTATTGAAACTGACTGTTCACTACTGTTGTAAACTACAATTACATGAAAGACTAAGTATTATATTTCATTTAATTGCTTTATAGGTTTGTAAAGGCAATACATAAAATCCAGTAATTAATTTACTCACTTCTTGTAAGGATCTGTACTTGTTTTCACAATTCGATGATATTGCAATCTAACTTCACGTTCTGTTTTATCACTTAGTCTGAAAACATCAAAGAACTAATCTCGTCACAACACTAAATATCAATTTTATTAACGTACGTGCAGCAAAGCAGTTCAGTGGTTAACATGCTAGACAACTGAACAAGAAATCAGACAGTAAGGGAAAGGGAAGATACAGCAATTGGTATAAATTGCTAAGACTTCATAACCATGGCCAAATCTCCCACTGGCTCAATGCATAGAAGTTTGTACCAGTACAACTATTGTATGTCCTAATTGAAAAAATAAAGGAGAATGGAATATTAAAAGCAAACAAGAAATGAATTCATTGTACTAGAACATCATTACAACAGTACATCAAGATAATGATGACCAAAAATCATCATTCTACCACATTTATGACTGTCATCATCATAATGATAAAAAGATCATTATGCTAAAATTAACCCACAAGGCCTGTTAGAAACCAGGGTAACTGGCCAGGGTATGGTTCCCTTCCTTCCTCTCCTATCCTTTACATTCTTATATTTTGTACAAAAATAATTCCATTGATTGAAAACTTTTCCATGTTCTTTAGTGCATAAATAACGAATGAGCATAACTGACAGACATACAGACACTGTGGGGTTATCACTGATGCCATTACTAATATAAAATCAAGCTGTGTCTGTCTGTTTGTATGTTGTTGATGCCAGACATCTGTTCAGCAGGTAACACCAGCAACCCACACCATTTATTTCAACTGAGCATTCAACTGCCAATGTCACAAATGTTTAGTTAGCACAGACTTTATTTCTACTTCTTCGTTTTTTAAGCTTCTGTTGTCTGGAGTAGGTAAACAGAACAGTTTTTGCAAATACTGTTGCAACAAAGAGATCAGCTGAGTGATAACAGGCCTTCAACAGTGACAGGCCAATCATTAGTTCATGTGGTATTCTTAATCCTATCTCCCTTTGTGTACTTCAGCTTGCTTCCGAAAGTGCTCCAAAGAACGAGTGCCAGGTGATATGGAAGGCCGAAAACAGTTGTCAACAGGCCCAGGGACTATTCAAAGTTGGCTGAACAGCTGACCTCACTGAAGAATGGCCTGATGTACACATTTTCGAGTAGTTATGTCTGCTTGTTCTTCGTGTACAATCCTTAGCAAGGACTGTAATGTACTTCAATTCTGCTAGCAACATTTGCTAAAATGTCATTTTAATCACCACTACAACCTTCCTTTTGTAACTACTGGCATTCGGATAAATTCTGTCATAAGAACAAGCAATTAATGATTTGGCAACTGTACCTTCTATCTGGGTTGTTCTTGTATTCCTGGAATATCACCCCAAATTCTGCCACAAACTGTCTGCAACCCAAACAAAAACAGTTAACAGAAAATGGAAAGAAAACTCAAACGAAGACAAAATAATTAAATTAAGACAAGGCAAAGTAAGGTAGGGTATGGTAAATTTCGTCAACTAATTACGTGCCATCAACTGTCTTGTTCATCAAGGCCCAGAGCAAGTAGCTCAACCTAAAATAACACAGGTAACGTAAAAAACACATGCAGAACAAAATCATAGCACAGGTAACACATACCTGGCTTTGTTGATGACCTGCATTGCAGCTTCCAGGTCTCCACATCTCATGCAGTAGTAGATCATTGACCAAACCGGATGTCCCTCCACAAGACCATCCTAACAATAATCAGGTGGTGATGATGACAATAATAATACATATTCTAATATTGATGAAGGTTATAAGGTACAGATAATAAACTTCTTTACACGCCCATACAAAAACTCAACAAAGCTTGAGTCAGAGGATGGATCTTCTGGCTGAAGCACAAACACGAATAAAGCAATCCAACAACAGGGTACCTTTTTAATCTCCAGACTTATATTAATATTCATTATCAAACCCACAGGGATGGCAGGCTGAGTTCGCACATATGGCCTTGTATTTCATGGGCCATCCAAGTACTATGCTCAACATTTTAAAACTTGACTGGCAAATCTTATAACACAGACATCAATACCAACAAAAACACCAATAATAATTTTTACTAGCAAAGATATTTTCTCTAAAATCCCGTAACTTAATTATTATTAATGATCCATTACAGTATATGATCAAAATAAAAAATAGCAATTAAAGCTCTTCAACTGACAAATACAACATGAAAGACTAAATCCATAAAATTAAACAGTAAAATTCAAGCAGTTTGAAAAAGTCAGTCAAAATCTGTTAAATTCTTGGCCTCTTCTTCCTCTGCATTCTTTCTCAGACTACTGTTGTCTGCCTCCTCTTTTGAATTTCAAACCCTTAGTACAGGTTTCCAGGTAAACATATGAGTATCACCGGGCTAGAATTACAGTGGTATGCTCACCACACTTAAATGACTGGCACTTGGCACTGGCCATAAGCACATGTTGCTTGTGCAGGAAGGCACGGGCTTCTGCACTGAGACAGCTTTAAGACTCTTGGCTGACTTCATTAATGCAAGATTTCTGATCAGACATGACCTAATCTGGATTTCAACAGCATCATTACCACAACGTACAAGGCATTAATTGACGATTGCAGTGAAGTGAAGCCACAGTCCACAATCATTACTGCTGGAGAAGTTCAGCTGAAATCCAATATACAGCGGACAGACCTACCTCAAGGTATGGCAGAGACGGCTGGCGGATGTTGAGAAAACTTCGCACAAGGCTGTACGTTCCTGGAACACCACCACGTTGAGCTTGCTGCAGATTGCTAGAGATGGTCTTTTCAATGTAGTTTTTATAACTGAGGAACAAAATAAGAAAAAAAAACAATCTAGCTTTTTGATTTCCTTTCATTAGGCATAACCTAAAATGTAAGAGTGTGCTCATTAGCAAAGGCCACTTCCAGCATGTATCAACATCTGATATGCTTGGTTATTATAAGAGAATACTTATGTAGGAAAAGAAATTAACTTGATTTTTCAACTACCTCCGCTGCAAATAGTCCAGTGCCTTCTTCACAAATTCCGACTGAAGAGTTGGAGATGTTCGCACTTTAAGAAGACTTCCAGACAGAATGATTGGAACATTTAGCATCGTCTGCACAATGCTCCAAACCTCCACAACATTCTAAAAGCACAAACAAAATCAAACAATATGATACTTTATAAGATAATATCCATTCACAAGCTTTTTCAATCACACCCAAAAACTCAGCAAAATAGAACCATCTTTGTGCCCAGCTGAAGACGACAGTGTCAACTGACAGCTTAAAAGGCACAGATATGAGGAAGAAAGACACAGCATTATACGACAGAATGGCAAGCAAAAGACAGGCAATTCGTTCAGGGTAGTCATGGAACATTGAAATCTGGGGCCACATCATACTCAAAGACAGGATTCACACAATTCCTTTCGTAACCAGTGCCCAATACATCATGAACCTAAGTAAGTAGCACTGAGACGACTATGGAAACCTGTAGCAAGGCTTTGAAATTCAACTGAGGAGCCAGATAACAGCAGTCTGAGAAAGAATGCAGAGTAAGAAGAGGTCAAGAATAAACAAAAGTATTAGCAAGAGAAACAGGAGGCAGTGGAACAATGCCAGGAGGAGGAAGAGACAAAGAGACAAGCGAGAAGAGGACAATCAGTTACGATATAATATTTGAGATGCAATGAAATGTGGTCTTACAGGATTATCCATCTGTGTAGCCACTTCCCCAAACAAATCCACAAGATTTCTTCGAACACCTCCTTGTATAACAGATTCATTGTAAAGGTAAACCTGACAGAGAAGACAGAAAAGTGTAAACACAACAGGATTACACAATAAACATATAGTGTAAACCTTTTAAGGCCTGTACTATTATAACAATCACCTAATAATAGCACCAAATTTTCCCAAAATGAATTATTATATTGTTTAGGACACTACAATGCCAAAGATCTTTTATATTTTGCTGGTTGTGATTCTTACGGTTTATGTTATTACAACATTTAACAACAGCAATATATAAGAAACATCAAAGCACCAATCCTTGTATTTCTAAGCCATTAAAATTATCGTTACAGTAAGTCAGAAATAAACAAATTCTTGGCTTTTATTTATCATACTCTGAAGCTGTAAATCATCTACATTCCAACCAGTCAGTTGCGTCATTTAATCTAATCACATCTAATCTTAAAGCTGAACTGGTAACTCTAATCTTATTTCGATGACAGCTAAACGCGAACTTAGTCATTACATACTGGGAAATGTACCAGGTACTAGATATGTAAATTGATAAGCACCGGATGAGAGTTTAATTAAATCTTAAGACCATAGGCCATAAATGACATGCAAAACTGCCTATGTAACAAGACATATAAAGGTCTTTTATAGCAATAACACAAAGTTTTCTGGTGACAATGAATGTGCTCTCACACCAGACAGTTAAAGACTATGAGTGTTCCAGCCACACTATTGTTTGCTGTTAGGAGACATTATTTTAAAGTGTGTACTATAAAATTCATATGAACCAAACAGATGCAAATATAGGATACTTCCATATTTACCTACTTTAACTTAAACTCACAGGTAGCAGCAAAAGATAGTTTAACTTAATCAGCGGGTTTAAACAACTGCAGGAGACCAAGATTTGTAAAAGTTAACTGCAATACTAGAAAATGCAAAGAAACACTATGTAAGTCCTCTGTTACTACACAATGCATCAACTACGGTTAAACATAACCCACCCTAAAAGCTCTTTTCCCTTTTCTCTCTCTGGTCTTCTGGCAAACAGACTTGGTTCTTGACATGGCATCTTTGGACAACCCCACTGACTTGATGAATTTAGCTGGTGCCCTGTGCTTAGCTTTTAAGTAGAGCTGTAGAAATTTGGAGTTTTTACAATTACGATTACAAAATTTGACTAAGCTACTGCCTGGCTCACCTGTCTAGAGTAAGCCATCTCCGTGCTGTCCAGCATGCTACGGCCCTGCATTACAGTTGCATCTAGGATGAGGCTCTTGAAACAAAAAAATAAACCTTTGCTATCAAATTACGGCAGTTTAAGGTGAGACATTGAGTGTGTAAACAGCTGACAATTTTTAAAGTAAAAATAGGGAAGATACCAGTTCTGCAGAACATCATCACACAGCAAACAAAACCGTATTTAGGAACTGCACTAGATTCACACTATACGCTGCTCGCTTACAACTCAAGCCACCACAACTCTGATGCATGCATTCAAATGCACCAGCATCATTTATGGCAATGCCATTGATGCAGGCACAACCCTTCCAGCAATAATCAGCTACTGATCGACCGATTGGCATCATATGTTTGGGCACATATCTTGTTTCATGTGGAAGGAACTGCACGGGTTACCCATGCAATAATGTATTCATTTTAAGATACTAATGCTAATGCATAATCGCCATGCAGGCTGTGTGTGTCTATCTTATTTGAAGACCTTAGGCAATTCAGTCTTATCCATTCCTAGCAGCAGATTTATTTGCTCCGTTGTGCAAGGCCACCTGGCTGGTTCACTGGCTTGAACTTCCATGGTCCAGCAAAGACGTTTTGCTGTGGTTGGGCCGTCTTTCTAGAATAAATTGACTAGCCACCACCTGCAACACAAGCTTCTTGACCTTTCTCTGACTGTTTTCTGTAAGCACTTTAAAACCATTCTATTTGATCATGGTTTTGTGTTTTCATGTGGGAGTTGTCACTTGAAGTGCCACTGTATAAATTAGAATCACAATAGAGTTACAAATAAACATTCATACTGAAGATCCCAGTTCTTGAGAATAGCACGCATTCTCTGGGGTAGCATCAATAAGAGACGTTAGTATTCGTTGTTTCTCTTTCTCCCAGTCACACTCCATTGTTTTCCAGTGACGAGAGTTTGTCTCTTCAAGTGTCTGCATAAAAACAGGCCAACATAGCGATCATAAGATAGATAATCACAATTAATTTATTAATCAATAATTTATATAACAAATAATCATTAAATTAATTAGTCACAATGTCAACAGCCTAATTCAGGTATATTAAAACACTTCAAATGAAGGCAGCAGTGACGGAGACACAGCTATATAGCCCCAGCTTAATCTACTCTGATCTGGTGATACTTTGATATCTGTATCAGAACTAAAAGCACCACCAGATGTCTTATGTTATAACTTATGATAAGAGCATTTTTGAAACTGCAGTCACTAATCGTTATCCATTACACAGAGCAAGGCAATTTCCAAGGTCAGTGGCCAGAAGGCAGGACACAATGGACAAAGCCAAAGAGAAGAGCTTTGAAATGAGACTGGAATGACATTGCAGAACTGGCAGAATGGACATAAGTCGGGAGTGAATTCCAGGCATAAGAAAGAAAAGCAAAATTTGCAGCATTGCATCCCTGGTATTTCTTTTTTACTACTGTGCATGATTTGGGTGTGACCTTGAACCCCAATCCTTCTCGAAGCATGTGGGAAGAGAACATCAAATGTGCTTTTATCGCCTGCACCAGAATCCTGCAATACACCATTCTACTGAAGCCACCATGACCCAGATGCATGCACTCACATGCATCAGGGTTGAGTATGGCAATTCTGTTTATGCAGGGCTAACGCTTTCCTGCATTAACTAACCGCAGTCTATACTGAATGCTGCCACCCAGATAACTTGACATAGGCCTAGGTTTGGGCATACATCCAGTTTCATGCAGGAGGAATTGCACAGGTCGTTGATGCACAAATGCACTGAGTTTAAGATCTTAATGCTTATGCATAATTGCTCGGTGAACTGTGCTCCATCTTATCTCAGGCAGTTATGTGTTTTGGTCTCGTCCATTCCTGGCCATAGATCCCTTTGCTGTGCTGCACAGGATGACCTGGTTGTTCCCCTGACCCAAATTTCCCTGGTGCAGCACGGAAGCTTCATGTGGTTGGTCCAACTTTCTGGAATAGATTGACCAGAATCCTACGACATGAGCTCCTTAGTCTTTCTGCACCTCTATTTCATAAGCGCTTGAAAACCACTTTGCTTGACCCTGGTTGACTGTTGTTAGGTTGCAAGTGCCTCTATCAAGTCTCTATTGAACAGGCGCCAAACAAATCTTCGATTACAATTACAAAATTACAAGAGAGCCTAACACAATCAAAAGACCAAGAAACTTTCTAAAAAGTGCTTCTGAGGAGTGTCTCCAAGAGACACTATACACTTACCTGGTCACATGACATTACATTATGTAATATATTATGTATGTATGTATTATATAAGAGGTTCATTGGTTAAGCCTTGCCTTCTAACATTGTGCAGGTTCATGCCTCCCTAAGATGGTCACTTGAAAGGAAGTCGGGGGAAGGTCTTAGCACTCATCTGGTTAGCACTCCCTGACTGATGCTTTGTCATTAGACAAATAACATCATCTAAATACCAGAAAATTACACGAACGCACAGTCTGAAATCATTATGAGATTAATATCAACCTGAACTTGTAACAAATTATAACAAACAGTTAAGTCTTACAGTTTTTCTGGACTGTTCTATTGCAGCCAGCAGGGCATTTTCTCGTTCATTTTTCAGAAAGCCCTGGAACATTATGCAAACAACAACTTATGAAACTACAAAGAAATAATTTATAATGAGACAATGGATATGCACAGAGCTACTGAACATGCCACAGCAAATGTATACATGGAAAATATTACATGAAAATTGTTACATATTACTGTTATTCATGACACTGGATATTAAATATGTGGGGCCTAACATAGTACAGGTTGCATTTATCGTAAAATATGAAGGAAATAAGGTAAGTACAAATTGTAAGTTTCCTTACCCTTTTTAATAACAAAGCTGCTGGTTGCCAGAGGCCTGGAAATTATTGATCTGCCAGTTGTCATGGATTAATTCTTTTTTCATGACCATTAAGCTTAAATGAAAACTCATAACTTGGATTTAAGCTAACTATTGCATTAAGACTTGAGACCTGGATGTCGGTATCTCGCACGGGCTCCAGCGGTTCAAATGTCTTTGTTGCACTAAGACCCTCCAGTTTCTGTATATTCTTCTGAAGATCATAACCTCGGGATCCAAGCAGAAGTGATCTGCAAAAAACACACACAATCTGTATGTTGCTCATATCTGCCACATTGGCTTTTCACTCCTGCATATGAAGTTTGAATTTCAGTATTTTCCGTACAGGAAATCTTTTGCAAGCTTAATTTCTAGTACACTGACCACGGATACCACCATCCTGCTAGAAAATTCTGCATAACGTCATTGGGAAAGTTCTTCTTCTTTGATACTCTGCTTTAGTCAGCAGGAATTAAACAACGCCACTCTTCTCTTCTACATCATACGAGCTTCACTACTTCGTAGTTCGTTTAGTTTTGGGCAAGATGTTTGCAAACAACAGCTTCTGTCACCAAGTCCAAGATGATGGTACCAGAAAGTAAACAGTACTGCAAGTACTGCAATGTACTGGCCTGTGTCTAAGACTTTGGAGTTCATCTGTTGCAATAAATAATCGAGGTGCTTTTGTACAACTTCCACACTTCCCACTCACCCACATATGTGTAAGTGGTGTGGCATTTAGCCGAGCGACTCAGCAACCAAATGTCTGACTGGCTGACTCACTGAAAATTAATATTAATTATTAATACATAGATTTTAGTGACATAGGGCAGTGGCCCATTTAAGCAACCACAGACAGCAGAAGACCTCAGAGAATGTTTCTGGAACTAAAAGATGTAATGGCTAATCCAATCAAATCTCAAGACTTTCATAGCACCCTTAATGTAATACAAAAGGCATCAACTCAGATCAGGGTAAGTTGCTTCAAAGGGAAATCACAGTCCACAATCATGATCAATTAGTTAGCTGGACATTTGTACAGTACCTTCAAAGAAAGTATTCTTCCCCAATTGATCTTATCGTTAGATAAGAATGATGAGCTCATCTTTCAATGGAAGATGTATGCACTGGCTTGCTCACACAAGTGCAAGAACGAGGATAAGAACAAGCTGTGATGGATATAGGAAGATGCAGAAGAAGAGATTGGAGCCATGCATGGATGGTATTACAGACTGAGAGAAGTGAAATATCTTACGCTTTGACATCTGAACTTTCACGTCCAGTGAACGGCGCCTTGTAAGCCATTTTAACGGCAGCATCCCTGATCTGAAAGAGACTGCGCTCTACCCTTGGCAAAGCATCTCCTGTATCCATCTCAGCAGTCAGCTGCTGAGACTGATGGAGCAGATCGTCAAACCCACCAGAATCCATCTTTAGGATATCTGTTTCTGGAGAAAATCTAAAACACAATGAAAAATTCTAACACATTTCTTGTTTTCATGTTTCTCTGCTTAAAGATCATCACTGCAGCAACTATCCTAAGAACTCTGCTTACCAATACGATCATTTTCAAAATATCTATCTTAATGTCTGAATTTATGTATGTCCCATCCATTTGCTTGTGTCTTGCTTTGGAGACATCTTAACAGCTGAACCCCTTAACAAAAACACTAACTTCCCTGAGACTAATTCACTAAAAAAATGACTTTCAGTAATTTTTTGTTTTGGCTTCTGGATGATCTGATTGGAATTAATAACAAGAACTCCCAGACTGGGGTAGATACAGAGTTCTGTGCCCATGAGTAATAATAATACAGAAAGACAGTCAAATACGTATGAAATTGTTACTGTGAACAACACAGACTTAAACATCTATACAAAGCAAAAAGAAGGCAGTCCATTAAGCTAGTCTGAGAGGCAGCTATTGGTATGAAGTGTGGTGACTTCACTTTTCTTAGCCTTGGCATATGAGGGTGGTAGGTGGCCAGTCCTCTCCCTCATCAGTTGATCTTCCCAATGACAATGTGCAGTCAGTGTACTCATTTTATAGCCGAGTTCATTAGGTGGCACAAATGGAACAAGTAAAAATAATTCCTTTGGTAATTCTCAAGAAATGGTCAGTTATAGTTGCCCTACCCCTTGCCATTCCAGACTGAGAGAAATTAGGGCGTTGCAAGCTACTGGAAGGACAATTGAATAAATTAATATGTAATTAATGAGTCAAAAAGATGATCCAGAGAATGTTTTGTCTCCAGTAGCTGATCAAACTGCCATAACCCTAACAGGCATGCTATTGCAATACATCTTTCCGGAAACTTATTTCATATGTGATGGATCGAGTGTTTATTCCAATCTGGAGAACTTAAAAGACAGCATTTTCATGTATACTGGTGTTGTACATCAATGCAACTTCCTGAACGATGTTGAGGTACATATACAAAATGTGGAGAACATGTTGATATATGCCAAATGCAAATTGTGAAGACAATTCGGCAAAAGTCGCAATTTATTTCCAATGTATTTTATCAAACATTCTTATATGCATCACAGAAACTTGCCCAATTTCTTAATTTATTGACACCAGTAAAAGTATTTTGAAAAACTTTGTTACTCTGTCACATAATGATTAATTACTTATTTTCCGATAGCCCTACAGGTAAGTTGCAATGCTCTAATTTCTCTCTCAGCCCGAGGTTTTACATATACATTACAAGTAGGGCGACCGCAAGCGGCCGTTTCTTGAGGATTACCGTAGCTTATATACTTAAGTCTGGTAGAAATCTTGCTTACGGGCGCAGCGCTCTATTTCTAATGTCGAGTTCTTCTTAACAGTTCCATGGAAGTCATCCAACCAGAAAACTAAACATTACTTCAACAATTAACAGCAGAAAGACGCAAAGGATGTATTTTCGGCATACCCATAGCTCAAGTGTGAGCGATAATATAAAATTCCCTACATTCAGGGTCTCACATCAAACATGAAAACATAAAAATTGTGACTAACAAAACGAGAAGGAATTGCTAAAAAATATCAAAAGATATTTAAATAATAATCGAATAAATTCAGTATATACTAAAAAAATCAATCCTGCTGTTAGCAATAATTTTGAAGTCCACCTTTTGAAAACCCGGCAATAAGTGCGTTCAAGCTTAAAGATGTGTGCGCCGTTTCAGAAAGCACCAGATAATATCGTAATCGTAATTCCAAGATTTCTACAGCGCCCAACAAAGCCACGTCGCGGGGACCAGCTTATTCACAGGAGCTCGGTCAAAAATAAAATCGATAGGCAAAAGGGTTCGGTTCCAGGTCAAGATCCAAAAGTCAGACGGAGAGACAGCGTGGCAGCTATGGGGATGCTGCTTGGGGTTGGGAGAAGGGAGAGATAAGAGGAAGAAGGGGTGTCAGGGTAGGGGATCTGTGAAAGACGAATGTTTTCAGCTTTGAGTGAAAGGCCGATGCAGAAATTGCAAGCGGTGGAGCATCTATGAGTTTGTAATATGGGTCAGAAAATTGTCGCAGTTCTGGGGGACTTTATTCCAGAGTGGTGGGGCAGCTATGGCTATGGAGCGATTACCAAATTTTAAGGATGAGGTGACGGGAGGGCGGGAAGTTGTTAGGGCAATCTCGGTTTAGGTGTTTAGAAATGTTAGGTCAATCTCGTTTTTTAATATCAATCTTCTATTTCACTAAACAGTGGTTTGAACACAACTGGCAAAACACGAGAAAAAAGGGGAAAACAGAAAATTGATAAGGAGAGTATATTTGCCTGTGATGTTATAGCCTACCACTGATAGAATTAGGAAAATCTAGCATGATAATATTTAAGTCGGCATCGCTTTTTGGTAAATTTCTCAGTATTGTTTCAAAGTCGGTGCGGAATCGGTGTCGGTTTTTGTAAATATTACCGATTTTTATGTGTCTTTTATCCTTTCAGTTTATTCCGACGTCGCATCACCCCTAGCAATCTCACTAAGTAGCAGATCCTTCAGTCAAAACTGACAACACTCCTCTTCCGCAGATCCTATCCTTATTCCTCTTCTTCCCCTTATGGATTCTGCAGATCCAATTCCAAACACCACCCACCGTAGCCGTGTGACTGCCTGCCTGACTCTTGAATCTTGACCTGGAACCGAGCCCATTTTTTCCTATTGATTTTGTTTAGACTGAGCGCCTGTGAATAAGCTGGTTCTCGCGACTTAACTTTCGTTGGGCGCTGTAGACATCTCGAGATTACGATTACCAATGTGTAGCGTATAAAATGCTACTGCACAGGTGAGCAACTCTGTTTTACCGTAAAAAAATTATATGATTAAAACGTCTGTAGTTCTGCACACGTGTGCAGAACTACAGCATGAGGAATGAAGCAACTTAATCGTAATCGTAAAATCGAAATCACTAAAGCGCCTTAAGAGCTAAGCGCAAGGCACCAGCTCATTCACGAGCGCCGCGTCAAACCAGAAGGGTTGTCCAAAGAAGCCATGTGATGAACCAGGTCCGGTTGCCAAAAGACCAGAGGGGGGGGGGCAGAGGAGCTATTAGGGTGGGTTGTGTTTAAGCTGAGAGAAATGGGAAGACATCGGATTCGATGAAGGGTGGAATTTCTTGAAAAGGTGAGACCAGTTTTGAATGGAACATTTAGAGTAACAACAGATAGAAGCGCTTGAGACGGATGATGGTGGGTAAACGAAGGAAGGGATTGAGAACAGAGAATTTGCAAAATTCAGGAGGGACAGCGTACCAGAGTCGAGGTGCAGTGTAGCACAAAGATCAGTTAGATAACTTAAGTGACAGAGGGACGAGCAAGAATGAGGTAAGAGGATGAGCGAGAAGAACGGTCTGTCTGGACGGTAAAGAGTTTGCGAAGATAAGTAGGTTAGCAGAATTGGAGAGAGTTATGGGTTAACGATAGAATTTGGAAATTTTGCCCTAGAAATGCTAATTGTTCAACGTTTTATGGACTGAACTATGAGCATCTATTAGGGTACACTACCCCACACTTGGAAAACACTCACTAGCCACAGATGTGGCTACTACCCCACACTTGGAAAACACTCACTAGCCACAGATGTGGCTGGAATGCCCAAACACGACCGATAGAGTGACCTGGGCCATGTATGAACCCTATATCGGAACATAATCGTATTCTCACGATATCTTCAACATACTTTCTAGTGCTTGAAGAGACGAGACGCTCTACGCCCTGCTGATGAAGTGTTTTGGAAAGGCTCGGTAGTAGACCTACAACCCGCAGACGGTCGAGACCTTCAAGAAGCCACTAACACCAGGAACCAGTGTCAGGTTGAAAGCCATGTATGGTTGGTAGTTGAAGAAGATCAAACAATTTTCTTTTTTTCTTTCTTTTAACAATTTAACTGAACGCCAGTTTTTTATTCTTAAATGTCACGATATATTGAAGTAAACAATAAAACAACAAAATTGTACATGTTTAAATCAAAATCGACAAAATATGCAAAAACCTCTAAACAAAATATGAAAAGAATCTTGAAACCCTTTAAATGCCAACTCTGCCTGGGGCTGAAGAGTTAAGCTACATCATTCAAGCGAGTGAGACCGGAAGACGTACAGTTTAATATTCGGGTCGCGTTCCAAAACGAGTTCCACGTTTCTTCAACTATCCAAGAAATGCCTTATTCTTGCTCCATAATTTGATCCAGGTTCCAAAATGGCATTAGATTCCTGTGTTTTACTAACAAAGAAGCAGCAGTTTTCTTGAAAATCTTCATTTCTAGAATTTCTATGAGCACTACTAATTATACAACCGGAAACAATTAGATTCAATGTAATTTTCGTTCAATAAAAAGTGTTACTTGCTGACTTTAATCTGCTTTTTCTGTTGTTCTTTAATTTGATCTGGGTGTTTAGTTCGATCATGAACAAGATTTGGAACGCAACCACAATAACACAAGAAGGAACACCATAAAAGAATGAGAAAGGCTACTGAAAACTTCTATAAACATGTATGTAAACAACAAAATAGCTGAACCCTGTCATGAAAACATGTTACCTCTACAAGTCTTTTCATCAGCTTAAGCCTAAAAGCTTAAAAACAAGTTATCGCTACTTACACTAGTACTAGAAAGATAATGGCGTTCATTTTACAGAATGATGACACTGTAACATAACGCAACATCCTTAAACAATGTCACGGTAATTAAATGTTGTCATGTACACGTATCAACGTCATTTGTTCTTATGTCATGCAATCAAAATGTAACCTCGTTTTCTCATTTTACATATGATTTTCTGCAACAGCAACTTGATCCTATGTAATGAGAGGTAATCTGAATGCAAAGTAAGTCACTTGGTCTTCACTGGATGCCTCAGGTTTAAAAAGTTTTAATTAAAAAGTCTTAATCTTGACAGATGAAAAGAATGAGATGAGTTAATATTTGTCATTTCAGAAACATGTCAAATCTATCACATTAATTCATAGCAGCTGCAAGCTAAATCCATTGATAACATTCAACAAAACTATAAAATATTTTAGATCTTATGTGATGGGGCAAGTCCAAACAATAAAAACAGACGAATAATTAAATTTGTGAACACCGTCTGTGCAGTCATTTTCAAATCGTGCCAACACAAAGCAGTACCTCGTAATTTACAGCCAAAACAACTTCTGAACTCTGAAAAACTCAGAAACACAAGAGCACTGTTCTGCAGAACCAGAATTTAGTTACTGTAATTCGAAATTCTAGAAGTCAAATACCACTCATGCCAAAGAATACTAAGAGACATGGGCAATCAAAATCAGGATGAAAGATACTGGCTAAAATCACAGAACTGCACAAGTGTACCTGGTCTGTATCGGAACATTTGTGTAGCGCCTTTGAAAACCTCCCAGAGGTGTTGGAACATGGCTACCTAACAGACCTAATAAGGTGCGTCTTATCGAAATTAGCACCAGACAGTCATGCTAGGTGTTTACTCGTCAAAGTGCCACTTAATCTCAAAAACTGCAGAAAGTGTTAGAAGTTACATGTACATATCACTTTACATACGTCACCCCTCCTTCACAAGTGTTAGCCACGAACGGCCATAATATGACTTAACACAGAAAGCTGTCACTTTACGATACACATGGCAAGTTCTTATTCTGTACACATTGCCTATAACTTGTCAACAGCTCCTTGATGTTATTCTCTTAGCATGTGCTGCCATTTTTCCCAAAATGGGTTGCCATCTACATCAACCAACTTTGTTCATTCTATGAAAAATACGCAAATCAAATGACACTTTAGTAACATTTCTCAAATTGATGCCGTCTTCACGTGCAGCACAGTCAAACGAAGCTATTCTTGAGACAGAAAATTCAAAATAATAGAAACCATAGGACATTTTTGCCTGCATTCCAATTTTTAATATTTTACTTCAGTCAGTTGGCAGGCTCAAAGATAATAAACGTTAGCCAAAATTGTTAAAATTCTTTGGAAAAGTTAAATATGTAATCTGATTCCATGTTCAAGACATGGATTTTGAACTAGGAAAAGCAAACTCCAGCTCAGAGTGGGAGCAGGGATCAGTGGTTCTAGAATATCCAGTTAACAAAGGGCTGCAGTGAATACGATAAATCCTTTCAGTGTAAGAAACAATTATTAAAAACAAAAATTTCCTTAAACTTTAGCTGTCAGGTTTTTAAAATTGATCTCAAGTTTTTTACCACGAGTAATCCGCAGCCCTTCCACAGAACACAAAATAGTGTGGCATAGCATGTCAGCGTTCGAATGGACAATTTGAAGAGAAGACATTTATTTCAGTTGCCACAACACATGACATGGAATAACTTTCACAATTTCCTAGCATTTGCCTGAGTCACATCCTAAAAGAAAACAACACTGTAGCAGAGCAGCAGCTTGGTGCTCACCGACACTATATCGTGCCAGGTGCATTGACACTGTTGCACCAAAAGCACAAGCTAGAAAACAACATTGCCTAGAACAAGAGCTACGCTTCTAGACACAAATGTCACAAACTTTTACACAAACTGAAACTTCGAATGTCCTTCATAACAATCAGAAACAGTCACAAACCAGTCGCAAACACTGTCAACTGAATAAATAAACCGAAATAAATGCCAAAGAAAAATAGCAAAACGTTAAAAACTAGTCAACAACATTCATCAGTCTGATCACATAACACAAGTATCCAGATCGCACATATTTACATTACCACACCATCTAGATATGTTTATACATTGTATACGTACGTACCCACTGAACACAATCCTTTGTACAAGCTTCTATTCTCGTAGGACAACTGGCTTTCTGTGGTGTTTAAGTTTATTGGGGTCACCAAATCCTTCTTTTTGTGGCATTAACCAATTCAAGAAGCCCAAGTCGGTAAGGTGACAGGCCATTAAAATTTCTTAGCCTCAACCAAGGTAAAAAGAGCTCAGTAAAAAGTGTTAATTCAGATTTTTTATCAATATCATTATGATAGTTGATATGGCATGAATAATAATTAATTCCAGACAATAAATGCCAAAAGAATGTTTTTAAAACAATCGACATTTAGAGGTAGAAGGTTTAACTGGAATGGAAGAAGCTGGTTTTTAAATACTTTACATCCTTTACCATGTTTTAAATTCATTATTATATTTCTTAAAACTGAAAGAATCAACTGCTGTAGTGTTGACCAGTGAGTGAACTGTGTCTGACATACACACCATGTGGCCAACTATTATCTGTCCTTGTCCAAATATTCTTCAAATCGAGCTACTAAGTCAAAACTAACTACAAACAGCCGCAGATGATGACAAACGATCCAAACTAAAACCCTAAAAGGACCGACGTCTTCGTTCGGATGACACGTGACACGTTTCCGAAATCAAGAGTAGATGGTAATGACCTCGCGACCTCCTCCACGAACCATCAAGATTCGGTCCAAGCCCTCGGTAAGTACTTCCAAGAACTCCATGTCTGATCACTCGTTAAGGAAATAAAAGTAAGCACGTGAACAAACTGCTAAGCAACATAAATAAATAAATCGTTACGTTTAACCTGGTGGCATATCGTGGCTGAATGACATAAACCTCACCTTGAAATGTGGAATATCCAGGTTTGAGCGCATAGGGGTTTGAACACACATATACTAGAGACTTTGGGCACATAATTAACATATAAAGGTAATTGCTTACCACCAACGAACGACTCATGACCCATAATCAATGTAAACTCAGTAATGGCTTACAAGATACGCAGTGTTGGGGTTAGTATTATTTTGAATTGGTGTGTAGTTGGTGTGCATTATCGCAGGCGTGCATTAATGCACTGCGCATGGGGAGTAAATTTATGCGTGCAGTCAATGTGTATAGTTAGAAGCCTTTAGTGTGCATTTATTATGCAATGAGTGTCTTTTGTATGTAGAAAGCACCTGCCTCTCTTCAGTATAACAGGTGTTCAGACAATACCATATCAATCTTTGAAAGCAACACTTAATTCCATGTAAATAGTGAAACTTGTATGATTAGATGAAATTCAGTTAAATAACTGCTGCAATTGTACTTTTAAACTTCAGTCCAAAATCCTGAAACCCAGACTACACTTCCCAAGGATTTAGCTGACAAGGAAAGGGATTAAAGATGCTGTTACTCTACCTTATTATGATATTAGCACTACAGTAAATGGGCTGTTACCTTACTTTACAGTGATACCTATATATATATGTATGTATATATATATTATATATTATATGCATATAATATATATATATATCTATATACACACACACACACACATATATACACACATACTGTGGTACTTGTTGCTCTGTTGGATCAGTTCAACCACGTAAAGGATACAGTTCTCTTCACCTGATGGATTTTTCGGAGGTCCTGGCAGATTAAGAATGAGGAGCCTGGCATCTTTAGACTTCTCCTTGATCGTCTCATTCAGTCTAACGGCAGTATGCATACGGCGTACATTTCGGTTGTCACTGAAAATATCAAAAATAGGTAAGGTAAAATAAAATTTTTCAGCAAAGTCAAAGTAGATTTATTTGTGTAAACTTTTTGGCAACAAGTAAAAATCTAATCGGTGATTTCTGATTCTGCCCAGAATCCTGTGACTCTCATCTTTGCAAGAGCAAAAGCATATTCCAAAACATGACCTATTTTTCATGGGCCACACAGTAGTGTCAGGTAAAAAGAATGATACAGAAGAATTCATCATTTGAGGAATGAGAAACAAGAATAGTTTTTATGACAAGACACAAGAACCCACGGTTTTGTGATGCCGAGTAAGTCCTTCTTTAGCTGCTGCCCAGCAGAGGCAGAGAATGTGTAGAGATTCTTCTCCATCCGAGTTCCAGGACCGTTTCTCCCGTTGCTGTGGCTACTCTTCGAGTCCAGCGCTATTGTCGTGGAAGCCTCATCCTCGCCCTCTGCCTCCTCCGTCAGAGCATCCACTTGTATCTTGACAGCAGATGGCGCCACAACGGTAGACTGATTGTGTGCAGAGTCGAGAATCAGCTGTGGCTGTTATTACCAAAACCAATACATTTGGATGTTCATTCTGGACAACTTAATTTAAAGTTTTTTCATGACAAAACAGAAAATTTTACTGTTTCTTCAAGCGAATTTTTAATCCACTGACTGAGCACTGGGACCATATTAAACATTGATAAATGTAGAGCAGTCTAGTTCCAGCATGCTCGACCATCAATCACCTGGTTCAAATCTTCATCAGCAGAGAAAAATTCTATTCTATTAGAATCTTTTAGCAAATGCATCTATAAAATGGGTACTTTTGGTTTACACCTGATAAGAAATTGGACGGCAAGAGATAGAGAAATGGCCACCCACAATCACCCCACTATTGTTTTCCATTATGTTGTATGCTAGAGGGTTAGTTACGTTCCTGCTTTCAATTTTTGTTAAACCTGCACAGAGATTCTGTGCCAAATGTTTATATTTAAATAAAATATATAAAAAAACTAAATCAATCTTATTTGAATTTGCTTATGGAAAAGTAAGGAAATTGCGAATTTCTTACATCCTTCTACCAGTGTTTGTTAACAGAGGCATGATGCCGGGGCAGGACAATCTTTCGGCTGAACATAACAATGAAATTCCAGCAACTCTTTCCTCATGGTTTATGTGGCAACAAATTGCTGATATCCATCGAGCAAGATATTAATAACTACAGCAGATGTGTTCATAATTAGTTGCATTTATAAGTTTTGTTAACAATGCCACCATGTTTCATATTAAGATGCAGGTGTCATTTACTGCTGAACAAAATGAAAACCACAATGCTAATCTAATGCCAAAAGTTGCACTCGTATTCAGCCACACTAATATTTGAAGCAAATATGTTACTAGTAAGTCTGGGCAAAACAAACTAATTAGAAATCAAGGTCATAGCCAAAACAAGTTTGCAACTCTCTGAACATCTAAGCCAAACTTATGCCCTAACAACTGCAGAGCAACTACAAGCACAGAAACTTTAGTGTAAATGCAACCTAACCCAGAGCTGTTATCCTCTGCCTTCCAGATTGTTGGGAGTCCTAATGCAGCAGAGAAACTTACAAAAGGTGCTATAAAATGGCCAATACACTACACTGCTACTTAACAATGTACCCAGTTGTTTTCTCAAACGTTCTGTTACAAAGTGTGCACTCTGTAGAATCAAACTCACAATCACAGAGTGACAAGGCAAGCAGCTACTGAACACACCATGGTGTCACATGCAGTTGAACACAGACATACCCACAGTTCAATACCTTTCACTTTGTAAATATGCTACTTAAATGTCTGGGCACACTGGTATTACATTACATAAGGTTACAACTATTGTAAGCCAAGGCACTGAATTAGTGAAAAAAGTCAGAAGTTCTAATAAAAAATTGGAAAACAAGAAATCGAGGATTAGCACCAAGATATCACACCCAAAATAAATAAGGCACTTCTTAACAATGACAACAATCAATTATCTAGAACCCTGAACATGGTAAGTAAGTAGATGCAACGACAATGCACAAATCAACTGTTTCCAATGCACAACACAAAAGAACAGTACAAGGTATTGTAAAAAACGAGCAAGTCATTGAAAACAATCACATGGTCTTGGAACAATGATGGTCGTCTTTTAAAAATTGGTGAATGAATTTAAAGCCAGTCAAGTTGTTAATTTCTACGATCAAGGTAACAAAAAAATGGTAACAGACAATGGTTACAAAATGACGTAGCAAGCAGAAAAATATCAAAAACTCCAGGCAGTCATGGGCAAACACTGACCCTATGTTTCAGGCGTCACAACACGCGTCTAGTATGCTATCTGATGGAACACACTGAATCACAAATAACATACTGATGGTGAGTATGCCGACATGCTATGTCTTACCATTATGCATACTTCGTTTTCTTTCGTGCAATTTTCGGTCGTCAACGTGGACTGCAGATGAATAGTTTGTTTTGGCTGAGGTGATGCAATTAGTTTACGCAAGGTAAGGTAATCACTCATTTCTGACAAGCCACCAACAACAATGTGCGACAGTCTAGTGGTAAGCACGCCGGGCTACCAACCCAAAGGTCAGAGGTTCAAATCCTCGACTGGGAAGAAAGATGTCTTAAGATTTCTGCTCCACTTGCTCCACCTAGTGAGCTCAGCTATAAATTGAGTACACTGACTGTACACTGTTGGTGGGAAGATCAGAAGGCGAGGGAGGGAAATGGTCAACTGCGCTCATGTGCCGAGGCTAAGAAAATGAAGTCACTAACAACACTTCATACCAATGGCTGCCTCTCAGAGCTTTCTTTAGAAACTGCTCTTCTTCATCTGTCACCAACAGACTTCAGAGGCAAGGTCTTAGGTAAGGTAATGACAATGGTATTACCCCTCCAACTTGACACAGTGCTCATGAATCACCGCAATTGTAATCACTCATTTATATAGCACATCTGCAAGAGAAACTTATCAGAGACGCTCCACAACCAACACCACAAAACTATGATTGTGCGTCAGCAGCCAGTTCAACTCCTCCCACATGAAGCTGGATATATGTCCAAACCTAGGTATACCTCCAACCAACCGGTATGTAGCTGAATAAGCTGTTGCCCTGTTCCAAGATTTAAAGCAGTGGTTTGGACATTTGCAAATTTACAATTACAATTATGACTTTACATAACTCTCTCAACGACAGACACTGCAATTCTCAGAGGCTTGGTCTTTGGGTAGCAGAATCTTTTGACTGATCAATACGTAAACTCAAAAAAGGATTTCAACAACAGGGCAATCACAGCATAAAAGCAAACACTTTAACACGGCTTTATTGACTACGTCCCCAAACACACAACTGAAGGGATTTTGTCCGAGGCAGAAACATGAGAATAATTATTGAACAACGGGACAATAGGCTGAACTTAATAGTTGCAGAGTTCAGCAAAGAATCACATAACACACTAGAAATTGAATCTAGATACAGAACTGGAAGGCTCAGTACTACAAAGGTCATCAGGCTAGGTCAAATCATGTCAGGTTGGGTCAGGCTTTTGCCTGACCAAAACTATATATATATATATATATATATATATATATATATATATATATATATATATATATATATATATATATACACACACGTTTATTCACCACGAAGGTAGACAATACAGAAAGTACAACAAACTATATATAACCAATATTATGAGATAGGAGAGGAAATGCAAAAGATGGCTTTTTTAGATTGCTTGCAACAACAGTGGCACTGGATTGGGCAACTGTGGTAAGGGTTGGTGCAAAGTTAGTGCCACATCAACTGCCTTGCAAAGGTAGATGGTTCAAATACCTATAAGCACAGAAAGTTAGCTCAAAAGAACTTCATTTCCTGCATCCTTCATGTTAAATAATAAACTCATCTGTAATATATGAATATTTACAGCCTCTTCACCCTTCCAAAGGCGGAATTGCGGCTTCTATGCTTATACACGCACACTAGTTCATTTCTAAGAAATTCACTACCATTGGCTTCACATGGTTTTTCTTTTTCCTCTACCTTATTTTGCAAACAATAAACTGAAGACTTGTCTTTTCCAGCTACTTATGCATTTGTGATGAATTCATTTATTTAGCACTGTATAAATGTGTGATTAATCTTAAAAACAGTAATAAAAGTAATAATAATTATATACCGTCCACTTTAGCCTCAGCAGATTTTCAGTCGACTTGGGTAACAGTTTTGTCTTATGAGACAGAAAAGAGGGAATACTAAAACTAAACCAAGGTACACGTAAGGAACTAAGATTTGTTGAAAGCCAAAAATGGAATGCAACTGGTGGTTATTCCACACTAGTTCTCTGCTATGTTCTGATGTTCGACACAGCATTATAATGACTCTCTGTTTTGTTATGCACATTTTCTGCTGTGGCATTGGTTCCCGATGGATAGTAACGTAAATCCATATACCACACATTGTACCAATCCATATTATTACTCTAATGGTTGAATGTTAGATGCAACTTTAAGATAACACTGGCTCCCTGTCACATTCTGCTGGTTCTGTGATATTCCCCTACTACAGATCATTGGTTTCCCGCAGCTTTCTGTGATTCCTAGCTAAGTTTGGCTGGTTTCTTGCAACGTCTCTGCTCATTTGCTACTACTTCCCTGCCACATCTCATCATGCAGACAACTCAAAGACAAAGTCATTCAGAAAAGACTCCGATGGTTTGGTCAAGTGGAAAGAATGCCAACTGACTGAATACCACACAATGCATTACACGCAAGATGAGAAGGAAAGAGATGCAAAGGCAGACCAGGACTTTGCTGGACAGACAATATAAACAAGGATATGAAGACTTGGACTAAACATGAAAACAGCACTTAATATGACAACTGACCAAAACGAGTGGAGATTATTTATCCGTTCAATAGATGGCACCAGGAACTGATGACGACAACACATCATCAGCCTCCTTGCTTCCTCATGTTCCTTACTAAGTATGGCTGGTTCCCTGTACTGTGTTTATGGTTCCCTGTCTACTTACATTGAGTAGTCTATAGCTGTCACTTTGCTTCATCTGTCTCAGTATCAATGACCTTTGCTCCATCATTAGTGTCCTTTCATACGTATAGGCGCTAATGTCTTTGTCCGGCTAACAAACACACCGAACAACTGAGATAAACAATATCTGAATATAATAAATGCCAAACTATAATTTTAAAACATAAAAGTACACATACCTCATTTGCATAGTGAGGTATATGTACTTAACAAATATTATACCTTACCAAATACCTTACAATAAAAATTAGAAGAGTGAAAAATTATTATATGATGGTTTTAAAATATTTTTGCAAAAGTAAAATGTTATTCGAGAAAGTAAAAAATTAAAAACATGAGAAAAAGTTAATAAGTAATTTCTGACAATCAAAACATCCCAATAGCAAAGCTATACACCAATACGAAATTATTCTATAAAGTTTTCAAATATTGTTCAAAAGTAAAATGTAATTTGAGTAAAACAATTTTAAAATATGATAAAAAGATAAAATAGAATGAACACAAAAGTAAACATAGTCTGCTAGCAAAGCCATATACCAATTATAAGAGTAAAAATCATTCTATAAAGTTCTTAAAATATTAATTAAGCAGTAACATGCAAAAGTGAGGAAGTGAAATACCATTTCAACAACAGCCACTTCCGCCCTCAAGCGAAGCTGGTAAACGAATGTTTCCAGGTCTTTCTTGATTTGAATGCTGTTGTCTTCAATTTCTGAACCACAGTTTTTAAAAATAATAATGAAATATATTTTTACAATAATTATTGTTCTTATTTTTGGCCATTGGAATTTTTAAAGGAGAGCAGCAGAGAATTTCATTTAAGTCAACTGCACTTTTTCATAAACTTGAAACCTCTTGAAATATGTAAGATTTCAATTAGGAAGAAGACTCGTAAGTAAACCAGACTCTCATTTGCACAACTAAGTAGCAAATGTTCATCAGAATCATAAGCTTTTAGCCTGGACTTGAATTCATCTTCTGCAAACTTAAAATTCATCTCTACCAACTTAAACATTTGCTGCCTAATGCCTACGAGTCTGATTTACAGAATTAATTCAATCAAACTGACCGATGTGAGCCCTGATGCTCCCCCTTCACATAAAGTCTTGTGCTTTACAAACTCGTATCACAAAGGCATTACCTTGGATTAGACCTCACATCATCATCTTGGTTTGCTCAGCCATGACCATTAACAGGATAACCATGACGGTGCTGTGGAAGTCATTCGATTAGCCTTAGATTATTCAAACAGATTAAACTACTCTGGAGGGAACATGCAAACAACATTCATAACATATACATACATACAAACATATGTACATACATATATGTATGCTAAGTATGTAAATTGTACATTACGTCAAACCACATTAGTTAATTGCTTAGATTAAAACATACATGTATAAATATTTACTAAATATTTAATAGATCAGAAATTGAGATTATAGTTTATGTAAATTCAGTGCGACAAACTCACGTGCAACTGTGAATATTCGCATCTTGCAATGTTTCCAGACCTTGTGTTGGGTGAGTAAGAAAGGAAGCAACATGAGCAGGCCACCATCGTCTGAGGACACTTAGTCAAGGCCAAACAGCAGACAAGGACACTCAACCAAACAAAAACTGTAAATTCTTTAATAGCACAACCATCATTGGAGCTACATGTTGTTCAAGCATCAAGTAGGTACTCAGTCTGTAAGAAAGTATGGCATACTAAGTACCCTCTTCAGGAACAAAAGCTCAGTCATTGAGTACTGGCGAGTGATACAAGAAACAAGTTTTCATTATCTGCCAATTTATAGTTTCATGTGTCAGGTAAGTTGTACCGAGTACAGAACTCGAACAACTTCGTTACACGCAAGCCAAAAACCAAACAATACATGACGAATTAGCTGTTTGATGGCCATTTGCTTTTGTTGATAAGATGCTGGCTGTTGCAGTGAGTTAAACCAAATCAAGTCTTGTTAGTTCTTGGACAGCGACCATCTCATGTAAACAATGGCACCTGGCGCCAACTCAGCTTCCCATCCTTTATTGATGAAGGCCGAGTAACACAAGTTATGAGGTTAAAATGTCTCCTGTATTGGATTGTTGTGGTCATGTCTGGTCATGTCATGGTCATGACATGTGGTCATGACATGTGGTCATGACATGTGGTCATGACATGTGGTCATGTCTGCAACTCAGCTGAATGACCTTTTGATTGTGGGATCAACCTCCTGAGGAGCTCCTGTAAAAGCATCTAACCAAGTGCATTGCCATCACCTTTTTTAGCCATTCTGTGGCTAATGAATGTGTGAGAAATGCAATGTAATGTAAAGTGTGACCCGTCGCTTTGGAAGAGTCACAAAAGCATCCTTGTGTAAGAGATCAAATCCATTCTAATCGAATCACTTCTGTAGTGCCCTTACAACTGACGAAGTGTAAGAGATCAAATCCATACTAATCTAATAACTTCTAATCTAATCACTTCTAATCTAATCACTTCTGTAGTGCCCTTACAACTGACAAAGTGTAAGAGATCAAATCCATACTAATCTAATCACTTCTAATCTAATCACTTCTAATCTAATCAGTTCTGTAGTGCCCTTACAACTGACGAAGTACCAAAGACTGCAGTCTGGTTGAATGGTAAAAGACGATGACATCATCTACCTGTGACATAAATGTAAACTGTTTCCTTAGGTGCCAAAACAACTCTACGACGAAAGGGAAATCTAAAAGTACAAGTGAAGGATACGGACAATCCACCAAATGTCAATGGTTCCAAAAATTTTGTCTTTGTTATCGGGAAAAGTCTCAATTCCTTTGGCGATCAATGCAGCAAGATGTTTGTCGTTGATTACTCTCAACGTATCTTGAAAATGCAACAAAACTAGTGTTATTTACTAATATTATTAATGTAATTGCTATCGTCACATAATAGTAAAAGGTAAAGGAAACAAATTTCTTCACATGTCTCTATTAAAACTCATCAGAAGCAAGGTCACAGGGTTAGAAGGATCTCTGGCTAACAGTGATAGCAATCCAAGAACTGTAAAACCTTTCTTTTTTGGTTTACGTTGCTTGATATAAGTTATGCAACTTTTCCTAGTCCTGTTACAACAAACAGGCACTAAACATTCATATAATTGTACTGCACAATAATAAAAAGACATTACTTGGTACCAAGTTAATGTTAGCTACTTGGTTGAAGTACTTAAAACAGACCATCTGTGGCTGAGCTTAAGCCCGTAATAAAGTAAGTAAGTAAGCAAGCAAGCAAGTAATTGAGACATTTGTTAACATGCCATATGTCCACCGGCTGAGCGAGGAATCGTAGGCGTAAATTCGACGTTACACATCATAACCTGTAACATGATCTTTGTTTTCTCTGCCTCTGTTTCACCAACAGTTGAAGACCATTCTGTTCGATCGTGATCTAGTTCTGTCAGGTCAGGAGCACCTCTGAGGAGATTTCTTGAAGAGGCGCTATATAAATGTGTACTTATGATTTTCACGATCTTGACAGGGCCAGTCAAACAAATCACCTTGATCGACAGTATGGTGCCAAACCTTGATATGGCTGTTTGTTGATACTACAGGTATTACAACAGTGTAAGACTAGATCGGATTAATACTACAGGTATTACAACAGTGTAAGACTAGATCGGATTAATACTACAGGTATTACAACAGTGTAAGACTAGATCGGATTAAACGTGTGGAGCAAGCAGCTAAAATTATGTAGAGACAACATATTCATATGCTCCACAGATAATAATCTGAATAACATAGGGTCGAAGGATCTATCTGCGGAAGCTACACATGACTAAAACACATGTCAAATGTTCATGGTCATGTTTCAGCACCTTTGTGAGGTTCTTTAAAGGTGCTACATAAATGTTTGCTACACACTTACATGACTGCAGCAAACCAACACCAGAACATCATATATATTTGTACATATGTATACGTATGTGTGTATATATATATATAGAGTGAGAGAGAGAGAGAGCGCTTTTGAGAATCCTTCGAAGTGCTGTAACGTAATATAATTGACATTTATATAGAGCTTCAACAGACCGATGAACGATTTGCAGTGTTTTGGTTGTTGTCGCCAGTCGGTCGGCCAGCTCAGCAGTACAGAATTGTGTCGAAGTCCTCCAAGACCAGATCCCTGAACTCTAGAAAATTACAAACCAGGCAGAACATAAACTGAACTCAATCCTCAATTCAGCGAATTCTACTGTGCCACCTATTCTTCAGATAATTCTGGGTGTACATATGTATGTATGGTAATAAAGGCACTGCACTGCAATCCCACAAAACAACTACGACTTGTTAAAATACACAGACAAGGCAGAGTCTGAGATTAGATGTAACCAAACTGCAACAGATCACATACAGGGAAAATCCCCACAACACCCAGGAAGAAAGAAGGTCTCAAGGTGAAAAATAAGAAAACAAAATAAGAATACTCTTTAGAACTAAAGACCTAAGACAGAAGTATTTTAGCCCTTAATTCAAACAAGAATCAAATCAGTGACAAAATTTTTTAAATGTAATGGTATTTAATTGCAAAAACAGAATGTAAACTGCAGCGTAAGAATGGTTACGCAGGTACAGATGTTAACCTGTATGAAAATTCATGTAAGTGATCTGAAACAAATTCTAAGCTCATTTAATTAAGGCAGCTTTAAAATAAAGGAGCAATCAACTGTAACAGAAACTTTTTAAATCATGATTTGCCTGAAACAAAAATCTTGTTTCGACATTAGCTGATTTCTAGCTCAGCTGATGGACATATGGCATGCTAATAAACACATTACTTTCATTATTAATGCATCAGCTGCTATACAAGTATTCTGGAATGAGTCTAGATGAGGCAGGTAAGGTAAGGTAACTAAATACTTGTATTATATGCCTCTACAAAAGAAGTCCTAGGAAGCAGATCCAGGGATGGAAGGATTTTTCAGCTCATGACCAAAATCCATTTAGACATAGAACCTTTTTCATATCAGAATAAAATGTCATAAATGTAAGCAAGGTTTCACTGTAGAAATAATTATTTACAAAAAGGTTCACAGTAACTGTGAAAACCTACAGATAGCTCATTCCTTCAGCAATATCTTTGGCCACGATGACTTCGGCAAATCCTTTCGTCTTTTCTTTCTTCAGCATTTCATTGATCTCCTTCTTGGCCGCCTCTGCTCTCTCGGTGTTTGAACCATAGCTGCCCTCAATCACAGAGGCAACTATCGTCAGACCTTTGCCTGGAAAATAAAAAGTTACAAACTCAGAAAAAGATGGTATTTTCTGATACTTATTAAGGACAGTGATAATTTCAAATACTTCTTTTAAGGCCATTAGTTTCAGGTACCTTGCTTGACTGCATGGTTCTGTCCTATGGACTGTGATGTAGCAATGCAAGTTTCTTTAGAAGCAACCATCGATTGATGCCTCATGCACTAGAATAACGGAGCTATAAAAGTTTCCAGATTAGGATAGATTACATTAGGTGCTCCAAATAAAAATTTTTGGAATTGTTGTAAGTTTCAAAAGTAAATGTATGCGTGAGATATTTGTTGTTTCTGTAATAATCCAAAAAGAAGACTCACTAGTAAGAAGAGGCGTCTTTGCAAAGTTTGTAAGGTACTCACCAGCCTTCAACTGACTGGAAAACGTGAGTAATTTGGGATATTTTGGCTGGAGGTTTTCATCCAACTTGAGTAGAATGAGTATTTGTGGTCGCCAGTTCTTGACATGTGGCGGTCCCTCCTCGAGTTTCAGAAGAGCAAAGCGAGCGGCTGACATAGAAAGACCTCGAATTCCATCTCCCCACTCTTTCTCGGCTCTAAGAATTAGAGGCACAATTAATTTCTGCACAGCCACTTTCACAGCTATATCCTGCTTTTATTAAAATCTGATAAAATGATAAATATTATGAACAAAAGGTACCATAACAAAATAGTGAATAATCAAAAATAAGCTCTACTCTGCAAAGTGAAAAATATACAGTAATTGAATAGTAGTAATAATAATAATAATAAATAATAACAATAATAGTAAGATGATTTACTGAGTGCCGTAATATGGTTGAGGCTAAAAAAGGGCGCTGGACATTTATTCATTGACTGCACCCATATGATGCATACTTGTCAGTACATAGCCCCTCTTCATGGGATACTTGTCAGAGGCACTGAGAAAGCAAAACTAGGATTGAACAGAATGGTTTTCAACCGTTGATTGAAAACAGGCAAAGAAATACCAAGAACTTTTTGTTGCCAGCTGGTCTCAGTGTTGTCATGGTTATTTAGTCTCTGCATTCTGCCAAAGAGCGCCTTAAACCTGGCACTAAATAAATGGCTGATTTCAATACAAGAAGTTATGTGCCACTTGATGTGGTATACTTACCCCTTATACTCGATGTACTTGTAAATGAACGCGGCCAAAGCAAGAGCGGCCAGAGTGTAGTACCAGCTTGACATGAACATCAATGCAAGGCAAAGACCAACCCCAAACAATGACAGAAGCCTAGACAGTAAACACAACAGGGTTTCAGTTCAATTTCTCCTACAATAAAGTGTAACTTTCACTGTCCATCAGACAAAAGAAATGACTGTAACTTTCAATATTCTATCCACGGTTTCATTTTTTGATTTGGGTCAGCTAGAGCAGATCTCAATTTCCATCAGACATTATGAACAACTCCAGTTTCAATTTTTGTTGATATTTAAAACTCCAGAAATGGCAAATATCACTTCCTGGCAAATAAGCTGGATTAAGAAAGAGTAAAATGGGAAAAGCAAACAAGTGACACGGTGGTTGACTTGTTAAGTGGTTGCCTTGCAACAAATAGCATAAATGTTTGATTCTCTACAGAGATAGGGAAACTCTGAGCAAACCTTCACCAGCATCCCATAGAGATGGCTCCAACCTGCACACTCCATACAATGAGTCAAGAAGGGCTCAACCAATCAGCTAATGGTATTTTATGATGGCTTTCTTACCAGTGATAGAACTTGAAACGAGGCCTCCAGTTTGGTGTCTTCAAGATTGTCTGCACTGCACACGCAAGGTTCGTGAAGCAGTAACACATGAGGAAAAACATCGTGATGATCGGAGCGATGTAATCAACATTTGCCAACAGAACACCCGCCTCTGCAATCCCTGCCGTGAGGAAGAGGGCGCGAACCGGTTCGCCCTTCTTTGATGTTACTGCAAACGGTCGAAGGAACGGAATAATCCCGTCAGCGGCGATCGCCTGGAGAAGCCTTGGGGCACCTGGCAAGGATGAAAGCGTAATGTAATCATGTAATTCCCTTAGAAACTACTTGATGTACTACCGGTTTGCGATTTTTTCTGCAGTTTTTATGAACAAATCACTAATCAGAAATGCCAATGAAGTATTTAGTTATAAGAGAGGAGGTCGAGAATAAAGTATCAAGCTTTCGATGGCTGATGAAGTCATGTGTGTAAGTTGCACTGATCAGCACTAACCACTTCAAAAGTAGTTTAACTACAACTACTTTTAAACTATTTTTGAAGTGGTTTAACTAGTAGTTAGTGACTAGTGTTGGAAAAGTAGTTAACTATTTTTGCAACTATTTTTTATAACTACATTTGCTCATCCCATAAGTGGGGAACTGAATTGCTGGATAACAGGTGTAATTGATTATTAATATAACAGGTGTAATTTATTATTAAGCTTCATTTTAAAATAAAGCAGCATGCAGCATTCTTTAAGTAATGTTCGACCATTCTATGACTGGAAATACAACCAAACAAGCAGTGTTGCCAACTTTGACAAAAAAATAATTTGAAAATGCTGGAAACAATCTGGTAGGTAAGCAACTGAAAAACTCCCAGCTGAAAAAGTAATTAGAAAACAGTAGTACAAATTGAGATGTTGTAGTTCAACTACAGCAAAATAGCTACAACTATTTCGAAAAAAGAAGTTAACAACTTTTTAACTACTTAAAAAGTAGTTTAACTATTAGTTGTTACCTAAAGCGGTTACCTACTGTCCATCACTGGTAGAAATGTGATACTGCATCTTGCAGATGCAATGTGACAATAGTAAAATTTATCTAATGCCCCACATGTAGATAGTCAACTTTGAGATGAATGAAATACAGGATGACTGGACGAATAAATGATTTGACACTGAGGTATTTGCTCATTTATTAAGCACCTCTCTCAACAACAGCATAAATCTAGGCATTTTATAGCGCCGCTCAGCATTTCAAAAAGCCTGTACATGTAGTACCAATCAGTAGTAATCAAAAGAGCACTACTAAGGTGTAACAATCGTTCTTTTGGCTAAAGCACACACTAAATGACACCTATTCATGACTACCTGAAAACGCACTTGTTTAGATCGGTAGGATAGCCGTGTCGTCAGCGCTTTTGAGAGGTACTTGAAGAGCGCTATATAAGTGCTTGTTACATTACATTACATTACATTACCTGAACTGGGATCTTAGTCCTGAAAGGTTCTGGGTTTGAAGGATTCTTCAGCTGAATTATGTGCCCAAACATCTCTATATATCTGCATATTTATGTAGCACTTTTAAGAACCTCTCAAAAGTGCTGAAACATGGCTCATGAATCAGCCATTTGATACAAACGGAAAATGTATTCTGAGCTATTTCTGGTAGTAAATCTCTAATAGATGAAAGATTTTAAATAACAGCCTCAAAGCATTTATAATCACGCAGTCAAAAGACCCAAAAGACTTAGTGGGTGTTTCAAAGGCTAGAAAAATTACTAATCCTTGGCCAGTCGCCTCAGGTATTAGGCAGGATATAGAGAGACTCAGGTGTGTTTAATTAGGTATTCTACAGATGAGATATTCAGGAAGCTAAACGTGCCACCTGAGCTAATTTGCACATCAGAAGTTACCTATGTTCTTAGGACAGGCAAACGTGATAATCTAGAAATAAGAAAAACTATCCTACCATTAATAAGGCACCCAAGAACCATCGAAACAAAAACAGTTGCAGACATCTATTCAGGTCCATAGCTTTTGGAACAGATTTCAAAGACAGGTTCCCAGTTTCTTTGTCTCAACAACAACTTGAAAGCCTTCCACATACAATTCGAATGACTCTTTCAAGGTGATGGCACACCCTAAACAAAAGCTTCAGGTATTTTACACTGGCACCCTATTAGTCATTGGATTAGACCGACAAAAAACCGACAGCAACAACCCCTCCACACTACAACTGAATCGGCAGACTACAGGAGTGTGACATAACAAGGCTTCCCTGCCATTATGAATAGGAACAAGGATCTACAAACAATGCCAACAGACACCTTAACATTACGTGCGCCTTTGCAAAACCAAATGAAGAAAAATTCACCCGAGACACACATCACTCCGACAAACATGCTGTCAGCTTTAGATTCGTCTTGGCATGAATTAGATCAGCAGGAACACTCAACGCTCGACTAACAGAAGCTAAAAGCGTTGGATTATCCAAATCGATATCCGCCACAAGAACTCGTTGCGCACGCAAACATAATGAAACCGCACAATGAAGACGACGCCACGACCACTGTCGCCATCAGGTGGCGCTGCGTTCCTAATAAATTGCTAACATAAAGGAGGCATCTGGTTGAAGATGAATCTTTCGCCAGCCTGAAGAGATTTTGAGGATGCTGGTCACAGCTGCTCCTCTTCTTTCAATCTCGCTTAACTACATTATGTGTGAAACTGACCTTAAGCAACATGTGTGTGTCTATACGAAAACGTTTGTAAAAGGTACTTTATTAGAGTTAACAGAAATCACACACCTAGGTGCAACTCAGGATATATATATATATATATATATATATTTATTCATTTTTTATTCATTGAACCCAGTAGTGACAACGTAATAACAATATACAAAATAACTCTGCCCTGGGTTGCTGATAGGACAAAAGTCCTGCTTCACAGAGCCGCCTTTCACACGATACAGATGTACAATGACGAAAGAACAACTTAAAATAGTCTAAGTGGATCGTAGCATTTAAAACAATTTAGAGCCAACCGAAAATACAACTGAAACATTAATCCAATAAGAAAAAAATAAACTTAATTAATGGATGCTGTGTTCAAATAGGTAAGCGTGTGTTTTTCTTAAATAAGTGTGCACTAGGCAATAAATGAACACCATGAGGCAATTTGTTCCATAGGCAGCACACTTAATAGAAAGTAGCACAGTATTTGTATGGGCGCAGTTTCCAAAGTACTTATCTTCTGATCTAGCAAAATAAGTATGTGTTCAGAACAAGTTGAAAAGTAACCACTGAAAGATAAGGGAAGTTGATGGTGCTCATAACGGCTCCAGAGAAAACAAAGTTAAGCCCTGAGGAGCAACACCTCACTTGATAGGGTCAAGGGTGTCAGCAGAGATCCAAGTCTCACAAAGTGCGAGGATGCCCAGTTGTTCATCTTTAATCAGATCATGGATGATCACAGATTGAAGAATGGCCAACTCAATGCTGAATGGGTGCTTGTTTTGATGTCGGCTTCTTAACCTGGACCTTGTGGGAAGGTGGGCCTGGGTTGCTCTCAACATCTTCCGACATGAGCAGAAGAGCGATGGTAGCAGAGGGCAAGGAAAGACAGCACTGTGGGCTAAAAGGCCGGCCTGTACGAGACCATAGCAGGACACCTGAGACGTGACATAGCTCCAAATTTATGTCCAGGAAACACTTGCATGGGCAGATTGCATTCATCTGATGTCCAAGAATACTGAGAGCTGTTGCCAGAGTAAATGATGATGTATCCTTGACTTGGTCATTTAGCTGACGGCCAGCTATAGTCGAAAGCTGTAGAATGACCCGATCTAAATCCATATTAGTGAGGATATAAAATATCCATTTTTGTCACATAATCACATAACCTTTCGCACATCAATTTCTCAAAAACTTTAGAGAGAAAAGGCAAAGTAGTAACTGGTCCATAATTAGAAACATCCTCATATTTTCCGGATTTAAATATAGGTACCACTTTAGCAATTTTTATTCCTAGTGGAACAATACTAATAGAAAAGCAGCAACTTATCATTTTCGACAAAGGTATTGCCACAGTATGTAGAGCAAAATTAGCTAAGCAAGGACCTATGTTATCAGGACCTGTACTATGAGTACCGGTAATAAGGAACAAGCGTATGATGCTTAAAATTTTCTCAAGTGATGTAGGACAGATTGAAAAGGAATTTCAGTTTGTTTAATTAAGGAACATACTAAAAGGGACTTTTCCACACAAAATATTAGCACTTAATGATCAGCCAATGCCTGTGAAAAAATCATAAAATTTATTAGCCATACATTTTGCATCTCAAATTATGGCTCCATCGGTATTAATACAATCAATAGTTGATCCTATATTTTTACCAATTTTCACTAATTTGAGATTATATTTATATTTGGTAAATTTGGTAGCATAATAATTTTGTTCAGCACTAATTCGTATTTGTCTAAATTTATTCTGATATGCAATAAATTTAGCTTTATTCACACCAAAGTGATATTCTAAATATTTAAAAATGCTGAAGTATAATTTAGACTTCTTTTTACACGACTTCAATAATGCTGCGGTCATCGATAGGTGTTTTGATATATTATGCCCTTTCTTAATACACTGAATCAATGGGAATGCAGCATCACAAGCCTTCGTCTATCACTCTATGAACAGCGCATAGGCAAGTATTGGATCATTATTCATGCATGCCACATAGATCAAAGCCCAATCTAGCCACATAAAAAAATGACGAAAATGCTTCAGTGTTTGCCCCAGTGGCCTGTAAGAAACCCTACTATGCAGTTTACTCTCGATCCTGCAGAAAGTTATAAATATACTTTCATATGTGGTATGACTTTATCTGATTAAATTCCAAAATATCAAATTTCACACCCCCTTTAATAACAGATTAAAGGCCTCCACCTCTTCCTGTGGTTCAACATTCATACAAAAATTGATATCCTGGTACAGATAGTTTCAGTGCTAGATGAATTAAGCCATGTTTCTGTGAATGCCAAAACAGCAACAGGTAACTGTGACACAGGTAGTAAAATGTCAGATGTTTTGGAAATAAGGCTCCTACAATTCAATTGCTTAATACTAAATCCACTGTAATCCTGAGAATCAAACTTTGGGCCAAGGGATGAAGGACTTCTTTTTGGACTAAACACAGATTGTTTACATAAAATAATTACCCTCAGGATCTAAATCCTCATTATTTACGAGTGGCTGATCGCATTGCTCTTCAGCGATCTAATTAAGTATAGAGTCATCCCACTGAACACAGGCAGGTGACAGACTAATTGCAGTTGGAGAGAGAGCGAGTCCACAAAATCCCTATCATAAACAATTTAACTGAATGGAAAAGTAGTACCAACACACTGCCTATAAATACAGTACCAACAGTCCTTTCCAGATTGACACAGTAACACATCCAACCAACATTTGAAACGACAAACTTCCACATAAAGTGCAAGCAAATGATTTCTGCCAATCGTAACCATGACGCAAACATAATGAATACATATCATGTCTCCCAGTTGGCTTGCAGTAAGTCGAAATTATCTCAACACAAACTAAGGTGGATGACTTTAAAGCACAATTATTAATAATTTTTGTAGAAAACATAAAAAGTGATAAAATTATATAGCAAGTGAATGGAATTTAACATTAAAGTATATTACTAATAAAATACAATGACACGTTGGAGGTTTCTAGATAAGATCACGTCACAGAAATTCAACAACTAAATCTTTAAGTGATGTGATCTTCCTGGGCTCATCTGTCGAATAATCTGAGAATCTGACAAAGTCATGCCCTCCAGCTGTCCAAGTACCCTAGTTGCTCGTTTTTTTCAATGTGGCCCTTACATTCAAGTAGATTTCAGCACTCTTCCCAGTCACCTACCAGTCAAATAGCCATTCAATCATTGCTCAGTCAAATACTCAGTCAATTCCTCAGTCGAATATCCAGTCAAGCAGCCAGTCAAACTGACTCTCAATCATCACTCAGTCAATGCTAGTTAGGTGTTCATTGATGTAAATCGGATTAGGTAGGATATATACATACAGATGTTCATCATGTACAAACGATACTGACCTGTCAGACTCTGAAGTCCAGCTCCACACGTGGACAAGAATGACCCGATCATGATGACCCAAGGATTTGGCCATGCCAAGTGGGCCACTATAAGTCCACCACCCATGCTCTCACCAAACCTAGATTAGCAACAGAAAATTACCACAGTCAGGTAACTAAACTACAGTACGCATCAGAGCACTTCTGTAGCACCTTTAAAAACCTCACAAAGGCACACACAGTCTAAGTAACTAAATATTAACTATCATAATCAGTAAAAATGAAAGAATGCATTAACGAGTAAAAATGAAAGGATGAGTGAATGCATTAATGCATTTATGAATTAAGAATAAATGAATCAGCCAGCTGCCCGCTAGCCAGTATAATCAAAAAGTATATTAAAATTAAATCCATACAAAACAGATTGTTTTTGTGAATGAAATTTCTTACTTGTCACGGAGTAGCTGACCTTCAACACATGCAGCAAAGAACAAGAGACAAGAGAGATCTTACCAAGGTTAAGGTAAAAATAAACGGTAGTGCTATTCCAGTTTACAGAAAATTTATTCTTCTAATTTGTAAATCACAGTGTGCATTTGCAAAAACATTGTATTTATAAAAATTAATCTATAAAGACTGCTAACTGCAAGAAGTCATGCAAAGAAGGAATAAATTTATAGCACAAAAAAGTCAAAGTGTGCAGGAAAAAGCCGTCCAGTCATGAAGCCTTCACAGAATTTCTTTGAAGTACAATACAAAAGAGGAATTCAATCAGATTAAAAACATAACAAAAAAAGACATACCTTCTTGTCATAGAGAAAAAACATACTTTATTCATAGGAATAAAATTTTGTCTGGTAACAAAGCATGGCCACTAATTTAGACATTTTTGGCTTCAATAACATAAAATGGCTATTGTGGAAATCAATGAGTGATTACATTATCTTACTTTACAAAATGTTACAGAATTTATGGTGAGCTTCGCAAGAAACTTTAAAAAAAGATACAGACAGCAGACGTTGTGGCAACTGCGGCAATTGTTCCGACTGGAATAGACTTCTGTGCGTCAGCCAGATCTCCTGACCGGTTTGAACCGGCCATTATACCTATATATTCAACCAATCACAGTCCAGTATGTAACAGGTAACGTAACTGCTCATTTTTTACATGCCTCTATCAAGCAATATTCCTCAGAGGCAGGTTGAAGAATACATTAGCCAAAATGCAAAGATGACAACGGCAATCCGACAATCAGACAACCTTTACTTACAGGTTGCACAGCATGAAAACGAGTTGTTGATTTCACACGACGCACTGGGATTCAAGGTGAACGGCAAAATACATTTTGCAGTCTGCCTCTGCATTACCCACTAGGATACTAATATATCTCGTATAACAGTTATAATTATAATTAGCAACTTCTTAAGTGCCACTGTCAAATGCACAAGGCATCAACGGATGGCACATGAATAACAAGCCAAGTAATATATATATATATATATATATATATATATATATATATATATATATATATATATAATAGTTATACATAACAATTTTAACAGTATATAACAGTTACCCTACAATATAATAATTATACTGCCCACAATAAGAACATTTCAATACCAGTGCCAAATAACACTGTCTATTATAACACTAATGCTGCCCAGAAAAACAGCCGGGCCAAACTGCCATCTGTTCTTTGGCTGATCTAAATACGCCAACGTCAAACTAGAGATGCATATATTATGACATGAATCACGTAAGGTTAGTTTGTAAGAAGACATTCCTTTGTCAAATGAATTGTAAAAATTGCAGCAAAGGATCAACAGTAATAAGATTACAGCAAACGTGGTTGCAACAAAGCGATACACCGTAGTTAAATGACATCAACATCATCAATAACCGTGGGCTCAATGCCCGTAGGTGTCCGATGCCCGTTTCACAATGTGTCTCCACTCGATTCTGTTTTGAGCCGCCTAATATGACACACAACATTAAAACAAACCCTACATTCTTGAGATTTATGTGAATTTTTTATCTGTGTAGTGTAGGTGGCTGATAAAGAACACTTCGTAATCATGAAATTCCTTACTAATCTAATCGAAAATCAGGTACACTAGAATATCTCTCCTGTTTAAATCTAATCCATTGTCTTGAACAGGCTTAGGTCACCTGTCACTGAAGGGAAGAAAATTCCGATGAGAATGACAAAAGATGTTGTGATGTCAATGACGATGTCACCCTTTTTACGATCCCCCCGTTCTACGAATCCGATCCGGTTGTGTTCGTTGTTGTAATTACTCCAGATGTTTCCTGACAACACCAGCACGTAATGTACCAAATTAACGGCCAAGAAATGCATCATTAAAGTAAAGTAAGGTAATCACACATTTATTACACAGCATAGAAGATCTGAACCCCAACACAGTAAAAAAAAGGGCAACACATAAGAATTCTAACCTAAAGACTTCTACAGCACCGTTAAACTAATCCCCAATATCAATCAAGGGCTGCTTCAGTACCGCAGAAAATTCTAGGTTATAACAGTATAAAAGACACCAAAACATTCCCTTTACACATATTATATTACAATAATATTTTAGTACCCATGACAGTATCCTAAAAGTTGTAGTAAGCATATCTGTTACATTGGTAACATTACATTACATCCTATTACAAAGTTTTATTGTCTTGGGGATTCTCACAAAATACAAATAACAGAAGACTATCAATGTCTTGGAGGTAATTTTTTCATAATTGGCTCCATATAAATGCCCCTTTGCATTCAACATACCTCTACCATACAGAACACGGTAAGATGTTAAGAGCAACTTACTGGTAAACACTCCGCTGGCGAGTCCCGGAATACCAGGTCTTTCTGTCACCTCCGACTTGTTGAAATATTCACACCATGGGTCAGTTGCGGGGTCAACCCCGCCCCCACAAAACATCTGGAAGATCAGTCCTGTTTCATTTTTGTTACACTCGATCTCCCCGGTTATGTTATTAAGAATCTTGTCACGAGCCAGCAGCCTTTCACCAAGGTAACAGATACTAACAAAAATAGCATTTTGCCGATTAAAATTTATCATATAGCCATATATTTGCCGGTTATGTTGTTAAGAATCTTGTCACGAGCCAGCAGCCTTTTGCAAAGGTAACAGGTTCTAACAAAAATAGCATTTTGCTGGAAAATTTTTTATTATATATTCAACAACAGATTTTTAATACAATTTCTTCACTGGCAATTTCATACAGAACATCCATTTAAAACACGATTTCACATGCAAAGCCTCCAGCACATCAGCGCATCCCTGGTGCTAAATTTCTGGCATAATTTCCAGAATTTATTTTCTATTTCACTTTTAAAATAGCTGTTTGCCATCAGCCTAAAAGCTTTCAACTTTTAAACGAATAATGTGACATGTCCTATTGCTTAAATGCTTTATTCCATATTTTGGCCTTGTATTTGACCTTAGTCGCTTGACTAATACTGAAAGACGAAATCAAGGAACCATCTCTTCCATATAAAACTTCTTCATCTATCCCTGATGCAATGATATCTCTACAGCTAGCACTTCCAAATAAAAATACAACAGAGATCAAATCATTCATTGTTTTCAGACATAAACTGTCGAATGATGTAGATAATTCAAAGACACTGATGCTCATTGATCAACCAAAGACAAGCAGAATTGGGTGTACTCATTTACAATTACAATTACAAATTACAATTACAATTCAAAGACACTGATGCTCATTGGGTGTAGTCATTTACTTACGTACTTACTTTCTGAGGTGAGAAAAGAAACTGAGGAATGCATACTTTGTTACCACAAACAAAAATTCTGATACATCCAGAATATTCTGAGGGACTGGTGTTGAGTATTGTCAAATGTTAGAATTCATATTGTATGAATATAATTGATAGGCTTTGCAAACGTCACCCCTTACTGTCTGTGATAATAGCTGTTGTACTTAACTGACATTTAGGTTAGCTGTTGTAATTGACATTTCAGGGGTGTTCAGCTTGGTCTGTTAGCACTCTGGTCTGCACTTGCTTATGGGCACTTCAGAGTGCACCTCTAGTCGTGTCTAGTCTATTTTGAAAGCAATTAATTGACTGGTGCAAATGGCAGACGGGAAGAGTTGCACTACGGTGGTGCATGGGTTGGGGATTAGACTTGTACTAAGAACAGTCGATGTTGACCTCAAGGCTACGCTGGGGGTTTGGCTCCCTGCCGTCGACCGACAAAGAGGCCCGTTGTTTTCCTCTGGGCGAGAGTCTTCGGTGCGCACAGTATATTTAGCTGACAGTGAACAGACTTAATTACTTCGGTCATGTAATGAGACACCCTCAGGACTCTATTGAAGCTGGCGTTATGTTGGGTCTCGTCGAGGGAAATAGAAGACGTGGAAGACCAAGAATAAGTTGGATTGACAATGTCATGGCATGGACTGGCCTGTCGGGCACGATGATGGTGAACGCTACGCGTGACAGATGGCATTGGGAGAGGATAGTCCGTACATGTAGTCAACCGTCGCAAAGCGACGATGGCGTTGTGACATGACATGACATGAACAGACTTATTTCGTTTTGTCCAGGCGAGTCCTTGTTAATAAAACTACAGTCTAACCTCCTGCTGATTTAGGACCCAGTAGAAAAATCTGACAAAAATTCTAATACATCTAGAACATTACGAGACCAGTGCAGAAATGACTCCCGAATGTTAGTACGTATTAACACTGTATGATTATCATAGGAAGGCTTTGCAATATCACCCCTGAAATCATTCTTAAGACTTTTAGGTATTATTAAATTCCAGATACTAAGCATAATAATAACAACCCTGGATTTTAAAACTAATAAAAAAACGTGTAAATAAACCAAACTCCAGTTAATGACAATCTTGGTCACGACTTTGGTGTCATAGCTCGAGTCACAAATTCTCATCACCAGCAATTTCTGTTTGATCCACCTAACTTGCAACATACGCTGTAAACCAATTATCGATATGGAGGAATGGACGCGGAGCGGTGCACAGCTAATAAATGGCTCAATTACGCTCAATTTTCATTTGAAATGCTCTCGCACAAAGTCGTACGTATCCCACGAACACGACCACATTAGGAAATTCCGTTTTCCGCTAAAAATCAAATTACACTGGTGGAGCTAAAAACATAATGGGTAAGCAACCTGGACTGAATGCCAATTCTAAACAATGCAAAAACGGTTGCTTTCTTGCAGTGCAGCTAAGTCCAGAAAACATGAAACTTATATTTAATATATTCCCATATCTGACCACCATGTACCCACAAAATCCATCAGAGCACCTAATCTCACTCATAACCCATACCCACACATTCTGACATACAACTTATAGCTATGGCAAATTCTACATCATAATTTATGTACCCCTATGCACCCAAGCAGCATCTTCTTCATGTTAGCTTAGTTGGCTACATCGGTAAACGGGTACACAAAGGAGCCTCTGTGCGCGAGGAGCCCCAGTTCACAACCCTAAGGTACCAGGGTAGCATATTTCAAAGATATGAATCTCGGGCTATCACATTCCGTGCAAGGGGACCTTAAATGGCATTCAAATGGGCAGCGGCAGTGAAGGACCTCACATGAGCAGGGTCGAGGCCATACGGTCACTATAGAAAACCACGTACATTTACATTTAATCCACCTGGGATAAGAGACAGGATCCCACTCGGCCTCCTTCCAGCATCTCTTACGCCTACGATTCCTTGCTCAGCCGATGGACATACGGCGTGTTAACAAATGTCTTACTTACTTACTCCTATCCCTTAATCCTACTTTCTGGAATCAAATGCCCACTCAGGCGTCTGGCATATTTATCCACCAGATAAATCCGATCAGCTTTCAAATCCAACAAGAATAACACATCACCTCTGATACACAAACAGCACTAAGTAAATGCCCGACAAACACAGCAGGTATTTGACACACTACAGGTGGAATGAGTAACAGCCAAGCTGTAAGATAATATACTTACCACAATCATCATCACGCTCATGATCATCATCAATATCAACAACATCACCATCATCATTAGATCAGATTGACCCATTTCATTTCCTGTTTGTCTACTCACCGTGGTCCTCGGTTAGGATTGGCAATGAATATTCCGATGTAGACGCAGAGGATCGAACAAAGAACGCAAAACAGAGCGACTGGAGAGAACTTGCTGACGAACTTCACTCCAATGAAGACGCAGATGAACATGAAGAGCAGAAGCGCACTGCCAAAGACTCGGTAGCTGTTATAAGCGTTTGCTGGTATGGTGATCGGTCCAAACAGCGCCAAGTTTGGTGCCATGTATTGCTACGGCAGATGCAAGAAAAGACTTATAAACAGATTTTCATTTAGCACCTTTTACAGTCCATTGGACCTCTGGTGCATCTGATACTTTTCAAAAACTCTGCATTCAGAGTTCAAATCTAGGTTGTTATAACTACATTGTTAAATTTGAATTTATAGCTAGAGCCCCATAAAAAATATTCAAAGGTGTTCCTCCCAGTGTAACAGCCACGCAATACCAAGTCACTTTTAAGATAGGAAGCTGCAAAAGTGATTATGAAAAGATCACAATTATAAAATCAACGGGGAGCCGTGAAAGTGGGTCAAAATCAATGGGTGGAGGAAATCCAAAAGATGGTTGAGTACTTGATCCTGGTGAAGACATCTAGCAATACAAGAAAGCATCTTGAACTCAGTCTTGGAGCAGATTGGCCAACAGTGAAGTTGAAGGCCATATCAGGTTAGAACACGAAGGGGGAGGGGTAATCCGGGAGGGGTAAATTGTGGTGCAAACGTTGAAAGCGAACAAACTGTCCTGGAAAGATCAGGCCACAAGGGCTGTGACTGGCAACTTGTCCTCGTATGCCTAGGTTAAGATAATGAATTTGCCAACACTTCATACTCATGGCGGCCCTCAAGATTAGCTTAAGAGATCCCTTTTCTACATTTCTTCTCAACGATAGTTCCAGAATGTTTCCTGAACTGAAGGATCTCTCAGCTGAGCAGTGGACACCAACATCCAACAACCTATATTCAAGACCAGGACAACCTTTTTTATGATTTTGTTGCTCAGTATTTTCTCAGTTTTCCAAGACCCATCTGGAATCAAACCACTGCATCAATTTCAGGACAAGGCCTATACTGTTTGCACACTAACACAAGCAAGTCTTTTTTCTTATTTTTTTAACAACTCAAAGTGCGGCAACATTTACATAATACTTTATTTCAAATCTGAAAGCATATAGTCCTATCCGTCTTGGTTATGCTTATGTTGTCTGACCGCTGTGACCCACCCACTCCTATGATCCTCACTTAGTCGATCGACATATGCATTACTTACTTACTTGCATATAGACAAGTGGTAAATCATGTCTGCAGTGACAGGTTGGAAATGCGTATCATTCATAAGTGTCACTGACAGTGCCTAAATTCATCACAGTAAATCGGAGGACGTCAGATCGCATCTCACAGGCGTTATTGCATTAGCTCAGAATTTGATTAGCGTCGAATCCAAACCATAAACATCCCACTGCACTCGACAGAAACATTCAAACCAGTGGCTTTGCTCTCCAAAGTCTACTGCCAAGTTCTAATACAATCCATTTCTGTCATCTCTGCCATCTGATGGTATATACTCGCATCCAGGATGACCTTAACTCTTCTCATCTTATCTTATAACTTCTATGATGTCACTGAAATAAATACCAAGGCATCAGTAAACAGTAAAATAACAAAAAAGAGATGACTTCTAGAATCAGAATCTGGGAAATCGCTAGAGAGGCTGAGAACCACTGAACCAGTCTCCCAGGTTATGCTACTGTTTATCTGTGTACCCGTATTGTTGAAGCCAAACTGGTTGAGTGCTAACCTTTCAATATGCAGTCTGCCAGTTTAATCCACCCTTTGCACAAGACTTTTAAATGCAAAACTACTAATCGTACCTCTTCAGTAAATAAGCAGAATGACTGGTCTCTTTCTTGGTTTTTTGCTACAAAATTATCTAACTGTATTGTCACAGTGGCTAAGTGTTAGTAGCAGACAATAAATGCTTATAAAATACATGGACATCCTGGCCAATTTATTACTAGTGGTTGACATTACTAGTAGCAGTTTATATAGATCAAGTCGACCGAAGAAATAAAATATAAAATTCTTAACCTCATCAGATTTAAATTCCAAACCTCAAGACAGCAAGCAAATCTCCAGTCTATTGTTTCACTCTTTTCCCACAGCAGCAAAGTTAACACAGCACATCACATATGTCTTGCAGTGTACTGGACCCCTGAGTCCAGGACCTTGGGATTCTACCACTGCCAGCTTAGGGGCCTAAGAATAAGAAATGAGTACCTCCCCTACGTTCCACAACATAAAGGCTTTACTTACTTACTTGCATGTGTCCAGCCTCCTAAGAGGCCTGCCGACAACTAAACTGAAAACTGTCAAAAAACATAACTGGGCTAATGAACTCATCCGTTTTGAAGCATTGCCTTCAAATACAATCTCAACTCACCACAGATCGAAGCAACAAAACGGCTTTGTGACCGCGTTTTTGAGAGGCAAGTGACTGAAAACGTTCCTACTCAAGATGCAATGACTAAATGAGTGAATGATTGATTCCATTGATCCCTTGGCACACATCCAACATTGAAGACAATAACAGCTTTACAAAAGCAACCATATCCATAGCCGACTGCCAGGGTCCAGCTGTTTGGAACAAGAGTTCAATACTTTCTCGTCATAGAATATTGACTGCAATCTTAAATGTTTACAACATTTACTGAGTGGAAGAAATCTTCACTTGCAGCATGAAGGAAAAACGGCAGAAGCGGAAGGTGAATTGAACGGTATACAAGAGCTGATCAATCCATAAAGGCCAATATTTTCCAGCTGAAGGGAAACAATGATAGGATCAACTCGGCAGATTGGAGAAAAAAGCTCAACAAAAATATGAAAAACAACTGGAGGCGGAATAGGAAATAACATGAAACCATAGAAGCAAAGGAAATAACGTGATGCAAAAAGTACTTTGCCATACCAACAGAATCTCCACGGCTCCCACTATGTACATAGAAGAGGCCACCGTTGTGCCGAGATAGAAAAGTAAGCCGACTGCTCCTCCAAATTCCGGTCCGAGCGCACGCGAAATCATGAAATAGGAACCGCCACCGGAAACAACTCCATTTGTAGCGATTGCACTCATCGATATCGCAGTAGTCATCGTCTGAATAAAACATACAGTAATCGATCAGTGCAAGACGATTCTTCCGATAACTACAAACTGCAAGTTCTTTGAGTAAATAAGTACACTAAAGGAAAAACAAACTACCCAACTAAACAGAAAATACTGGGCTTTCATGCACTAATGGACTAACTGATTGACTGAAACCGTCTGACAGGATTGACTGATTAACAATTTATTGACTGATTAATTGATTTATTGATTAACTGAATGCTCTTTATTGGGCTTTCATACACTAATGGACTAACTGATTGACTGAAACCGTCTGACAGGATTGACTGATTAACAATTTATTGACTGACTAATTGATTTATTGATTAACTGAATGCTCTTTATTGGGCTTTCATACACTAATGGACTAACTGATTGACTGAAACCGTCTGACAGGATTGACTGATTAACAATTTATTGACTGACTAATTGATTTATTGATTAACTGAATGCTCTTTATTGGGCTTTCATACACTAATGGACTAACTGATTGACTGAAACCGTCTGACAGGATTGACTGATTAACAATTTATTGACTGATTAATTGATTTATTGATTAACTGAATGCTCTTTACTGGGCTTTCATGCACTAATGGACTAACTGATTGACTGAAACCGTCTGACAGGATTGACTGATTAACAATTTATTGATTAACTGATTTATTGATTAACTGATTTATTGATTAACTGAATGCTCTTTTCCATCTTCCTTGACTACTGATTAAATTAATGAGAAAGTACTACAGACAGTCTTACAACATCATCCTTTTTTAAATCAACTTAACTGTTTTTTAACTCTTGTCACAGGAGAGATTGGTACTAAGCTAGCAACTTCATTACTTAAAATGTAAATGTAAATGTACACAGGTTTATATAGTGACCGTATGGCCTCAACCTTGCTCATTTTGCAATGAATTTATCGGGTGAGATCCTTCACCACTGCTGCCCATTTGAAGGGGCACCACGTCATTTAAGGTCCCCGTGCATGGACCGTATTAGCCCAAGATTTAAATCTCTGAAACAAGCAACGATCGGGACATGAACCAGGGGGGTTACTCACGCACAGAGGCTCCTTGGCGCATGCATTTACAGATGTAGCTAACTAGGCAAATACATGTATATAATACAGATACATGTATCATAAGGAAGAATACTCTTCAAGGTGGAACCTACACAGCAGCAGCACATAAAGACCAAGATGAAGGCCTGGAGCCATCCGGCTGTTCCGACAACCCAGACCATACGGATGAAGAGTATGACACCAAAGATGTTTTGAATGCACGGAAAGTACACTCCGAGCACTGTGCCAAGCTTTGGAACCTGGAAAAGACAAATCACTCATGCGGAACAGAAACCAACTGTCAATCATCCACCTAAATGCCATCTGTCCATCCATCCATTCATGCATCCATCCATCCATCTCACTAACTGAATAAGAAAATCATTTACCATTACTGAGTTACAATCAATGGAAATAAATGATCAGTAGCATGGATTGTTATAATGCATACATACATCATTGCATCCATCCATCGATTGCTCGAATGATCGATCGATCCATCCATCATCCAACCAACCAACCAATCACAATGACTCAACTACTGATCCACACAAGAATTCACTAACCCAATTCCAGCATCAAGGTGGCACCCACCTACCCAATTAACCAACCCATCTTCCTTCATCATCATTAGCCCAAACATTCCACCACCAACCCATGAAGACTCAACCAAACCAACTGCGCATACTCTAGCACGGGGCTACTGAAACTTCGTACCGCAGTCCAAGTCTTTTCTTGTGGAGTGTGCAAAGATGGTGGAAACAGAAAAGTTTTCCATCCTTATTACTTACAATCCAACTCTTCGAAGCATTTACTCCTGTCCGCTGTTGCGCTGGAAAAGCTTGCTAGTTCGTCTTCAGTTTCTCGTATTTGTGACTGGAGATCACAGCTAAAGCAGTTTTCTATCTCACAGGCAGCTCTTCAACTTAAAGCTAGTGAGCTTCAGACTGAAAATGCTCTGAGAATGAAGCTTCAGAATGACTGAAGCTTCAGAATGTGATATTATGGATTTCCGGTCTAAGTTTGTCAGCCACTGTCATTATTCAAGCAAGCATCAGACAACTTGCATTACATTTTAAATCAAAATGCAGAAGTCCACGAATGAGCATTTAAATCTAGGAACCGAGAAAGGCAGACTCCATACTCTCCAGATTACAAAATATAATGACATAATCAAACACCGGTTTGATGGCTGTTACTGAGATAAATTGCTTCATGCTCAACCAAATGACAAATAAACTTGTTTTCATTTAAAGACCATAGTTCTGTTCTAAATTAAATTTAGGTCCTAACTATAATCGGCCTACGTTAAATTTAAATCATTAAATACTTCTTGAAATGCATGGACGACTGCACTATAAGATACAAAATTAAATGTCTCCTTAAAACTGGACCGTATGGCCTGGACCCTAGAATTCAGCTGGTAGAAAATTTCTGGACCTCCACATAGAAAAAGTTTGCATAACCTTGTTTAGCAACTGCAGAGAAAACTTTTCTGTACCTTCTTGGCGGCCTTCATATTCCTCTTCTTCTTCGTGCATCCACCGCCATTCATATCCGGTTCCTCCTCCAGCTGCTCTTGCTCCACATTTGGCATCACACCGCCAGCATAATTCACTAAACGGCTGATGACCCTCGACACATAGGGACTCTGCTCTGAATCATCCTACAAGCACAACAACAGTTGCATCAATACGACTGGCACTGACAACATGATCTGCATAGACAACTTTCGTTGTAAGATTGATTAAAATGGCCGACATGCTGGTCACGATCCAAATTATCATCTTGAACAAAAATTCCAGTATATGACTGGCATAAATGACCATGATAGACAACCTCCAAGGTATTTATTAATTAATGACATTATTATTATTATTATTTTGAAATTATAATGCACGCAAGGTCTGTAAATCTGAATCTGAGGTGCGATGCAATTGTGAGTGAAGGACTTGCTCAAGGTCCCTACTCAGTAACCATCTAAGGGGAGGTTAAAACCCGTACTCTCCACGTTATAAGCAAAGCAATCTATCCAATCAGCTACCGTGTCCCAATCAGTAACACTGGCCAACACATAATTTGTTGCCTCAAATGTTAGAACTGTTTCTGGGTATATTTGACCTGCTGATTCCAGAAAAGGCACCAGTTTTCTCCCAGCAGGTCTAGTTTTCGAGATATAGAACATTATGCCATATACCAGTCCTTGCCTCTGCTCGCCCATAAAACATAAGGCTATAGCTATAATTATGTAGTGCTCAATTTATTATGTGATACACTAAATAAACATAATAATACAAATACTTAAAAGAAAATGGTAGTACCTGAAACTGTACTTATATGATACCAAAGAGAACAAGTTTGTTATAAAAATTTCAAGTCATTCGACACCGAAGAAGCTCCTTTTGTACGATTTCCGAGTGTGGCATCTGCCGGAACAATCGCGCATAATATTCCAGCAATAGTCTGCCATCATGTGTGCATCCCATCTTCCTTGATATCGATTTTCCATTGTTTTGATGTCTTGGTGAAATCTTTCACCTTGCTCTTCGCTGAAGTCACCAAGATTCTCTGGAAAGCGATCTAAGTGACTGTGGAGATAATGGACTTTAATGCTCATGTTGCAGCCAAGCTTGTTGAAATGAAGAAGCATATCCTCTACTAGTTGTGCATAATTGTCTGCCTTCTTGTTGCCAAGAAAATTTTTAGTTACAAGAACAAAGGAAGACCAGGCACAAGATTCGATTTCATTCATTGATGGTATGAAAAGTGGGTCATTCATAAGTTGCCTGATCTGTGGACCATCGAAGATTCCAGCCTTCAATTTTTCCATTGTAATTCCTGGTAACTTGTGTACTATGTATTCGAAGCATGAACCTTCTTTATTCAAAGCCCTGACAAATTGTTTCATCAGGCCTAGCTTTATATGTAGTGGTGGCAGTATGATCCTATCTCGTGCCACCAAAGATTCCTTGATTACATTTTGAGCTCCAACCACCATGTCTTTCCTCGAAGGCCAATCTTTTCTTGTCCAATGTTCATGCTTGGCTCTACTGTCCCAAAGACACAAAAAGCAGGGATATTTTGTGTAGCCACTTTGTTGACCAAGGAGGAAATTTACCATCTTCAAGTCTACACAAATTACCCATTGATGTTCTTTGTATTTTATCTTTTCCAGTACTAAAGAGATGGCATTGTACTCTTCTTTCATCCTGGTGGAGTGACCGATTGGAATAGAACCAAATTTGTTGCCGTTATTTAAAAGCACACATTTCAGACTACGTTTTGAACTGTCGATAAAAAGACGCCACTCATCTGGGCTGTAATCCGACAGACCAATTTTCTTCAATAAGTTGCTGATGTCATTACAGAATACTAGGTTGTTGTCTTCGGTAAAGAATGGCAGCAAATCCTTTTCTCTGTTTCTATAAATTGTAATTTTCGTTCCAGGCTGAAGTGCATTCTTTTCCTTTAGTCTGGACGCAAGCAATTCAGAGGACTCTTTGGAAAGATTTAAGTCCCTGATCAGATCACTCAACTCTTTTTGGTCAAAACGTTCACTGTGTGAAGTTGATTGGAAATCACTGTCACTGCCCCCACTTTCTTCACTTTCGTCATCTTGTCCGATATTGGACATGCAAGTCTCATCGTCTGAGAGCTGAGGTAGTTCGCGAAAAGGTGGAACTGGTACAATATCCGAATGCGAAACAGGTCTCCTGGCTGAAGGTATATCAGGGTAAGACAACTTGTGACGATTATTTCGATTGATGCCTATGATATTAACCATACAAAAGTAACAGTCGTCGAAGTGGTTTATCTCTTCCCTCCAAACCATCGGTACACCAAATTTCAGGCAGCTTCTCTTTCCAATTGTCCAGTGGCGCAATTGTTCAATACAAGTTTTGCATACTGTATGAGGAGCCCATTGCTTATCTTGATCTCCAAGTTTGACACCAAAATAACCTACATATGCTCTTTTTACAAACTCAGAAATCGGTTTCCTGTTTGCTTTTAGTGTGTATTCCCCACAAATGTAGCAGAATATGTCTGGATGGTTAATGCAGCTCCGTCTGGAAGTAGCCATAACCTTAAGGATGTTCGCATCTGAGAAATTAAATGACTAACCTAAAAAATAGTAAGAACATGTAGTTATTTAATGCTCACATTCACAGATTGTTCTTGCGACCAACTCTTAATATGCCCTAAGACGACTGCGGCTGCTCTAGCTTTCAGGAGGCGGTTTATATAGGCTATAAATGCTGAGTTCAGCATAATCTATTTACATAGTTCGAAACCATGAAACGCTGTATAAGCACAAATAAATTCTAAATGAGGCCATGAATTTAGTGCTGAGTAAGCTGTAGGCTACAGAATAGTTATTTCGTTGAATCAGCAATATCTCAGCACGCGGCAAGATATGCTGATTTTACATTATAAGGATGTAGGCTCTCCACGTTATAAGCAAAGCAATCTATCCAATCAGCTACCGTGTCCCAATCAGTAATTAACCAGAATAGTTTGGATGATCGATTCAGAACTGTTGATTATTCACCAGCCTCCACTTAGTCTGATTTCGGCCTCCGTGTTGCTTAGGATGAGTGTCATTACTGCTTCCAGTATTAGGTGAAATAGGTATCGTGATAAGATGCATCTTCTGTTTAAGTCTATATCCTGTGATCTTTTTGTCTACCTTTATCGCACTTTACGATTGTTTTCTCATATATCTCTTGTACAAGTTTGATCAGTTTCTCTGGTATTCTTGCATTTTTGCATCGCTTTCCATGTGCCATCATGCCACAGACTGTCAAATGCTTGTTTGAAGTCTATGAAGTTGATGAAAACTTTCTGGACGTGTTTCAAAGATTCTGTCAAGTATCTGCCTCACTGTGAACAGCTGGTTATTTGTGCTTCTTCCTGGTCTGCTTGTTCTTCTCCAAGTGTTCTCTCAACATATTGCTTCATTCTTTTTTATATCATTTTGGCAAAAACTTTCCTGGTGTGTTCTGTAGGCTAATGCCTCTGTAATTTTTGCAGTCTTGTGGATCTCCCTTCATTTCGTATGTAGGTATTTCTTCATCAGTGCACTGTTAACAACTGTTCAAGCATGCCGGCAGCATTTCTATTCAGGAATTTTACTCTTGCCTGAGTAGAGTATAATTCTGAACCTTCAGCTAGCTAGTGACGAGAAAAACAATTTGACAACATATGCATCACACATTTGGGAAAGAAGCTTTAAAAAAGTGTCTCTCACAACCTCTTTGTACTCATTCAGTCAGTTTAATTCAGCACTGGGTTTTTGAAGGCTTAGAAACAACAATTGCTGGTAAATATTTTGATCCACCTAGTGCAAAATGCATTTGTCTGTTTTTGATTTGAAGCTGTTTATTGAGATCCCAGTGCACATCAGCACCAAAACAGTTTACAGCAATCAGGTGTAATCAGTACAGTAATAATTTGTGTAAAAACATCGTCACGTCAACCCAAGTCAAGTCAATCCAAAAGAGTCTGATGGGTTGGACGCGCTTTGGATGATATTTCCAACAGTTAATTGCTGTAATAAATATCCTTTTTGCATACAGCTTGGTAGGAACATAAATACCCTAATTAATACCTACTGATTTACCAGACGCAATCCAAGCAAACAGATCAATGTGTAACCAGAACAACCAACAAATCCATGACTATTCTGCCAAATAAGCACACTACATATTTAACATAGTAACACAAAAATACTGAAAATACCCAAAACAATAAATCACAGCAAAATGTTCAAAGCCAGTAAGAAATCCAGAGACCTCTAACTGATGCAACGATTTCATTACTGAGCTGTCAAAAACATTGAAAATGCCCATTCATCATTGCATCAGTAATCTGCCAGAAGCGATCATCAAAAAGATTCAAAGCAAGTATTTACGTGTAAAATTGCATTCACGAGTCATAAAACATTTAGTAAAACAGCCTGTAAAGGATCGAACAGAAACACGAAAACCAGTGTGTGGCCAGTTGAACCAGACACATCATCCCAGCTTTGAAGCTTATCAAAATGGTGTTAATGTCCGTTTTAACATGCGGGACACAGACTAGGACACGGCTAAGAGCTTCCCGGAACTTAATCACATAACAGTTCCGGATTACTGAACTGTCACGCCACCTGCCCACCACGGCTACTTACGGTCGGCAGCCAATCGACATACATGGGGCCCAGGGCGCTAGCCGCAAAAAGCTTTAAAGTCGTTCCAGACAGACGACACGGAAATGGCACGATTGCCTCGCAGTGGAATTGTCCTATCGTAGTTCCATTTGCGCATTCGAAGATCGCGCCGTTCGTTTCCAGGCCGGTGGAGCGACCCGCTGCCGCTGATCGGGCGTCAGACGAGGAAATCCATAAGCACGCGTGCTGGGCGTTCGCTGCGTCCCTTCTCGAATCAGTTTGTCTGTCATCATCATCTCGCCGGGCCAGAGCAATCAACTAAACATTACGCCAACTGCTCTTTGCCAGCAAAGCCTCGTCGACTGCACACCCCGTTGAGTGCCTTACGCACTCGGCTGCCCGGCCGGCCGAGGGTCGACCGGCTGCCGTCGAGCAGCGCCATCTATCCGCACGCTAAGGCAAACACAACAATAAGGAATGGATTCGGAATGGTCAGCCTTGCAAGAATTAATTGATGATACTATTTCGGTGAGACATACAATCTTTTGAGAACTTCTGCACATTTCTGCTCATTGACATGCAAATCGATGTAGGCTGTAGGCTAAGCCCAAATAAATACAATTTTAATGAACTGCAGTTTAATACAAATAAATGCAATTTTAAAGCCTTTACTACAAGAAGTAGTTGCTAATTGAAAATGCTGGCACAGTGACCAAGCACACTTAACATGGACGCGCTGTGGACGATATTTCCAACAATTAATTGCTGTAATAAGTATACTTTAAATATCCAGTGCTTTAGTGACCTGGGTTTGATTCATGAATTTCCTGGGTACATCTCGTCATAACAAAAGAGACTGAACTGTCTAACTGTGTGTCAAGTCCAACAGTTGAAATAAAACCTGTTAAAAACTAAGCATTCCTTGCCTAGATTCTGTAAATACTTGAAGTATGTTCAATGACAGTCACAGTGCTGCATCCAAATCTCATCCAGGCATGACTGCCCACCCCATAAAATTACAGAATTTAGGGCAAATAAAAAAGCAAGAACACAAAAACGATCAAATCAAATCAATGTCTTTCTCGACGTAAAATTTAGTGTAATACGATGAAACACATTGAATACATGAAACACATTCACCCAATTAAATGTCTACATCAGTAACGATGACATTCTGCTCACAATACTCCATAGAGACCACCGTACAAATCGATTCAAAACGAACTCAGATGCAAGTGCATTCAGCTGGCTATTAAAGCAAATCCGTTTGCAAAAATCGATCTGCGCTACTTTAAAACCCTTTTCCGTCTTATTAATTCCCTTAATTACTCGACTAGCTGGCAGTCCAAAACCTGTGTTGCCTAGAGACTGACTGACTGGCGAGGAAGCATAGGTAAAACGCGTCCATGACAGGTGAGAACTTCTTAAATGAATGATAAATCGAACATGGCTTCAAACAAGCAGACAACATGACAGGCGAAAAATTACACATTTAAGTAGATGGCACCACAGCTAACTGGGTCTAAATGCAGGACACACTACTAAATGACCCAAAACTAGTCAACATCCAAGGCAATGTGGCAAAATGACTGGAAACTTAGTTAGGACATCAGACAAACATAAACAAACGGACCTGGAAAGCTGGTCAAAACAGAATAATTGCCGAAAGGATGCAAAATAAGATCAAAACAAAAGACAAACAAACAACAGAACTTTGCAAACAGACAAACAGAAGAAGTAGTAGAAATCATTCCTTTAGCTTAAGTTAACCCCGAGAGTTCTCCGAGAGTGAGGGTGGACAGGTAAGGAAGGCTGGCCAGTACTCTCCCTCACCATCTAATCTTTCCATCGATGGTGTGCAGTCAATGTACTCAATTTACATGAACATATAACCCCTGTACAGAATTTTTGCACTGGCTTCCTGTTCCGCAAAGGACATGTATCAACTTGCAGCTAATAAATAGTTTATAAAACATTGAACTCTGGCCAAACACAATACTTAAAATCTGTCCTCACTCCCCAGACTTATAATTATTCAAGAGGTCATCTGATTTCCTTTCTCCTGTCATATCTAAGACTAGAACTGTTCCTGGTGAACGGTGTTTCACAGAAGCTGGATTTAGATTTTGGGACTCTCTTTCTGTATCTGTTCGTTTGGCTCAGTCATTTCTGTTATTTCGTTCTCAACTGACAACTTATCTTTTCAAATTGGTAATCCATTATAAGCTGCTTCTGTGTTTTAGTCGGTTGATTTTATAGATATTGACTCGACTGTGTCTTGGATCACATTGAAAAAATAAATGTAAATTTGAGTATCATCCACACAGAAACGACATCCTAGTGAAAGATTATCAAGTGCTGGTACTGTACTATAGGTGTGGTGTATAATGTAAACAAAAGAGGACCAAGAACCAAGCAACTGGAACCCTGTGGGACACCACATATCAGCAATGCACTAGACAAATAATTACCGTTTAAATACACTCACTGAGTGCGTGGGCTGAGACACGTTGCAAACCAATGTAGGGCAGGATCAGAAACCCCCAACCAATGCTAAAGGCGATGCAAAAGAAGAGTGGTCCACAGTATCAAAAGCAGCATACAAGTCAAGAAGAGCAAGAACTGTCACCCTACCCTTATCCACAGAAAAGATGATGTCATTATGAACAGTGATAATGGGGCAGATGCTGTTGAATGAAATTTATGGTATGCAAACTGAAAGGGGGAGGGAAATCAGTGAGTTGGAAGATTATCTCTACATTCATGCATGACCTAGAACAAATGTTAATTACATTTTCTCCGAGATCCACTCCGTCAATTTGACAAAAACAAGTACCACGAAAGGCAGTTAGATCTGGCCATTCTATAAAACAGAAAGGGACTTTAAAGCAGCAAAAACCAAGAAGGGTTTAGAGACTGAAGTTCAAGTATCACAAAGTCCACAGCCTCCAGTCATTTTGAAACTAAATAACTTCTGCATATGAAATCTTGCACAAATGAAGTCAATAAGTAAGTAAATCATTTGCTATAAGAGAGGCCCTTAGACACATCAGCACAATGTCATATACCACAATAACGAAACTGATTTAATTAACATTTTTATTGATCACACTTCTTTGTTTCAAAAACAAAATTTAATTAGCAGTACATGTTCAAACTTTATTTTAGTATTTTTATCATACTTTTTGATCTATAAAATGGGCATTAATTATCACTGAATTTTTTAAGTCCCTTGACATTACATATATGGGTTGAGCCATGATGCAGCATTGTCATGGGTTCTTGTGCATTCCATGCCTCTGTCCCAAGGACTGGAACTGACAAAAAGCTTCAATTCTTTTTTCTTCATAAATAAACCCCTCAACATTCACTATTTCTCACTGTCATTTAAACATTTGGATATATGACTGCATTATCACATGGAAACTGGCTAACTGCTTCCAAGATTCACAATTGTATGTAACTTTGTATGCATTATAAATTTTTGCAATGATGATGAAGATGATGACGATGATGACGACGACGACGACAGCTCCCAGACTGGTGCTGGCTCCAAGAAGAGATTGGAGCTGGCCCCACTTACACAAAAAATTAAGCTGGCACAATAACTGCTTTACTCTTCCTGCCCTCAAAATGGAGCAATGCTAAGGCTTTGTTAAGCATCTCCGATTCTGATGACACGAGTCAACAGAATATCCTGTGCAAACATGGACCAGTGACGTCCCATAATGGATTCTGCTCGTGTCGCAAGGATCGAGTGACACACAGTTCTCCTTCCATCTTTAGTTACAGAACCTGGCTTTTATGTCGGATTCTGGGATCGGATTCATTTTGAAAGCTGTAAGGTGGCCATATATTGGGTAAGACAAGGTGAGGTGAGGCAAGTAAATGTAAATCTCCTAAATTTCTTAGAACCGCACAAGTGTTGTATCGAGGAGACAGCTTTTCCACTGGCATTTAATCAAATCAAGTCTGCAAGAGCCAAGTCGTCTGGTCAGCTTCAGTGCAAGGTCAAAACCAGGAAGGTCAAGCCAAGGGGAAGGCAAGGCAAGACTACTGTTCATTATTAACTGAAATGAAAATTAAGCTTTTATCAAGAACAGACCACAGAGATTCTGTCCTCGGATTGCAGGGTCTTCAGCAGGCAACCTCAGCAATCATTCAACAACCTGACAACCTTTCTTTATGGTTGAATTGATTCACAACAAATCAGTTGAACATGTCGTAATAGTGTCTGAACCCTGGAAGCTATGAGCAAAGGCACAAAAGTTGCCAATTAGACACAGAGGGCCAAGGCATTTACCACAGATTCAGTGCACGTTAAAAGGGGCTGCGAACGAGCAAGTGCGAGTACAGACCTCGTAAAGTGCCATATGTTTCTCTCCACCATCATCTACCTGGTCCATCATCAGCTGATCGCTCTCCTTTGCAACATTCTCACCTACATCAAACAAAACCAACAAAGAATTTAGCACCTTATCTAATCTAATCTAATCTAACGACTTCTATATCACCGTTATCATAATGCCCAAGGCATCAATCAACGGTTGATTCAAGTGAAATCATAATCAAAATCATAATCCACTGAAGAAGCCAAGTAGAATTCCTACAGGTCAAAGAAACCAGAAGTTAGGCTATGGCGGGTAAGCAAGTTGACACAGATGAGTCTTAAACACCAGTAGAAACTAAACTATGGTGCTCACCAAGCGAAATTTTAATATGCTCATAACACCATAAGAAAGTAAAGTATGCACCCACAAAATCAATGGTTAAAAACAGCAGACACTAGTGGCTAGACAACTGTGTTTCAGCATTTGCCTTGTAATGCCCAGCGTGCAGGTTTGCGATCAGCTAAGGGGCTTTAATTGAATGTAACGCATTATAGAAACTGCTGTCTGACTGAAGTTGGTACTTACATCACAAGCTGTACTTAAATAACTATGTACACAGTTTAGATGAGGACGTCCGCATTGGGCATAACTCCTCCCCTTGTCCATATTTGGGTGACCCCTCCCTTCACCTTTGCAGATGTCCTTAATGGACAACCCCAAAGAACTTTCAGCTGGAGAGCACAAACATAAAAACAGCAATGACCAAGATATCCTCATCTTATTTATTGTTGTCAAACTCGTTAAACTGTACTTGGATAACTATTACTAATACACCTGTAACACCAACATTAGACAATCTCTTTACATAGCCATCTCTTTAAAGTAGCACCTGGCAATCAATAATCATCATAATTACTACTCTGATGTCCGCAATCTAGAAAATATCCGGTAAATTATTATACAGATTATGTATATGCATGCCACATATATGTTTAGGGTGACTGACTCTGCGTAACGACGTAGGGCATGTTGTTTGTGCACACCCTCTGTCACCAAACAGTATAATTTGTAACAGGCTTAAGCTGGGAAGTAAACGTCCAGTTCTGCGATGCACTGGCCCCATGTCCAGGGATTCGTCCAATGCAGGCTCAGAGGCTGAAAAAAAGGAAATGAGCGCCTCCCCTACATCTCAATTGTGGGATATTGTATATCTTACCATACTTACTATATGCATTCGTTCACAGTAATGTCTACTTTCAGTATATGTTATTCAAGGAATTACATAAATATGATGGAATGCACATTCTTCCATATACATGTTACAAGGGTATTTCTACACTTCCTGTTTACGTTTCATTAAATCAACTCTGACCCAAGAGTCAAATCTTCCAGGTTTACCAGAATCCCAGAATCTCAAGGCATGTGGCAAAGACCACCTAAGTAACCTGCTACAAAACAGGCTACCTAGAAACTGGTAACAAGAACTTCTGAGCTTCTGTTCACGGCTGCAAAAAAGGGAATGACTCACGCGTAACCCATCCACACACGTAGGGCACAGTTCTAGGTAATGATTTTATGTTTAAACGTAAATGCACTGATCAACTGACGTAAGTAACTTTTCAAAGAGGACATCGATAACTGGGCGACTTTTATAACAATTTGATAAATGAGCCGGTCAGTGAGGACATATAAGGTCGCTACAGTTCATGCTGAAGTCTTTGCTAGGTATTTGAAATCTGCAAAACGAGGAAAGACTTGCAAAGCCTCTTCCTGGTGTAGTGAACAGCAGACGCATTCGCAAGGTACAATGTCACGATATCTATGACGGCCGACAGAGTTTCAATGTGACGCGAAAAGCAAACAGAAAGACGTCACTGCTGAGCTGTGTACTCTTCTTCTTTATGATATGAAGACGCAGAGCAAGAGACCAACTGACAAAGAAAACAGGCAAAAAGACTTGCTACAAAGAAGCAATGACATAAAAGAAAAAGCCAGGCAGACAGACTGATCGCTCTGCTGCCATATTCCAGCAGACTATCAGATGCACATGCAGACAGACTTACAGACAAATAGAAAGAAAGACAAACAAACAAACCCACAGATATAACTGTTACAATACATATCTATAAATATTTAATCATTGGTTAAAGTGCTGGAAAGGCAGCGGGTGTAAGGAACGAGACAGGCAAGCAGGCTGGGAGATAAGCAGGCAGGACAGCAGGCAGGACAGCAGGCAGGACAGCAGGCAGGACAGCAGGCAGCACAGCAGGCAGGACAGCAGGCAGGACAGCAGGCAGGACAGCAGGCAGGCAGTGCAACAGCCATTTTTAAGAAGATTGTAAAAATGCCTGTAGAGATCACAACGAACACACGAATGGTGATACAAACAGACTTGACCACAAGCTGTATCACAACGGAAAGCAGATTACGGAAATACTGGAGAACCAAACCCGTTCAAGAATGACAGCAACTGGCAAACGAAGAGAAACAGACCGACAGACACGACAGAGAACATGAGATGGATAGAGCTAATCTAGGCGCCAAGCGATGTTCAGCAGAACAGAAGTTGCAGTGCCAAGAGAAGGCCAAACGGCAGCACTAAGAAAGACACACAAACAGCCTTCGCGTCACGAAATAACAACAAAAGCACACTTCAGATGCAGCGTAAGGATTCCAAAATCGATAAATGATGCCAACGACCAACAATTCACTTGGAGACAGAGCAACGTCTCCCGCGTGATAGTCGGCAGTGCCGGAAATGATAGCATCACCCGTTTCGTCCAGTAAGAGACCGACACAACCAAATGTGAAAATCATCATGCTAGCGACGGCACCAGTCTGGATGGAAACTGATTTCTAACCAGCATATGCTGATGATGATGATAAACGCCTGGCAGAAAAAGAGACGAGAATTTGCCAATAACTTCGACTACTACCGAATAAGACCAAGGAAAATAAGGCAGCCGTTAAAGGTCATGTGGTGTTGCGTGCTGATGAGACATAAGAAGAGTCAGCTCGAGGCTACGACACAGAAATCTATCAGACTCCATATAAATGCACATGTATGCATAAACAGTTTAGGTATGTACGTGTGTGTAACTGCACGCAGGCACAACTGTGACTGTGGGTCTATGTGAAGTTGGAATCAAATATATCATAAAAACCCCTATAAGAGATTTCAAGTTACTGGCACATCATTTCTCATATATATATATATATATATATATATATATATATATATATATATATTAAAATATATACATATTTATATATATATATTTATATATATATAAATATATATATATAAATATGTATAAATACACACACACACAACAATTTTGTCACTTCTCACATTTATACTTTGTAAAGAAAAAATCTTTATATTGTCATCCACATATACTTTTATGTGTACACATATTTGTGTGTGTACAGATTACTATATTTTCGTGAGGTGCTATATAAATGCTGACCAGCCAGAGTCAGTTACTGTGGCCAGCGAGAACGAATAGCGGGTTGACTTTCACATCTTTTGAGTTGCCGATCATCGCAAATGAAGCAGCCTGCTGAAGCGGAACAGATTGGATATATTTCCGCATGAAATGCCATCGGAAAACACCATTCTGCCCCACGGCACCTCCAGAACACATATTGAAACCAGTATGAGTTGCAAAAAGCTGCATTCATAATCGTAGCCGAGCTTGTCTTCGTAACTGTCGCTCTGAATTTGCAATGTAGGCTATATTTCGTTAGCAACATACATATCAAATTTACGAGGATCATAAACTGCATCAGCATTATTACTAAATGGTGTCACCATTTTGAGAATTACTATTGTATTGACTGCATCAGTATTACTGCTATGTGGCATCAATATTCAAGCATTAGGCTAGGGTGGACTGACAAACATATGAAATATATTACTCTATGAAAGAGCTTAAGAAGTTAAAAGTTTTGACCTATTAACTAGCAATGTACATACACCAGAAACTCATGGTAAATATGTCTTCTGCGAGCCAAACAAGGTTACTCCCTGTAGGCAAATCAATTTTGAGATCGAGTCCCTGACTGTGTTATATTAGAATCCAAGTTATAATCAATGGAGTTATAAGAATTCTCCGGTGTAACTGCATCGTAACGTATTTGTAAATTCAAAAAATTCGAAGACGACAAGAACATCCTACCGAATTCAACCAGTTCCATTTCAAGTGATGCAGCGTTTCGTGACAAAAAAAGCAGAAGGCAGAAGACAGCGGACTATTACGAGCGTTCAGAATTCCTTGAGTCTGAAGTCATCCGAACGTAGCCGAAGAAACCAGAGTCTGATGCTTCAATCAGTTCGTCGCAGCAGGCTAACCGGCTCTGAATCCAAATAGTAGAGATTCGATGGCCACAATCATCGCCATCATTTCACTGTTGCTTGATGCACTGAACAGCCGCACACTCCATGGCACCACTTGAAACGTTTCAGTTGTGAATGCTGCCCTGTCCCCAGAACCGTCACCGAGGAAAGAAACAGAATCGCGGGCCAGAGAGAGTCCGTCCGACCGCTAAGCATACGCATGTCCGGTTGTCAAAATCTCGCACTGCGTATGTGCGCATGGCCACGGAAGATGGAAGCCGCATCAGATAAGCATCTTCGTAAGCCGCCGCTGCTGCTGCTGTTGCCGCAGCTGCGGTCGTCGTGTCGATGCCAGTAAGCCAGAAGAAAGCCAAGCAGTCGCCTTTTGCAATCACCAAACACAGGGTTCCTCCATCGACGCACGAGTGCAGCACGATGCAAACAAGTGCAGACTATACGGCAGCCGAGTGCAGACCTAGGGATGGATAAACGGGTGGATGGATGGATAAGTGAATGGATAGCTGGGTGGAAGGACGGATGGATGGATGGTACGTTGTTCCAATCGCCGCTCAGGTGTGGGTTCAATAAGGACGCGTGGAAAAAGTACCGTCGCCTTCAAAGATCGTCGACCCGCAATAATTCCACCGACGTCTTCCCTGAAGCAGCACAGGCTTAACGACTGAATGGGAACACTAGATGGTGTACGAGATCGCTTCCTAACAAATGCCATCCATCTGAATTTGAAATGAAAGTGTCACGCAAACTGAACATGATCGAGTGCCGCCAACACTCCTAAAAATAATGACTTTCGACAACCAGCACAGTTGCGGCAGAACGATCTTGGACATGACTCCAAGGTAATCTGGTAATTAAGTAGTCAATTTCGCCTACAGCTGAATCCCAATGTGGCCTTTTACACCTGGTTACATAGGCCTAGAGGCCACATTGTTGCCCTGACTCATACTATCATTAATTACTAGGAGTGTCCTAGCCATATAATTTTTACCAGTATTACTATAGTGTGTACAATGACCGATCTAGTTCAGTTAACTGCATTTTATCGGCACACATTTTACCTTTGAGTATTCTAGCACCAGTTTTGTAATTTGAGCAGATATAAAATGCAGCAGATATAAAATAGTAGATAAAAAATGCAGTACGTGAAACAATCAATCACGCAACATATGGGCATGTGTTCAGAAATAAAATCAAAAAGTGCAAATCTGCTGCTGATCGCTTAATTCGAATTTGCAATGATAAAAGTAACCTATGCCATTTCAGCAAAGTCATAAACTAGCAGAAAAGCTTAGTCGGATGCTTTCCGCTCACTTCTACGAAGGGCAGTGATGACACAATGTCTAGTCTGTCATGATTTACGGAACTGTCACTGCGCAAGGACTTTTACTGCCTGTAATAAAATACAAACTGACAAAATTACAAAACTGTCTGGAAGGAGCAACCACAGAGGTGACTAGAATCACTGTAGACACAAAATGTCTTGTAATACAGCAAACCTGGTGGCTGCCAACTGGTTCAGTGCCTGCCTCCTAACATGAAGAGTGCCGGTTTGAGTTTCCCTTAAGACAGTCCAGTGTAGGGACCTTCAGCAGTCCTTCACACAAAGTTGCTTAGCACCATCTAATGATGCCTTGTCTTTAGACAGTGAAGCAATATAAAAACAAAAAATTATAACAACACAAAAAAGACAAAAGCAGAGGCATGATATGACAATCAGGATATGCCTCTGGATATGTATCCCAGCCACAATAGCTGAGTTCTGGTACAAGACATTTTATGCCTCTGATTCTTCTGGAAACATTGTGCCGAAGAGTTTACATGAACGTATTCATGCCAGCTAATGAAAAACAAGTCTGCCAAACTCTATTTGGTTAAAACCAGTTTGCACGTAATCAGCATGTAAATGAAAACACCATGGCTGACTGGCGATGCTAGTAAAATGGAATTCAGGTTCCAATCCTCTACTAAGGCGACCTGATCCGATCCAACTGGAAAAGTCGGATCGAATCAGATCTGGTTGGAATACGCTTCCAGTTTTTGTCAGTCGGCCAATTTCTCCAGTCTGAACATTTCAGTCTAATTGCGTCAGATTGGACTGAATCGGTGTAGGATACCCAGTCCGCAGCTTTGCTCCGGTTTGCTGCCAATATTATCGCTTGTCTGAGCCAATGACATCTTATATAGGCTATATAAATTATACCAATATATAAGCTAAATACGATATTATCGTTATATGTATATTATTATCATAATTATAAATTATATATACACACATTATTATTACTATTATTATTATTATTATTACACAGATTTTTAATGTGCAAAGTGACACAAAAATGCGAATCTGAGGAATGGATTGTCAGGCGCCAGGCAAAAAACAGCTGGAGACATCCAGGTGTTTGAAATCCAGTGAGGAATAGTGAGTTTTTAGGCGTTTCTTGAAGGTAGAAGAGGAGTTCAAGCTTCAGAGAAACATTAGTAGTTGGTTCCAGTCATTCAGGGCAGCAGCGTGGAATGCATCACGACTCGCCACCAGAGGGTTTGACCTGGCTAGAGGCGTCATGACAGTGCTCAGACAACCGGGTTCAGTTGGCTGACTGGGTATTTTAGACATACCCAATCGGATTGGATCTGATCCGATCAGACTGGGTAAAGGCTGAACATATTCAGACTGACCACCAATCATTGCCCACTGAGTTTTTCCTATCGTTCACCAACCCGACTCAATCTGACTAGAAAAACTGGATCAGATTGGGTCGGGTTGCGTAGGGCCGGTTTTTGATGGTCAATGTGTAGTGAGCTTGAGCAAGTTCTGAACGCAGGGCACAGCACAATAATCAATGCCTTGCGCATTAGACAGTGGCATGATATATAAACACAAGTAAATAAAAAATTAAATACTGGAGTTTAGATATGAATCAAATGACAGAGGTCAAGTCCTAGGTCAAATGCTCCTGCCCTGTCTGGTAGGATCAACTGTTAGCATTACCGCAAAGGGTACATACATGTATTAATAAACAGCCCCATATATCCGCATGGTAAACAGATACGTGCCCCAAATAGAAATAATTATGGCAGCTGGCTGGCGACCATAATTATATGTTTCACATTTAGCAGCAATTGAGCCATCACTGACAATATACTGAACCAGGTTATTACAGGCAAATTTAAATACCTGTTGCACACCTGACAAAAAAGACATTACTGTCAAGTACCAGTTTGTCAGACATGAAAAAAAGGCTCACAGAAAAGGCAAAATCCCAACAGAATAAGAAAACACTCTTAGACGTAGCTGCCAAGTAAAGTTTCCAATCGGCCTGAACCGGTTTACTATCTTCAACACATAAAAACCTGTGAGCCAGCAACGCACAAGTGCTTCCGTCACGCGAAAATACTGCCAAGCAGATGTAGATTTTGTGCATTTTGAAAAGACCACACAAAAGTCTCGGGCGGCCACCGTCGCCACTGCGATGAGGGTGGGAAATTCGGTCTTGCACAATTCAAAAACAGCTGTTGTATAAACGGAATTCTCACAATCGTACGCCCAACGATTGCGCTTCACGCCAGAATACAATAATCCGGGATAATTGCTGCACAGTCTACCCTCGTCTTTCTAACATAAAGCGGCAATGCAAAAGTCCATCTAAAAACCTGCCAATTCACGAGTACAGCTCATTTTCCATAGATTTATATAGCACCACATGTTCCTTTAGAGTGTCTCAGAAGTCATTCAATCTGTTTCGTTAGATTTGAAGTTTCACCAGTGATTTACACTGCATGGCAAAAGTCAGTAAAGATACTGGACTCATTTGTAGCTGCAGTGAGGATGAGTAACTCTATTATTAGGAAGTGATAAGCTACTGAAGTGGGATATATGCCACTATATACTGTTAAAATATTGTTATTTCAGCAAGGTTCACTGTTACCATAATTTCAGTGGGGTAATATTGGTACATTCTACCTGAGGGTGCAATGTGCTATAATGTTTGGAGTGAGCAATGTGCTAACATGCAAAATCAAATTTATATAGCACCTCTTAAGATACCTACTTAGAAGCACTTCCAGCCCAGCCTCAGTGAAAAACGATGCATGAAGTGTCCCTAGTGGGAAGGTGCAGATCCAGAGGAGGTCAATTTATTATTCCCGTAGTTGTATATAATTATAGCTGCATTATTATCATCTTGTATTTGTCATTTCGTCAACTTTTCCAGTCTGTGACATTCATTAATTATGTCACATGTAGGATGCACATAGGGCGCATATGGCGTGAAATATCTCTGCATGTGGAATTAAGTCTATTGTTCAGTGCACGGTGTACATGGGTATTAATGTTAGTATTAGAGTTTGACCCGGCTTTGAGGATATTCAATCAAATGTGATGTAAAACTTTGATGGTAGTAAAGCACAAGCCATCAGTCCTTGGCTGAGCATTGTGAGTTAAAACTGACAGCAACTGACCCCAAATCCGAGGTCAATCGGGTCAAAAACCCGCAGTAGGGCAACTGTGACGGCCAACACCTGTAGAAGACGGAAGGTGCTCCAACAAAAGTCAATCACATACTGTTGATTGTTCAAATCGGATTGACCACCTGTGTTTTCTTTTCAACACAAGGATGTGTGCACCAGCATACGATGACTGTTTCCATAGCAACACAGCAATGAAAAAAGGCTTGGATGAAAGCATGCAGTACAAGAGTCAGGTGTATCTTTGAACACAGGTGGGTCAGACTAATAACCAGCCTCAGCAACCAACTAGCCCAAACAAATCATTACTTTAATAGTCGGTGTAGTCCACAACAAGTGCCAGAATTAGACAAGGCATTTTCATTTGTGTGCAATTAACTGTGTCGTCCAAATGCGCTTTTAATGGCTGACGGCTTGTAATCTGATTCAAGCCAACAACTACAGCCAACTCAGACATCACATTACATCTGCCATTCTTTAAAGATGAATGGAAATCATGATGTAATGTCATAAAGAATTAACAGAGCACTGCTTAGAGATATCTGTATTCAAAGCAGATCCCTGCACCATCCCCAGTAAATACAAAGTTTTAAAGGTTGAGGGAAAAGGTGCCAGTGGCACATGTTGGCACAAGCCAAAGGGAAAACTACTCCCTTGATTTAACAGTGATTTTACTTGTTCGGGTCGGAGCGCCCCTGTTAAGTTTATTCTCTAAGAGGTGCTTTATAAATCTTAAATTACAATTACAAATTACAATTGATTGATGCTCTAGCTGTTGTAGAATTTCATTCATTAGTCAGTTGGTTACCTACACACTTAATGTAGAGTTCCTTTGTCACCTGTAAAGTATCTCATAAAAGCACTGCCTATGTCGGCGCAAATGGTGTTGTTCATTAAGAACAAAAGTTCACCAAATTAATATAGCACCTCTTAAGATACCTACTTAGAAGTAATTCCAGCCCAGCCTCAGTGAAAAACGTTGCATGAAGTGTCCCTAGTGGGAAGATGCAGATATAGAGAAAGTCCATTTATTATTCCCGTAGTTTCATATTATAGCTGCATTATTATCATCTTGTATTTGTCATTTTGTCACCTTTTCCAGTCTATGACGTGCATTAATTAGTTCTACAAGCCAGAAGTGAATAAAAAAGATGAGTGAAAGACTGCCAACAGAAATGACCTGCCTCAGAAGAATATTTCCGTAAAATCGTGTGGGATCGTTTGAGAAAAAGAGACGTGAAATTTGAACAAAATTCCACAATCTGTCACATAAAAGTCGGTCATCAGTATCTACCAGAACCCCAGAAACACACATAACACACTAAAAGACACTGCATAATTGTCCAAACACATATTTACAAACAAACTCAATTCTAAAGCACAAAAACCTGTGATTCTTCAGGGTCTAAGTAATGGTCCATATACCCTACAAAGCCACATGAATATGAGCCCTTTCAGATAAGTACCTGTGCAACGCATCCAGACATAGTCTGAGGGTACCTAGGCTACTTCACATCAGTGTCTGCTAGCATGCTCGTCGTTCACCTAAGCATCTAAGCTTCGATCTCAAATGAGTACCTCTGATGAAATTTTTTTTATTGATATCTAACATAATCTAATCCGACGAATTCTATAGCACCATTATTACATAAATAGAAAAGGTAGGATTAGACAGCCACTTGAAGTGAAACCAGTCCAAAGAACCCTGGTCGAAATCCACATGCAAATCCTGTAAAGGAGGTGTTTCATGCTCGGGTGTTTCTACTGCACGCCTGAGATCGTTCAACCCTCACGAACACACACCTTTGAACCATTGTTAAGTCAATTCAATCAATCACTAATTGTGCAATTACTTGACCTTACCTAACCCTCACCCTAACTTAACCATCAGTTATCTTCTTACTGAACAACACTTTACCCCAAGCACAGTTTCCAATCTGCAACACTTAACAGGAAAGGTCAATACAAGGTTAATACCAAAAAACTTAAAAGAACATCCTGCATATGTACAAGTAATCTATTTACACTTCCGCCATAACTGTCCATTAGATTTCTCGTCGGCCATTTCACGTCTCAAACCCTTGACCTTTACCCCAACGACCTTTGCTCGGTGGCCTTTACAGATCCATCCTTCCAAGGCCAGTCGTGCCTTCACCCTTGACATTCACTGAATAAAAAAAGCAGTGATCGCCTCATGTTCCCAATCCATGCTTTCTGAAACCGCATCACATGAACAACGTCCTTGAAAGAGTCATAAACTATATCACAGAACATCAGCAGCAGTAGCAGCAAAGAAACCTGGACAAATGATAAAAGTAACTCACAATCGCACCAAAAGAAGCCAAAAGATCTTCTTCCGATCAAGTACAAGGCACATGCTTCATGCTTAACAACCCACTCTCACAACCGTAAATTCTAATTCACAGTTCTAGTAACTGTGGTAACGGCACTGTACAAAATGAAATTTTAAAAAATGATCCACTTGATTCGTCCATCTCTCAGTCACTTGTTTCCCTCGTGGTTTTGAATGCACTGTTCGTAATGGTCAGGCGTGAATTGTAGAAATCTATTCTCACCTGTTCCTTAAACCCACTGGGAATTTGTAATACAAATACAAGAGACATACACATATGTATATTTATTATGCATGCAACATTTCATATTAAAACAATGTCTTACTCAAAAATAAACAAGCAGGTATGGATGCATACATATACACATACATAAGTACATGCGTTCATCTCAACTCCTGCTCACACATGTGAAGTTAAGCTAAAGCCAGCATAGTCAGTCCAGGTGACCACTCACGGAACACCGGGCTATCTGGGCCAACTCAGCCCCTTATCCTTTCGGGTGTCCTGCCGATGGATTGCTACAGTCATGTCTGAGCCTCAGCTAAACCTTCCTTTAACCCTGGGGCTGCGCTTTAGAGAGGCATGTAACAACTGTATTAACAAATAACATACAAACCTGCACATATGTACATACATAAAATGTCACATACATAAATAATTACACAAGTACACACATGTATACACATATGCATACAAATGCATAGTAGATGTATTTCACAGTCAAAGTGTGCTCACAAGGAGTCTGTGCACACGAGTGTCTGCTGTAACCAGATATGAGTTTCTATTTGCTTAAGAGTGATGTGGTGTCCCTTAGCATGTGATGGATGAATTCCCTTGGCTTATCAGAGCTTCAAGAAATGAACTGATTCATCAAATTTTATAAATAAGTTGAGGTTCAGCTGTCAACGACAGAAAAAGCATGTTGTAATACACTGCCTTCGGTTTGCTAATTAATTCATTAGTTACATCTTCACCTTCTAAAGAAACCTTGATTAAATATTTCTGGATGTAGCTCAAGGCACCACAGCAGTAATGAAATACCTAATCAGATTAGCCTAATAGTAATGTGCAAGCTTCCACTGTAGTGTCCTAATTTTAAATCTAGTGTAGTGCAAATTTTAGCAAACTGTTGCTGAATCGCAATCTTAAAAGTATTGTCAAGCTGTCTGTTCATCAATTCCTTCATTCACTACATTTATATAGACCCACTTCAAGGCACCTCCTTCTGAGACAACTAACTACTCATTGTCTTTCTCTAGCAGTGCCCCCAGTGAATAATAATAATAATGATAATTTATATAGCGCCGTAACACAACCGAGGCTGAAAAAAGGGTGCTGTACATTTACTAGTGCATTCAGCCGTTGAAGGATAAGCTGAAAAGGAATCTTTTTAGCCGTGATTTAAATGTCTCCAGTGAAGGGGACGACTTGACATAATCAGGAAGACTGTTCCACACCACAGGTCTGGCAACCAAGAAGCAGCGTTCTCCGAATTTTTTATAGTTCTCCAGACGTGTAGTTGATTACTCACAAACGATCGCAGTCAGTAGACCGCCCAGAGCAATGCCATTAAAAGCGTTGTATGTCATCAGACACAGCTTGAAAGTGATCCGCTGTGGGACATGCAACCAGTGAAGACTGTCCCGCAGCAGAGCGGTGATATGGTCAGATGGTATCTTGTCGTAAATGAGACAGGGCAGCAGAATTTAACACAGACTGAATTCGTGCAAGTTGGCAGGACAGCGGACCCACCAGTAGGCTGTTGCAGTAGTCAACCCGGGGGACTATAAAGCCGTTGACCAGCTTAATAACTGCCTAGGTTGGAATCAGTCTACAAATGGATTTTATTTGATGCAGCTGATAAAAGCAACCTTTGACGAGCTGACTGACATGGGTCGACATAATCAGGTGGCTGTCCAGATAGAAACCAAGGTTTCAAATGGTGAGCGCTGGGTGCAAATCTCCCTCGAGAACAGCAAAGCAATCCTCGTTGATTAGCAGATGAGGCTGCAGGGTAGTGTACCACAGAAATTCTGACTTCAGTGGGTTTAGTCTGAGGCAGTTTGACGACATCCAGTGGGCGATTCGTTTTATACACAGCAGCACAGTTCTTTGGTAGCAGGGGGGGCCTTTTTTCCAAGGTTCTGGAACAGGCCTAAACTTTCACAATCAGTTTGCACTGCTGGATCCTTAGTGGATTTCTTTCTTGACTCATGACGTCATTGTTTAAGCTTATTCTCCTTAGTCTGCGTTTCTGTGTCATTATCGGAAAGACCCTTGTAAATGACCAGATTGCAAACATGTTTTCTAGTGCCATCAGTTGACGCCTAGCGCATTATTGTACTGGCTCTATAAAAGTTCTAAGATCAGACTACAACTGATTAGCTTCTATCAGGTTAGATTAGAAGCACTTCTAAAATACTCTACCCTGAGAATTTCAGATTTCAAAAGTAAAGTTAACTTGTCGATAAAGCTTTACCATCTACCGGTTCATTCTGTCATCACCAACGGGTGTAAGCTGTGCAAGAAAACATGTTTATCTGTGATTAGACGACAACATTCCCCATCAGGTTTAAGAATAGGGGCTAAGCCTATCATTTGGGTAATGAGATCACAAAAGCCACAGTCAATATCGTAATGGTCCACTCTCGTCCACTCTAAAGCTATCCCCTCATGTTCAAAACAACTAATCTCTGGTCATAGCAGACACTACTGCTCTTGCCATAATACTCGTAAACATGCATTTTCACTGACACATTTTGTCTGGCATCAGAAGACAATGGTCATGTTAATAATGTATTACACGAGACGGCATATTTCTTCAGTGTTAGCTCAAGCCGAGATATATAAAAATTGTCTTTTCATTTCACAGGTGCACTACAACAATTTGCTTCATTACTGAGGCAAGGTTTTTTTGGGATGCCAAAGGTGCCAACCCCTTTGACTCTGGTCATCGCTAATACAGGACAGAGCGACCCCTTAATTACATAAGCGAGCCCTTAATTACATACGAGGCAGACCGAGCACAGTTTCATCGCTAATTAATTCAACCTAAAATGAAAGCTTGAATGTGATCATGGCATTAGGTTTCCCTTTAAAATAACTAATGACTTACGCCCTATATTTTAAAATAACGACACCTTTGAAGCTTCCAGATTAGATCTAGCTGCCAGCTAGCTCTCATGACTTAAAACAGTCTGGACCCACAACATAACCCGGCACATGTGGATCAGTAACTCTTACAAACTGCTACAGCACTGTTTGGCCAAAGGTCACATTTATGGTGATCCTTTATTAGTTATAGACAATTTATGTCTCAGCTTTCTAGTCACACTAAAGTACCTAATACTAAACATCACCCAGTGTACTTACTCCATAGTAGTGCCTCTTGTCACCGGACATCAAACAGCGCATGAACTCATTATAGTCTGACACCCAGTGGACCTTTCTGAGCAACGCTTAGTAACAAAACCTGCATATAAACGTCTCATCGCCTTCACGATGTAATAAAATCTGGCCAAACACTTTCACCGCGCCCCTACACACATAGGGGCCCTACACACACAGGGGACAGCCTTCCCAAGGCAGTATAGAAATTTAATGGAGCCAAGGAAAACATCGGCCGAGAAACGGATGAAGTCCTGGCCCTAAACGTTAATTATTAACAGATCAATGAAATGATGCCCACCAGCAGCAGATTTGGAGGGAGGGGAAAGTGGGCAAAGTGAAGATCAGACCCCCCCCTAAACCAGGCTTGTCCAACCTTTTTGGCTCGGGGGCCAAAAGACAACGTTAGGCAAAGTTAGAGGGCCAAATACATTGTAACCAAAAAAGATAATAGAGTAAAAATGTGCATACCATAATGTAAGTTATGTATTTTCTTATAAGCCGGAGTAGACCATAGATATCGTATTAATAATATATATACTACAGAGTTTCGTTTCTTAGAGTTAGTAAGTAAGACTTTTGGGAAATTTCGACAATACGTCAAAAATTTTAATAATTTTTAAATGCTTCGGAGGGCTGGATAGAGACCCTTCGAGGGCCGGATTCTGGCCCGCGGGCCGTAGGACGGACAAGCCTGCTCTAAACCAACCCCAGAGAAAGCCAAGCATATGAATTATGAGCAACTTTACTTTTTGGCCTTCGCACGGAAGGCCAGAAAGGCTGTCCTTTTACTTGCCGTCACCCTTCCCAGTGAAAGTCGATGTACTCAGCTGATAGCAGTTCCTCTGAGGGTGAGGGGCACATCAGACGAACTTAATAAAGTAATTAACCGAAATTTATTTAGCAGAAATTACTTTAATAAGTGTACTAGAGTTTATGAAGAATGTCAAGTCCACAATCTTCCCTCCAAGATGCGCGTGTGGGCACACACGACATTTGAGGATAGCACTGACAACTGTTATCTACCAGTGTACACATTTTGTGAGCATTCAGGTTACTTAAACGTTAAATTTAGCTCACTGTTACAGCTTCTAGCATACCTAGCCTACTATGCTCAAAGGCGAAAATTTTCAAACCCTATATTCCGAAACTATACAGTCTGCCTAGGTTGTAATAGTCCTTTCAGCCTGGTCCATATATTAGATTTGGCCAATTAGCTGGTCACAAGATGTCACCGGTTGCACGGCGCACACTGTCTGTGCTCTGAATTCCATTCTCTTCCTGAAGGATGCTCGCTACAGAGGTCTAAGCATGAATGATTATCTCCATCAACTAACTGGTCAGTGGTCACAAGTATATCAAGCGACTCGGTCTCCATTTCAAGGAGTCATTCTTTTCAATAATGCACTTCACTGTTGGTCAGTAAGATTATTTATTCTTATAGCCTACAGTACTCAACTGAATAGCTGTATACTCTTTATATTCAACCGTTTGTGATTAAATAAAATGTCAAAACAAAAAGTATCAAACAATGGCTTTAGCTAGAAATACAACTTGCAAACGATTTACGACAAAGTGGCTAAGCGACTTTATCACGACTGCCAACAGAAATGACCTGCCTCAGAAGAATATCGAGTAAATAACGCAAACTGTCATGTTAAAGGAAGCTTCACATATTGTCAGTGACATAGCTGGGGTGGGGGGCGAGTAGCGCGGCCAACCCCCCGGGAGGCACCATCCAAAGGGCAGCAAAATTAAATTTTTAAAGACATGTTTTTAACAACTTTTTATCACCTGCAGTCAAATTTCAACGGTGATCACATAAAGGTAATGCACGAAAACGAACACTCATGTCGATTTCACCACTCCAGCCGTGGTAAATCATGCATGAAAGGAAGTTGGATTATTTAAATGACACCTGTCACACAAAATTCGTGTTGACTTCATTACAGAAAGTCGGAGCTGAGATAAAACAGGTATTTTCAAGGTGTTCAAAGAACCGACCATACAGCCTTTCGTAGCTAAAGAAATCAACTGGGATATATGTACACTTGCTGGCAATCGCACAAAGAGACCGTCCACTAAGAACCCCCATAAAAGGCGGGCAGAAGGGCCACTCAACGCGGACAAGGGTACGGGATCACTCCCAGTGCAGATGTCCAAATCTATATTTGGTATAATACTGCTATTTCACTACAGACTGTGCCTTAAACATCAACTTCAGTCAAACAGCAAGCAGTCTGCACCATGTTGGATCTAAATTATTTTGAGTCTCACTGTTTTCCCGGCAGCACAGTTAGCACTGCAAGATAAACAGGGAAGCCTAACCTGTGGGCCTTAGTGCTCTGCTGGAGTGCAGATGTCTGCAAAGAAGGACTGGGAGGGTAACGCTAAATGCAGGTAAGTGCGAGCAAGGGGAGGGAAAGGTCCAAAGTAGGTCATTTTTTGTGGATGTCCTCCATGGACAATAAAAATAGACAAATGAGAGACAATCTTTATATAAGTTTAACTTTAGTCCTTTTAGTGTTTTTCTCTTTATGCAACATGATTTTATAGCCCTTTTATGTTCACCAGATGTGCATTCTTGCATGGACCAGAGCGCAGGTTCCAAATGTTACTGCCACATGGCAAGCCAGTGTGTGCCTGTTAAAATAAAATCAGAGGGAATATTGGATAGCAATCTCTTATAAACTTGTTTGAATCAATTTCAACATGGATCATATTGACTAGTTTGGCAACGTTTCACGGAAACAATTATGAAGAAATGCTATCACAATGTACCTTTTTTATTATTAGGATGTTGTATGCATATTAAATTTTCTGGTGTTCTTAAATACTTGTAAATCAATGTGCAATTAGCTACTGGTTAATAAAGAATATACTTACTTACTTTACCTCACAGTCAGAGAACTCCATTTACAGAGAACCATGGTGACAAGGAACTAAGAGGATGGGGAGACAGAGAATTCGCCATGTCGACAGAAACGAAGAAGCCAGTAGATCTAAATCAACATCTGGCAGTGATATATGGATCTGTGATTCATATTTCTAGTACTCTGGCTCATAAGGACAAACGAAGAGGAATCTGAGGAAACACTCCACTTCTTGCACTTATCTGTCCCAAGATCTGCATCGTAATTCCTGTAATTCTGATTCAGACCCCGACATAGACTAGCATGATTAGATTTCGATGGAGCATAGAATCACAGCATAAACTGAATCACACAATAAGCAAATGAAAGATTCATGATTCATAAACATTCACAAACATTCATTCATTCATTCACAAACACAAACGATTCATTTATAATGGATGCCGTATAATAACCATGATTCAAATAAACTAATAAGACTTAAATTCGATGATAATGTCAGCCGATTCCTAAGCATCGTGTTCATTCCTAGTTATTAACATTGAGCAAGCAAACAAACATAGCGTGGAAATTGATTTCTTTAAATTTAATTCAAAATCACCCCAGTCTAATCAATCTCATGACAAGTAATGGAGCTTATTAAATTAATGCAACTGTGAGTTAACCAACTGCTATAAAATCAGTCTTTTTTGGCAGACTGGAAAATGCTCTAAATTACAGGCTCAAGGAATCTGCCACCCACATCCCTTATGTGGGATAGAGTCACAAAACAAGGAAAATCATTTGATGTGAACCTGAAGACAAACAACACAATATTTTGTCAAAATATTGTACTGTCTTGTCGTGTTGAAGTGAATTTAGTTGTGTTGAAGATAATTGTAATTGTAACTGTAATCACAACAATTTATACAGCATCGTCAGTAGCAAGCTACTTCAAGGGTGCTTTAAAATGTCAAATGTCGATGTGCACAAGAGTCCAATAACGAAGATAATTTACGGCCTCCTGAGCACCATTTTACATCAGGAGTCACGACACGAGAGAGACTGATTAGCAAAGGCCAAACAAGAGTTGTGAAATCAGGCATGAAACAGGCTAATCAAGAAACTGCAAGGTACATCTCATCAGCAGCAAGATTTCCAGTCAGCTCTTTCTTCCTGATTTAAAAATCTCTGTTCTTTTTTTATTGCTCCAAATGCTTGTTTTAAATTATGGAGATTTTTACACAGATTAAAAGTAAAACAAAAACTGGAGTGAAGGATAGTTTCTTAAGGTCTGTCTGACAAATTATTCTCTGAGAGCAATCGTCAAAATCCCGGCTTCTGTTTAGGGTATGAGAGACAAACGCCAACAATTTGTGAATGCATTCGCTAGGTGGCGACAGTGGTTACTCTTACTAGCAACATATATAAACCACATAACAAAATCACAAAAAAACACACAGCTCTAAATTCCATGTTTCAAAAATAATAAATCCGCTAAAATAGCAGCCAAAATTTTAATATTAGTGATAACATAATTTGGAATATTCATACAACAAAACCAAGCCAGAAAAACTCTAATGGAAAAATTTATACAGTGCCACCCCCAACAGCAATGTTGTATGGAAAGACATTATTTTGAAACCCATATGACAATATATCCATATTGGATTCCTATGTCCCACATATGGAATCATATGGCCCCATATGTAGCACATATGGAAATATTGTCATATGGGCTTCATACGTCCTGCATACGACTATTTAAAACAGAACAAGGCAAGTTACTTCTGAATGCAAGTCAGATCGGTATTACTGCGCTACTTAAATCCGATATTTATTTACATCCGTATTCAAAACATGTCTCACAGATTACATAAATCGGCCTGACCTTCTCTGTCTGTATAACACGACTCCAGCCGACAGCAAATGAATAACAATAGCAGCAATTATTGTAAGCGTCTGTCTGTTTGCCAGTTTCATTGACCTTGTATTTGTGTGCCTACCTAAGCGTCTGTTTCTATGACTGACCGCCTGGATTTGATCATTACGTCATCAACCGATGATACCACGTGCATTTACAATAACAGTGATATGGAAAAAAGTTAGATTTGATCTGCACCTGCGAGTCTGTGTAGATGTAAATGTAAATCTCCAAAATTTCTTGGCCCCACACAAAAGCCCCACAAAAACCGAGTCAGGGAGACCAGCTTACCACGGGGCCAGACCAATACCAAGACCGCATTTTTTGGTCTCGAGACCGCGGTCTTGGTCTCGAGACCACATCACTGCCACTGGCGCTACATCAAATGATGTGTGTGACCCTGTGTGTGTGTTTTATCGCTTGGGGGCTGCACAGCAAATAGTTTGAACCAAGTAGCACATCCACACGAAACTGTATCTTTTACAGTGCCCTTCAACTTTCAACCCTCTTACATTTGTCAAAATTTCTCAGAGCCACACAAAGCCGGTCAGGGAGACCAGGTTATTCATCGGCGCTATATCAAATCAAGTCCACAAGAGCCAAGTTGTTTTGGTCAGTTTCGGTGCCAGGGCAGATGGGTGGTCAAGCTTGGAGACAGCGGGATGCTATGGCAGAAATTGCTGACAGTGGTCACTAAGTGTTCAGGACCAGAAGCAAGACAGGAAAGCTTGAAGAGTTTGGTTTTCAATCTTGAATGAAAAGCTGAAGGAGAGAGGCAAGTGAGGAGTGCTCATACTGACAGGCGAGCAAGGTGGATGAGCAAACCGGAGGAGGTCTTTCGGGAGTTCGTTCCAAAGAGCTGGCACTGCACAGATCGAGGAGCCGTTGAACAATTTCAGAGTGGAGAAGACTAGAGGCCGTGAGAGAGAAAGGTATACCTGAGGAAGAAAGAGTACATCTGGGTGGCTGGATAGGGAATATCTGGCGAAAGTAAGAGGGTTGGGAAGTTTTAAGGGCATTGTAGGAAAGAGATAAAATTTTGTAGAGGATGCACTGAGGGCCCTTAAGCCAATGAAGTGACTGAGCACTGAGAATTCTGTGGTGGCATTTGGAAGTTTTGATAACTTCACCTGGGCAAGAGCGTGCTGGATCGTTTGAAGGCGTTTTTTAGACGAGATATGGTGAAGACAGAGTTGCAGTACTTAGTCAAAATTTGAAGTGAACGATTTATGTGGCTATAATGCAGGCAGTTTATAATCAAGTATGGGGTGAAGTCGGCCGTGGTTACGAATATGCACGAAGAAAGTGCCCAATAAGTGAGTCATGTGGTCTACAAAGGTAAGGTTTTTGTCAAAGATGATTCCAAGAATGCGGATTGAAGAAGAGTAAGGCACAGGTGAGCGAGATCCTCTGGAGAAAGGTCCAAGGGATAGGTTAGTTCGTTTAGTTGTTCACGGAGGCCAATTATGAGATATTCTGTTTTCGAAGGGTTGAGGTATAGAAATTGGCGATCATCCGTTCAGTGAGCATACGTTAAGTGTGCAGAGATTACAGGAGTAAGAGGCCATAGGACCTGAGTTTGGATGAATGTCCCCCATGAAAGAAGGAGGAAGAGAGTTGGAAATAATTTGTTAAAGTCAAAAGAAGCCCGAGGGGTTGTATGAAAATGCGCCAAAGGAAAGACTACACAGTTGCTGTGTTCAGCTGTAGCGGTTACGCATGGTATGCAGGAATGCGGAGGTATGACCTTGTGTGGAAGGCTATAAAGAGTAGGCTGAAGAGGAGGCGAGCTGATGTATGCAAGTGCTGCTGCTCAAGATGGCGGGCAAGCGCGGCAACTATGAGCGAAAACAAAAAGTACAGACTGCAGGCAAATATTAGACACTGATAGCACTAAGAAGAGTTTAAAAATATGGAACAAACTCACTGTGCCTGAAGATAATTCCAGGTAAAAAACTGAGGCTGTGATGTCAGAACAAACACCAAAAATTGAGAAAATAGAGATTATAAAAGAGTGTGCAGTGCATATCCCAACTCCCCACGTGACTACTATCCGATAACCTTAAATATATAATATTCTGACTCAATAGGCCTATTGTACACTTCGTACAGTGAGCCTTTGGAGTCAGAAGTTTTTCATTGGCAGTCTTTGGATTTTTGGCACATAGGCTCTCATTGTCTTCTCTCACCACCAATAAAATTTCTGGTACAGATCATAAAATATCTCTATAAAGTTCCATTTTGCCACCCTCTCTGCCACTCGTGGACAGTGCCTGGGCCAGCTACACCACTGCCTCCCCTTAGCTACACCACTAGATGTCGATCCCGTTGTTGAACTGTGTGAACCCGGAGGTCACAATCTTTGATATGAGTGCCTAGACAACAGTAGTCATAAATGTGTGCTTGCATGAATTCACTTTATTTATATATGTATACACGGTTAAGGTAAAATATTCCATGTTATGAGGTTTCTGTGTGGTTGCAGCGTATTATATAAATTTGCATAACAAACGTTTGTTCACAGTTTGACATCAGTGGTTCGCAAAAATAAATTTCAGATTCCAAAGAACAAAATAACAAAAACACTAATTGCATAGGGCAAAGTCCTAATTATTACTACATCCTGTTAATACTTTCATTGGAACCTCTTTACTGCCAAAAGAATCTGACAGCAAGTTGCAGAGAAACTTTCAAACAATATCGCTTTTGGAACACCTTAACAGATAAATACGTATACATCAATGCATGTCTTACTCAGTGGTGCTAATAAACACTGAAGGTTACATACTCTTGCATACCAAAAAGCTGCCTCAAACCTGCACTGAAAGAAATAGAGATGCACTTTGCCTGTCAGCCGTTTTATCACGCATTAAACATTACACTCTCCCGAATCTTTTCCTCCCTCTCTTCCTAACATGCACGGAAAAATACTTCCCTGCATGCAGCTCTCTCATTCTGCCCAAAGTACTTTCCTCTGCCACTCTCCATTTGGTAAACAGCTCAGCAAACACTGCACCAGCAAAACCAGTGAATAATTACAGTGTGTCCAGCGCATTCTTCTAAACACGCAAAAGGAATGGTATCAGAGCAGTTATTATACCCAGACTTTCTATCTGATTACCACGGAAAACCACAATAACTCTCTGGCCACCGCCACTTTCTGTTATAGCTCTAAGTCTTCTTCTTCTTCTCTGAACCTCCAATGGCACCATTCATGACGTTGGTGGGCCTCCTACGTCAGTTTACCATATCCGTCCACCATCATCCGGTCTAGTAGCATTTGTCTAGGTCTTCCGCTTCTTTTCTTTCCTTTCATTCTTCCCTCTGTGGTAGCTGTATGACAGTTCTGTATATCCACGATGGTGTCTACTATTACTAGACATTGCGTTTATGTCTCTGCAAATGCATAATATCTAAGCATATAGGTATATTTAATCCGTGTTTACACATATAGGTGCGTATATGTTTACACGTGATTATGTAATTGTATATGTCAACTGGCTACACTACTTTGGGAAGTTTTATGAGACTTTCCAATAACAGCAGCTTCAGCTTTTTCCCAAGTATATGTTAAGACTATGTGCCAACAATTCTAGCACAAACGATATTGCAAAATTAAATCACAAAGATAAATTCAGAGCCAATACAAATGCCACAAAAGTAGACACCAAAAGCAAATGCCCAAACATATACCAAGGCAAATGTCCACACACTCAAGGTAATTGCATATTATTAATCGACAAACTGAAGACATTATTGGGTACCATCCTATTTCCAAAATCTATAATGTTGGTTTTTATTATATTTTCAAACAACAGATATGCTGAAAACCAGTGGATTATATATTCCACAGATCACTGCTTAAGATTTTACACAAAAGCTTAGGGTTCTGACCATTGCCAAAGATATTTGTGTCCTCATGAATGTGCCTGCGTATAAGCTGGTTCCCACTATTTAGCCTTCACTGGATGCTGTAGGAATCTTGAGATTACGATTACGATCAGCAAACTAGTCATAATGACTAATTTTAATGTTGTGGCAAACTGTAAGTCATTGCTATACAAGGTAAACAGCAATGGTCCTAATAAAGAGCCCTAAGGCACTCCGCATCCAATTTAATATTCAGGAGAACAAACATTAAGTTATTAATGGAGACACATTGAGCTCTATTGTTCAAGCAGCTTGTAAACCAGGCAACAATACATATTCCGTAATTTTCTAGCTTACCCAGCAGTATTTTCTTATTTACTGTATCAAATGCTTAAGCAAAAAAATAGAGATCTCAACAGCCAAGCTATGATCGTTAGCGGATTTACTAATCCTATTGGAGAGCTCAAGGAGTGCCATGTTGGTAGACAAATTTTTTCTAAAACTGAACTAGCTGTTAAAGAGCAGATTATTTTAGATTTCAAAAGACAAAAGCCTATCACACATGATTTTCTCAAGAATTTTTTAAAGGGTATAATAGTGAGACAGGTATGTAGTTGGACACCTGTGACTTATCATCTGACTTCAATATCAACATTATCATTGCTATTTTTAGCTGATCAGAAAATAACCCTGATTGCAAGGAGTTGTTCAAAAATTTAAGTAAGAACAGATGAGAGAGTTCATTATGGCATTCTCTTATAATCAATAACTAAAACCTTATCAAAACCAGTGCTTTGCTCCTTAAAGATGGTCAAAATAAGTCGAATGAGACACATGATTCTAGACTTTACACAAACCACTGTAGGATTCAGAAACGTAGTAATATTACTGGCTAAATGTGGCCTAATGTTAGCGAAGTATCTAAGAAATTAATCATCTATAATTGCTGGATCAGTTTCTTTTATCACACTGTGCATGATATGGCATATGAAATCTTAATATTTCGGCTGGTAAGTGTTTATACTCCCGTGTCTAAATTATTTTTATGATGTTTCAGTTTGTTAGCTTAGTAATTTTTCTCAGCTGTCCTTAGGACAGAAGTGAGTTTATTTCTGCAAGATTTACACCACTGAAGTAAGTTATGTTTGTTCTTTTTGTTTGTTTATATAGTCCTTGTACAAGTGGTTTTTCTTAACAAATGACTTTTTAGGGCTGACGTTAACCACGGGTGGTCTGAACACTTAAAAATCTGAGAAAGTCAAGTGCACTGAGAACTTTAGATTATTAAAATACTGAAATTCTTTTAAAAACATTTTGTATGATGAACTCACATAAGAAGTCAGCAACAATCTATTCCAACCATGATTAGTAATATCAATTTTAAACTTATTTGTGGCATCTGCAGAGAACTGCCTGTGAAAATGGACAGCCTTTCTATAAGTCAAGTTTTGCTTTGGGACAGGTATGGCAAAACAGACAAGCAAATGGTCAGATATATATGTAAGCCATACAGAGCATGCAATAATTTCACTGGGGTGGAAATTAGTAATAATATTATCAATACGAGCTGAGGTGAACCGTGTAACACGAGTGGGCTTATTAATTAACGGATAAAAGCCATTACCGAGCTGTGTATTAAGATAAAAGAAATTCTGTTTCATACTGGCTTCTATAATCAAGGAGATTATATTAAAGCCCCAAATAGGTAGCAGGATTTATTTTGTTTCCTGAGCTTGTTGAAGAGGTCAGTAAAGAAATCATTAAATGAATGGAGAGCTACTTTAGGCAGCTTAAAAATTACTTCAGTAACAATGTCCTTGGTTATTGTGATTTATGTGAATAAATAAGCCATTGATTAAATCACCTGATATATGAAATGGTTTTACTGCATAAGAAAAGTGTAAGGTCTTATTAGTAAAAAGGAATTAAGGTGAAGGAATGGCATTGTTTGATTGCTCAAGTCTCACTAACGGCAACAACAGAAAATCTATTTTTAAGCTGGGACAGTTTTCATATTATGGAAATTTTTAATCAGACTTTTGGCATTAATGTGGATAATCGACATAACAGAAATATAGCCACTACAAAGGTCAAACATGTCAGTCATCTGACGAAGGTCAAACATGTCACTCATCTGTGGGGCTTCGAGATAATCAACAGGAATAGCAGACGTGCTGATATAACAGCTATCATAAACATCAAAGTTATTTACTGAGTAATCACAATACTAACATAGCACCTAACATTCAGTAGTTTTCTTTGGTCTGTATTCGGCAAGAATCAAAACCCATTAATTGCTGCTTAGAATTCAGCTTCATCGGGGATGCGAATGAATGAACGGGCAGAATGCATAAAACTGTGACAGTAGTGGCTGCCCATAGGTAAAGAAGATGGGATGCTGTTCACGTGTGGCCATATTTACACAACAAACAACATATTATGTTATGACGAGTCCCCAAACACTTGTTGCAGAGAGCAGGAAGTGAAAATGGTCACTGATTCAAGAGCCATTCTGGAGTTTTATGTTCCTAAATCCAAGATTCACATAACCTGCAAAATACTGCTTACCGAAATTCAGACAGACGTAATGTAATCAAACATCAGTAAATTGGATTGACTGACTGATTGAAAAGGCAATTATAACTAGGGCTAGTGAAATACAACAACCAAATATTGTAAAAAAATGACAAAAGCAGTCGTCTAGACATAATTGGCAGATATAAGTTCTCAAGCAACGGCTGTTAAGACTCTATTCAGCTGGATATTAACAACAGAATAATGCTTCAGACACAGTCTTCAAACGTAAGTATTAATTAATTCCAACATTTTTTTAGATAATCAAGTAAAATTTTCAGAAATTCTTTATATCTGTTGATAGAAAATGTGTGAACAAATTTAATTAAAATCCAAGAAGGTGTGGTGTACACCTTAGGCTGATTTGACATGGAATGACCGACCCAAGACAGATTATGAGACGGCCATGCCCTAACTGCTGGTGACAAACAAAGCTCCTAGACAGGAGATTGCCAAGGTCAAGGTCTCAAGCAGTTAATACTTTGCTACTCAACCTGTATGTAGATAAACCCTCAAGTGAGTGAATTCAAACTGGCTTCAAGTTTCTATCAGTTCTGTGCCTGATGTATATTGTTAGTCTAGAGGTCCAAGCAACGGCTGTTGTCTTTCCTTGACCAAGCCTCTCGCCTGAGTAAGGAAGCTGCCTTGGTGAGGTCCTCATTGCTGTACATCTTATTTCTACTGTATCGTAGGTTACATCTGGCCTGCATGCTCTTCTGGAGGTTAAGTAAACCTGGACCAGCGCTGTGCAATCTGGACCATACCTCCTCAGTCTGTAGGCAGTTGTGATACCTCTAGATTCAACTGCAAGCTTCCTTTCTTAGTTAGAGATATTTCAGTAGTACCGTTTCCGTTATGATATCACTGTTGTTCTCAATAAACTGGGTGCTTGATGTATTTTGTTCCTCCGGCGGAAACAGCAGCAGCCTTGGAGAAGGAGAAGATGGAAAGTGCGTTGATTCCAAGTTAGTCAGTGCACATTTGCTGTTCAAGAGATTCAATTTTCCCGCTCATTTGTTGTAGATCATGTTTCAGTTCTGTGTTTTCCAACTGCAGATCTCTGAGTGCCTCATTAACAGGGGTGAGTTTCTACTCCATTATTGTCCCCAATATCTGTGATGACTGATTCTTCTTGCAGGACCTAGTAAGTTCGTCTATAAGTTTTTCAGTTATTTGAGGCATCGTCCGTCATCAATCGAGAAACATCTCTTTACTTTATAATATGTCACCACTGACACGAGAAGCTTAAAATTCAGATTAATTTTTTTGTTGATGTCAATTCAAAACATAAGCAGTTGTTGAACACAGAATAGTCTTAATTCCTCCTGATGACTAAAAGACTAAACAATCAAAATAAAAAAATTTTGCTGGTCTTTTACCAACTTCTTGCTTCAGTTTTCCTGATTTTCTCCATTATTTCTTTAAACAGTATTATTATTAGTGCTCATTTACAATTTCTGGTAAAAACCCTGCCCAAACTGGAAGTTGACTTACTTGTAACCAAACTAAACATCAAACAAAATGCCATCCTAAGTCTAGCTGCAGGCCACATCAACTACTTGCCATTGCAAGTTTTTGTGCATGAGAAATTTTGTTAAATAAATATTTGCTTTTAGCCAACAGATTTGGCTAAATAAGTGTCTGCATGTGGCAGACATTAACGTAAAAGCCAAAGATTCAAGAATAAAGATTCAAGAATAACATCAACACTCAATCTTGACAGCGGAAAATTGTACAGGTCAAGATACGAATTCGAAATTAGACAAACTGTCAAAACTGATCTGCAGAAATGATAGGAGGATCACAGATTCTGACAGCGTTCAAAAACTATAGATAATGAGAGTCATTCAAATGCAGCTCATAATCATAATGTAAACAGGGAGACTATTCCCGATGGCTGGTGCAGAACTGCTGAATCCACATCGGAAGAATTCAGACCAACAGTCTCTGATGTCTGGGAGAGACAAACGTTATGTGTAGCTGATCACAGAGATCGGGATGGCAGGCAGCCCTGTAAGGAAGACGAATGGGAAGCATGGCACTGCAGACAGCAGCGACCAGATACAGGAATGCGGGATGTTTGGGATACAGGAATGCGGGATGTTTGGGATACAGGAATGCAGGATGTTTAGGATACAGGAATGCGGGATGTTTGCTATCATAAGGGTCGACACAGCTGCTGGCGCGAATTGAGCTTGAGGCACATGATTGTGTTTGGACGACGGAAAGGGTGGAGATTTCAGATTTCTGCAGATTTCAGGAGGGATATCATTCCAGAGTTGAGGTGCAGTGTGGTGTGTGGATTGGTTAGAGAACTTAAGGTGAGTAGTTACCAAGGGCCAAGTAAGAATGAGTTAAGAGGTTGATTGGGTAGAGTGGGGTGACTGGGTGGTGAAGACTGAAGAGTTTGCAAAACTAAGCAGGTTGGGAGTACTTCAAAGAGTTCTAGGTAAGCAAAAGAACTTCGACATTAATACTTTCAGCCATTTAAGCTTAGGAGTGACATGGTGATAACTGGATGTCCTGGTGACAGCTCGGGCCAGTGAATTTTGGAGGAATTGAAGAAGACACTTAACGTGAGTGGATTCAATGTAAGGAAAAGGAATTACAGTGGTCAAGCTTTGAGTGGACAGTGGAAGTGGCGAAGGTACAGGCTGTTTTAAAATCGACCACTGATCAAATACAACGATGATCATGAATATGAATGAAGCAGGTGCCTAAGAGGTTGGAGATATAATCCGAAAGCAAGAGATGTTGGTCACAGGTGTTGCCAACACATCACAGCAGCTATTCTGATCAAGTAGACAGAGAAAGAATGTAGTTCTACAGTTAAAGAACAAGCTCAATCTCCTCATTGGGATTTTGCTGTGTTTTCTATTTAAAAACTGACTTTAATCATGTGGCTCAAAATAGCTCAGAGATAATATAAATCAATAGCTGATCAATAGGCCTGACGAAATTGTCTGTAGGTCAATGAAAAACTGAACTTGTCCTAAATACTCCTGATGTTCAATACTTGGGCCCAACTCCCACAAACTGATTTACTTCTAGCATTTTTTATTATTCGATCGAATACGAATAATTAACATATTATTCAACCAAATTCAAATGCAAATAGCAGGTTATATCAAAAATAGAATATGTTACACAATAATATTATTTATTTTGAAATGTGATTTTAAAAAGTAGACAAACATTTTTAAAATGTTTAATATCACTCAAATGTCTAAAGTCATTGTAAACTAAATGTTGAATGTCTTTAACTGTCATTAGACAAGAAAATAACTTTCCTGAGTACTGAAAATTCTGTGTAGAAAGACTGTATGTCCTAAAAATGAGAAACCACAGGTAAAGTGAACCACTGAAAGCTCACAGATAAACAGCAACTGTGGCTGAGATGCAGCCATAGATATCTACACTGACAAACTGTTGGCCACATCTGACCTGTGCAGGTCTAATCAACGCTAGACAAAAGCATCTCTGTGACCATTCTGGCCACATCTGCATCCACTATTTCCCATTACTAGACAACTTCTAAGTGAGTATCACCAGATTAAGGTCTACTGTTGCCAGACATAACTTTAAGACTGTGCTCCTCACACAAGTCCCTGCTCTTTCCAGACATTGCTTGTAGCATGCAGAGCTACCAGACAAAATCTTCCATACACGCTGGCTGATTGACTGGCAGAACAAAACTTGGGATTAGTATTCTAGGCTTGAGGAGTATTGAGAAATAAATGAAGCTAATGAAGTTAAAATAAAGACACCTTTGTTTGACCTTTGGCATTCATTATCCTCTGTGCAAGGAACTCCCAGTTCAATGCCAACTGCCAAGACAGGAGAATCTGGTGGTCGGGTTCTATGAGTATGTGAGAGCTAGCCAGCGGAGACTTTTCCAGCTGTTCAAGCATTATTCATTTGTAAAGAGCGCCTTTAGAGGTACCTAGAGGTGCTGTATAAATGTCTAGTTACGTTAGTTTAATAATTAATGCTCAGAGTTAAACCACACAAACTCATACATTACATACTTTGACTCACAGCACAAATATGCATAAAATTTCATGTTTTCTTCCATGGCTGCCATTAATTCCGGAAGAAAAGCAAATACACAGAGGGTATCAAACTGTCAGCTTCACCAATCTCCAGGGATATATTCCACAACTAACCTACACAGGGACAATGAAAGATTACCAAAACATCTTCTACACACAATCTCCAAATCACTTAACATGTGCAATAAATACATGTCTTAACAATATTATGTTTAGTTTACATACATGATTTATATATCCATAAATATTTATTCACATGTCAACAGCAATATGAGTTTCTGCATGCCTGCGTCAAGAGAATTGCAAATATACTTCATAAAACAAAAGCATGATATATTTTACAGATACATATGTTAGATCTGTATGTATGACATATAAACATATATATATGTATATATATTTATACATATATATATATACACACATATATATGTCAGATCCTGTGAGTGGAAAAGCGCATTCAAGGCTCTCATAAACTGATAAACGAGGAGTAGGTTGCTCCATACTCCGCCGGAAGTAGAGGCTTACCAGAATCCGAAACAAGAGTGCCGGGTAAGAGGAAGTGGCAGAGAGATAAGACACAGCCTTCCAGCTCTTCCACCTCTACCTGCTCCACATCAGCCGCCACCACAGCCCCACACTCCTTCAGCTCAACCTCCTCCACTCTATCCAGGAATCTAATCTTGCCCCTAAGACAGCAAACCTCTCCACTTCTCCCAGTATCCTCAGTCTCTCTCTGACATTAAAATTCATGTGGCTCAAGAACATAAATTGTCTGGTAATACAACCAAACCTAGTGCAAGCTACAACCAGACACTGTTCAAGTAAAAAGCCTCACTAACTCTGCGAATGCATCCAACAATTACAACTGCTTGTCCCACTCAACCTTTACGGATTAAGCAACTATACAGTGTCTGGAAACAGTACACAATAAATGTAACTGTAAGTGTAAATTTATATATTGCCCCTCTAAAGAGAAATCAATCAGAGGCGATCTGTATACTAGCCTGAATGAAGTTAAATGTTATTAAGAACAGATAATTCATCAGTTAGCAAGCAGTACACGGGTAACCAGACACACTAATTTAGCCACAGTGCTCACAGACATCTCATGAATGTGCTTAGATACTAGACATTCTATGTCTTTGAGAGTTCTAATCTCATTAGTGTCTCCTGTCAGTAGAAAATATATTATGAGCAGTGTCTGCTGTTAACAGACACATAATCCAATCCAATGTTTGAATACACAGAGCCAGAGTCCTCATAATCTTCCGTGCAGGAGAAGCAAGGCAAGCTACCAACCCACACATGCCTTTAATGTCAGCTCCAATCTCTCAAGAATTTTGCCACTGGAAAAAAGAGATTGATTGCGGAGAAAGGCAATAATGTTATCAAACAATATGGTGGTTATGTGGATATGCAGTGGTTCTAACACAAAACACGTTTTCTTAACCACTTAAAACCCTTCTTATGTTATATTATGCTGTGATATTATTTTTTCTCATCTTCAAATGAGCTTGCACACCAGTGCATTCCTGATTCTGAAGTAGTCTGCCAGAAAGGTAAAGTAGGGTAAGGCACACTAACTTCCCATTTATTACAAACTTATCACTTATTACATACACAACTTCCGATTTACCACATACATGCATCTATCAAAAACAGCCCTCAAAGGCATAATCCTAGTGTTACAGGGACTTTTGGCTGAAGCACACACATGGCAACAACAGGAACAACAAACAACAACAGGAACAACAAACAACAACAGGAACAACAAACAACAACAAGAACAACAAACAACAGGAACAACAAACTAAACAAACCTTCACATGGTTACATGGGTCACATGACATAACAATAATTCATCATCATTTGAACAGTGAAAACAGAGACATTATTTGGCTCCTCTAGATTTTCTCACCACTGCACAACTGAGTATAACATCTGGTAACATCTTACACTAATGTGACTACAACCTTTGGACATTTAAAATATCTAGAAGACACCGCACACTTTGGCCTGAAGCCACACTTCTGTCCAGTAGGCAAAATGGCCGCTTTAGAACACGCTGGGTGTCCATACATTAATGCAAAAATATTTTATGCCTGTTAGAAATTGAGCTACATAAGTTTCTTGTTATCATACTGGTGTTGTAGTGTTCTAAAAACAGCTTATTATATAGGGGATTGAAGTATAGGACAGACAAAAGCAGTACCCGGCCATTAATGTGCTCTCACGTAGATTCGAGGTATTTAAAGAATTCATGAATTCCTTTGAGGAACACAGCTCATTGTAACAGTCTGCTGATTCCTTTATTATTACTTTAAAAGTGCAATAACCTCTGGTGCTATCTCATCAACAGAGTCGCAACCTCAATGCTTAATTGGTAAGAAAAATTCTGCTATTGTAACATTTATAATTTCTGGCCAAAAATGTCTGTGCAAAACATTTAATAATTTCACTTAGTACACCATTACTAAATGCTGAATAGTGAACAGCCAAACAAAATGTAATAAAATAGCAAAATTTATATAGCGCTACAAAAAAGTCTAACATTACGGGCAGATTTCACATCTCTACAGACATTAACACTAATGACAGCCCTAACCTACACACTCACTTCAGCCTGGACATCCATCGGAACACTTTCACCAAGCGTGCTAACGTAACACATTTCCATTAACCAAAGTGTTAAGCTATATTTAACATGAGCAATAATCCAAACATTAAATAAAGTACTAACCCTAAAATTTACATTAAGCAGACAGATGATCGGCAGTTACATTAACCAAAAGACGTCACTGCATACGTTAACCGTTAACCGGAGTGCTTCACCCAATGCCACCAACAGCAATAACCGACATGTGAAAGTTCACCAGCCATAAGTCATGAAAAATGACCCTTTAAAAAACACAGCTGCTGGGGCCTTGCTAAGAGGCATAAACTTACCTGATAGCGTTATTAGCAAACAAATAACGGACCGACTCCACTTCTCTAGGAAGCGCACTGAAGCTGCTTCAGTCTCCGGTTGGCATGGGCTATGTAAATCAAAGGAGGTCTGCCTGCGGCCTAATCAGCTACGATTTAAACAAATGGCTGGAACGGAAACGAACTTGGAAACATCCCAAAGTTGCCATTGTTTTTGCCAATTCACCTTGAGTATTTATCTTACCTCATGTACTTACATTGCCAAAAATTCCCTTTTCTTTCTTAAGTAAATTTTATTATCTATGAATCAGACACTTCTTTAGTGTTCTGCCCTTAGTTAGGTCCAAGAATCTAACGATGCCACCCTTCTCTGTTATGTGCCCTTTCCTTAACTTCTTTGTAGCCCCATCTACTTCCTTTACCCATCATCCAGTCCAACTGCATATTTCTAGGTCTTTCTGGAACGTTCTTCCTCTCAGTTCTTCCTTCAATCACTGCCCTCAGGAGAGAATTTTCTCGCAGTATGCGACCAATCCAGTTCATTTTTTCCTCCTTATTGTATTGACCAGTGTCCTTCATGCGAATGTGAATCAGACACTAGCTACCATGCAAATCAGACACTAACTGTGGGATACACCAATGCTGATTGCAGAAGGTTGGAGTACGAACAGACTATCATCGCACAACACATGTGCTTCGTGGACTAATTAGATGTTGGTGCTTTAGAAGCGTTGGAATCGAGTGACTTAGACACTCTCCTCTATAGCCGTAAAGATTTCTTATATCAAAACTAGGTCACCGCATATTTATTTCATTTACTTATTCATTTATTTATTGTTCCCAACAACAACATCATAAGACTAAGCATAAAGAAATATTTCTGGGATACAAATGGCAGACCCAGAATGGATCATGGTTCTGCTACTTAGGGTTACCTATGTAACATCAAATCAGCCTGAAATGATGAATGATCAACATACCATCAGTCCAACTGGATTTTAAAACTAACAGACTCAGAATAAACAGAACTTTAAAAAACTTAACTTACACATGTGGCACTTAAATTATAGAATAATACACAATGTTTATTAATTTGTCATAAATGATATTTATTAATAAAGCAAGTTCCAATTTCCCAGTCACTATGAATACTAGAATACTGCATTTGGTCTGCTCTTGAACAACTGGATCACTACACAAATAATGATGACACAACTGCTCGACTCCTCAAAACTGGATCATAATAGAAAGAATAACCACATCACGGTTGCAATACTCATCAAAACTGGATTAATGCATTACAGACACAGCACTCATCAATCCGGGGTCACTACACAAGGGACACAGACATCACAGATTACACCAATCGTTACACAGGACCACAAAGACTGCTGACATCACAGAACTTCGCACATTCCATGAAAAAGGGTCCCTAAAATGATGTCAAAAAATGACAATGTCAAGGTCAGAGCCCCAATCGCGACTAGAATATCACAGGCTGGTGCGCGCAGTCACAAAGTCGAGTACTAGTCACAACAATCGTCTCACGGCACCATAAACGCTGCTGACATCACAGAACTCTGTGCAGTCCATGAAAACTGGGTCTCTTAAAAAAATGACGATGTCACGGCCAATCGTGACTGGCCGGTAAGCGTAGTCACAAAGCCAAGTACCAGTGACATCGGCCATAGTGGGTCATCAGTCAGCCGCCAGCCATAAACGAAGCTCGGCTCAGCGGCTGAGCAAACTGACAGCAGTCTGCATCAACAATGATATGATAACACTCTTCGAACGCATGCATATCTACCGCGATGGATGCTGTTTGGAAAAATCAATTGACGATGCACAGAAACCCCAGAGTCTCTACCCATCGGAAACTCTCTGCCTGCATCAAACAAAGCAGTCATCATTTATGCTTGCTAAGAACAATCGCAAGAGAAACTAATTCCAAGCAAATGTCTTTATGTAGGAACGTTTAAGAGATTTATAGCTTATGATCAGCAAAATCATCAAAGCACTCAACCACGGTTTGAACCCTGAATATCGTGGCTGTATATCAGCTACCAAACTCATCTCCCCAGCGGAACTTCTCAGTCTTAATGAACTCTAACTTCATTTAGACTATCCAGAAGCAAATGTCTTCGTTAAAAGGTGCTGTGTTAAAGCACTGATACATGCATGCATAAATACCTAGCATCATACTGCTATTTAGATACACACATGCACACATACAAGCATACATACATGCATAGACACATACTAGTATGTATACATAAATAAATACTGTACATGCTCATATAAACATACATATACAGGCATACACATAATTACATACATACAATACACCTCATAATGCAATTATACTGAATATAATGACACATAATGACACTCAGTGCTAAATTAATGAGTGGAGAGGTGGTCATCACCTTTGGGGTAATTTAACATTGTTTTAAATAACCTGTGTTAACAGGACCTATCATTAAAGATAACCACCTTGACAAAGTCAATAATAAAATGATACAAAAGAAGATAATACCTGTAATACGCTATAAATCAAATCAAATCCAACACAACCCCACTGCATACCAAGTTATCCAATCAAATCCAATGTGATCACATCTATAGCACATCACTACCATAAGATATGATGAGCAACAAATGGCAGGTTTGTTTCATACTCATGTACTAACGACTGCCTCTCGGGATTACCTTCTTCCTCTTCCTCTTCTTCGTCTTCTTTTCTTCTTCTTCGTCTTCTTCCTCCTCTCCCTCTTCCTCTCCCTCTTCTTCTTCCTCTCCCTCTTCTTCTTCCTCTTCTTCTTCTTCTTCTTCCTCTTCTTCTTCTTCCTCTTCTTCTTCTGCTTCTACCCCTCCTCCTCCTCCCCTTCCCTCGTCCTCCTCCTCCCCACCTCCTCCTCCTTCTTCCTCTTCCTCTTCCACGTCTTCTAATATAAAAAGCATATATAATTCCACCAACAGGTACATATGAGGCTTATTATGTTTGTCATATGCTGTGAGGATTATACATCGATCAAGTACAAGGACAGAAAGGAGTCCAGCAGACCAAAAGTTTGATCATTATGCAAAATATTAGCAGTCTGGACCCGACAGAAAAAAGCCAATAAGTCAACCAGAGTTGGACAGCAAAACCCATCCATCACTTGCCATCAGCCACACTTGACTGACTGCTTTCTGTTACTGCCCTTCACACAAAAACCCTCATTAGTCTCCCATAATGCATTATTTGTAACTGCCTTCCACGGCATTTTGTATTTTAATACCTAGCCTTCCAAAAGCCTCAAAAGCATAATCTTGCTTTAATAGGCTTTCAGCGCATTCCGTAACATTCTTCCTACATAGCAAAGTGGACACACTAAGAAACTGTATTCTTCGTAACTTTAGCTGGTTAACAGCAATGTCTGGCAACAGTTCACATTAGTGTGGCCAAAATGTAAGGTTAAAGATAAACAGAATCGTATGTCACACCCATTGACCGCCATGTTCACAGTGTGTCTGAGAGGTCCTTAAAGATGCTGTCCAATAGCTCAGTCACATATATTAGACATACTTTAAAAGGTCTGTTGTAGCTTGCAAGATCTTCCTGCATTATGAGAGAATTATTTAAGTCAATGAGCACTCAAGCAACACTATTGTCTACTGCTGACATGCATTACGTTTTTAGAGTGTGGCTACACAGATTTCAATGATGGGCCCATAAAACTGTCAGCTTCCAAGAACCTGGAAAGACATCAAATAATTTCCATAGCATTCCTGAGGGAGGCAGTTCAAAACCAACTCTCTCTTCCTGGGATGGGTAAAGTTCCAAATGAATGGAAAAAGCCACAATTCTCAGCTAAGTCAGTAGGCGGCTTACTTACTATTGATTTTTTCACTCTGTATTCCTAAGTAATGTCTGTTAACAACAGACACTAAAGATGGTCAGTTTTCACATATTCTAACAATTAAGCACATCAACTGTGCCATAAAATATCTTGACAGTGAATGTGATTTATTTTTGGCAGCCACACAAGCATGCTGGCATCCAATGACCTGCCACAAAACAGCCCAACTTATTACACAAGACTTTCTCTGTATATGGTTAACATTACATACACACGCATACGGCTTTTAAAAATAGAATATACTGTATTATAATTGGTAATTAAGCAAGGGATTGGCTGAACCAGGTTCTCAGATCATATTTCAGGAAACCGCCGGGTTGGCAGAAAAACTCAAACTATAAAAAGACGTGGTAGGGAATTCCACGAGTTCAAACGAACCTCCTCCCTCAATGAGGTCTGTAAGTAGCATCCGGAATCCACACACCTGACGCATTTACAATTCCCATATATGTAAAGCGCTCTGTATACAGATACACTTATATGATTTATGTATAAATAAAGAGATGATATATATGTATATATAAATTAAAAAATTGGGAGCCGCATCCCAATAATGGCATCCAATCAGGAATAGTTTCAATCACCTGGTACCTTAACCACAAACATTTGGGTCTTCACACCAGTGACATAGTGATTCCAATCACAGCTGCGTTAAAGCCTATGCTTACGAACTCAACACATGTAAGTCCCCACAAACTGCACAGAAAACAGATAAATAGGATGTTCAGCAGAAAAACCTATGAATATACATTACATAATGCAGAGAAATATGATTGCAAATACTTTGTCTTAAGCCAAATGCACAAAATCTAGGTCACTGCCTTTTTAACTGCTCCAGTTAACACCAACCAATAGAGAAAGACTGGGCTATTGATGTTAACACCTGTCCAAACAAAGCACTCGGCTGGACACTACAATGGCCATGTAGCACCTAGTACAACTGCTTCTTTTGTCAGGTTCTTCAAAGGTGCTATATAAATGCCCACATGCATACACTTAATATTCAAAGCTTTTCTTTTGTTTGCTGGAGTGGGCCAACCACAATGGATGTTGACAGATGAGGGTACGGACGGAAATGGCTGCCACGCTCAGCATCCACGCTCCAAACTTGTCTTCTACACCTGAACCGGAGGCAGAGACCAGCTGCAGCATTAGCTGCTATTTTCTGAAACTGTTCAATCATCCTCTGCAACCTCACATCACCCACAAAAACTCAAATGCCAAACAAACCCAACTGCTCACACAAAGTCACACACACACACACTAACATAAAAAACAGACCGAGATCAATTAAAAAATATGTATATTTTAAGATTTTCATCCATTTGAATTACATACATGTTAGTCATTTGATCGTCAAGTGGATTGAAGCCACCAAAATTACAGCAACACCTTCAAAAGAGGTTCTTGAGAGCAGCAATAAATCAGTAAGTGCACATGATGGCAGATGCTAAGGGACTGAGAATGGACAGCTCTGGCCAACACCCACACATCCCAAGACCAAGAAAATGAGGGTAAACAAAAAGTACATTTTTGGTTAGTTTTCTTTAGTGTTTTTGTGTTCTATTGCTTACACTGTCTGTCGGCCTAGTGCAAGGTAAGTATATGCTAAGGGACTGAGATGGGACCTGAATGGCCTCACATCCTAAGGCCAACAAATGAAGTTGCCATCGACCCAAACAAACTTTTGCTTGGCTGTCAGAATTGATGCTGGTCTTATAATTATGTGTTACTTTCAGTTAGAAGAAGGCAAAATGTCGATTGCAATGATAGGCACTAACTACTCTTAAAATAGTTTAACTACAACTACTTTTAATTACTTTAGAAGTAGTTACATTATTACTTAGTAACTAGTTTTAGCAAAAGTAAACTACTTTTGGAACTAACTTCACTCATGCTGTAAAATGGGAACTAGGTTGCTGGAGAACTGATGTAATTGATTATTAATCTTTGCCTTAAAATAAAACTGCATGCAACATTCTTTAAGTAATGTTCAATTATTCTACAGCCAGAAATTTCACCTAACAATCCGCGTTGCCAATTGTGACAGAAAAATAAATTTTAGACAGTGGATACAAACTGGAAAGGATGCAACTGAAAAACTCTTCTGCTGCAAACGTTATTAGAAAAACAGCAAGTAACTACAAATTGATATTTTGTAGTTTAACTACTCGCTACAACTACTGTTGAAGAAAGTAGCTAACAATTACTACTTTTTAACTTTGTAAGAAGTAGTTTAACTACCAGCTGTTTATTCACAGTTTAATTACAGTAGTTATTCACAGTTTAACTACAGTAGTTAACTACTGCCATCACTGGTTGATTGATAATCTGGCAGGGTGCAGTAGGTTATTAGGGTGTGAAATGTCTGAGGAAATGACAATAGTTCCCCAATTGGTTCTGCCTTTCTGCATCTCCCCATGGTATTTCGTGTCCGCCTACAGGTCTTTCACCCACTGTCTCCAACCACAAAGGTCACTCTTTTTCTCCAACCACAAAGGTCACTCTTTTTCGTAAAGTGCCATGTAAAACAATTTAAAATCCTACCGCGTTTTGGCTCTTTCGGAGCTTCTTCCAGGGTTGTATCCAGCTCAAAATGACCGCTAGCGTCTCCAGTTCCTTCTGGCGCATCAAGGGCCTTGGGAGAGACGGCGGCCGGGTAACGGGGAGTCGTACCGAAGCCACGTTTCTCGCATACACTTCTGGCTGATCTGGAAGACTCGTTTTTCTTCGATTTGAACGGATCCTCAGCCGCTCGGTTAACGTTGAACCGCGACATGACGGATGCGAGTTATTTCTTGTCAATATTGCCAATACTGCCAAAAGGCCTGTCTCAAATTTCAAATAGTCCCCAAGCTAGAATGGGTAGTCAAGTGCAGCGCTGAATATCTGTCACCAGCCAACACAATCAACGCACGAATGTTATCCGAAAAATCCACCAATTTCTTTAATCACGGAAGAACAACGTTTTAGACGAGACGAGAAAAGTAATTTCTTGCAATTGTCAACAAAGACAAAGCATGATTCATCAAGCAACAGGACGCTTACCGCTCGCGCAAATGTGACGTCCGCGAAACTAGGTCACGCACGCGTTTTATTTATAGATTGATTCTAGGTCAAATCTTACGTCTTTAGCCAATAGGCGTGTTCGTTACGAAAGCAACTAGCGCTCTCCAATGTAATAAGACAAAAATAGCACTTTAATAATGAACTTTTTGACGGAAGATTAGAGGGGCATACAAATTATTCCGTTTCGATTCTACCGTGCTTCGCTGTATAATTGTATATATGTATAATTGTATATATAGCAGGTTTGTTTACCCCCCTACGGTTATCCATTTCAGAACAGCGATAGAAGAATTTGCCAACTTATGTTATTTATTATATAAGCTGGAAGTGCTTCTGAGTAGTTCGCTCTGTAAGCAGACCAATAAGATTTATAAGTTATCAAATACGATACGATACGATTATAGGCTAGCATTTTATTTTTTTTAACTCCGCCACAGGGGACTGCAAGCCAGCAGTCCCTTGCGCCGGTCCTAAGCCCGGATAAAGGAGGAAGGTTTGCCAGATGGGTGTCGATACTCTGGCAGTAAAAACCAAGACGATTGAAATCTGATGCCAAACAAAAAGGATGCAAGTACATGCCGGCTCGGACGTCCCCCGGTAAAACAAGGTCCGCGAAACCAATCGAGCGATCGGGGTTGGATCGACAAATTAGCTACCGAAAGAAAAAGTCTGAAGCCCGCAAGAGAAATGATATCGGTGGGCACATGGAATGTCCGCACCCTATGGGCGGCAGGGAAGCTGGAGATGCTGGAAGAGGAAATGTCAAGATACAGATGCGACATACTTGGAATATCAGAGATGCGTTGGACACAATCAGGCGAGATGAGGAATGGAGGAATAATATGGTCTGGAGATCCCAGCAGACATGAGGCAGGAGTGGGATTTCTGCTCAGCAACAGAGCCAGAAATGCACTCATCCGCTACAGACCCGTGAACAAAAGGATGATGCTGGCACAGTTCAGTGCACAACCATTCAACATAACAACAATTCAGGTTTACGCACCAACGGCTGAAAGCAGTGAAGAGGAGATTGAAGACTTCTACTCAAAGTTGACAGAGCTGATCGGAGAGGTACAGAAGAAGGATACACTCATAATTGGAGGAGACTGGAACGCTAAAATCGGTACTGATAGAACGGGATGGGAAGGAGTTATGGGCAAATATGGTTTTGGAGACCGGAATGAAAGGGGTGAAAGACTACTGGAGTTTGCGGTAGACAATGACCTGACCATCTGCAATACAAGATTCCAACAAAAACAATGTCGAAAGTGGACATGGCGCTCCAGTGATGGACAAACAAGAAACATGATTGATATGATCTTAATAAGACGAAAGTGGAACACAGCAGTTCAACTATGCCGTACTTTTCAAGGTGCTGACATAGACTCGGACCACAGCTTGGTCATGGCAAACATCAAACTGAAGCTAAAGAAAAAGCATGAGCCATGCTTTGTGAAGCGAAGGAACATTGAAAGACTGAAGGAGGAGTCTACCAGGATCAAGTACCAACAGGCGTTAGGAAGGAATTTAAAAGAACTTGAGGAAGAGCAGGACTTGGAAAGCAGAACAGAAAAACTAACTGCAGCAATAAACAATGCGATAGAGGAGGCGGTTCCAGAAGAAGAAAAGATCAAGCAAAAGTGGATAACACAGGAGACATTGCGGCTGATACAGGAAAAGAGGGAGCTAAAACTCAAAAGAGACACATCACAGGTAGCAGAACGGAAATACAAGGAGAGTTGCAACAGGGTGAGGAAGGCAGCAAGAGAGGATAAAGCACAATGGTTGGAACAGCAGTGCAGGGAAATTGAAAAGAACTTTGGAGAAGGCAAAAGCAGAGAAGTCTACAAAATGATAAGAAATGTAAACAGAAACTGGCAACCGAGACTCACAGCAATAAAAGACGAGAAGGCTAAAATGCTAACAACAAAGGAAGATATAATACAGCGATGGACGGAATATTGCAGTGAATTATATAGCGAACAGCCAAATCAAGATCTTACTAGAGAGATAATAAAAGAACTAAAGGCTATCTCCCCTCCGACGACGGAAACAAACACAGACATATTGTTAGAGGAAGTTCAAAAAGCGATAACAAGGTTAAAAAACAATAAAAGCCCTGGTAGAGACAACATCACGGGAGAAATGATCAAGCATGGAGGAGATCTTCTGTTGGGTGAAATCCACAGGTTATGTAACATGGCATGGGAGCAAGGACAAGCACCGGAAGAGTGGAAGAAGTCGATATTGGTAACAATCTACAAAAAGGGAAGTCCATTGGAATGTAACAACTACCGCACCATTGCGCTGATAAGCCACCTGGGCAAGGTGCTGATGATGGTATTGGCGGAAAGATTAAGGAGCCAGATGGAGGAATACTTGACGGATGAGCAGGCGGGATTTCGGAAGGATAGAAGCACGATACAACAAATCTTGGCTTTAAGACTAATAGCAGAAAAAGCAAGGCGAAAGAATAAAAAGGTATACAACTGTTTTGTAGACTTTAAGAAGGCATTTGACAGTGTAGACCAGAACGTGACATGGGCCGTTCTACAATCGTATGGGGTTGACAACAAACTGATTCAGTTGTTACGAGACATAAATGGTACTTCACAAGCGGCGGTCAGGACATGTGGCAAGTTGGGACCGTGGTTTAGAACCAACAGGGGTATGAGACAGGGCGATCCAATATCGCCCATGGTGTTTATAACAGATTTGGAAAGAGCAATGGACAGGGTCAAGAGCAAAGGAATATCAGTTCAGGGAATATGCATAAACAATTTACGTTTTGCAGATGATGTGGACATATTGGAGGAGGGACCTACAGAGCTGGAGTGCACAATACGAATGCTGAATGAAGAAGCAAAGAAATATGGACTGTACATGAACTTTGATAAGACAAAAACAATGGTATTTGGCGACAAAAACATCACCCAGCAGATAGTGGTTGAAAGAATGCAGCTGGAGAATGTAGAGAGGTTCACTTATCTTGGAAGTAATATGACATATGACCTAGATTGCAAAAGTGAAATAAAGATACGAATAGCGAGGGGAATAGCAGTGTTGAAAGCAATGGATAAAACTTGGAAGAGCAGAGCAATCAGCATGAAAACAAAACTGGAGGTATTAAAGACATGTGTATTTAGCACCATGATGTATGGATGTGAGACATGGGTCCTGACAAAAGACTCACGACGGAGAGTCTTGGCATTTGAGAGAAAATGTTACAGAAAAATCCTAAGGATCGGATGGACTCAGAAGATTAGGAATGAAGAGGTTTACGAAAGAGTGGCTATAACCGAGAATCTACTGCAGAAGGTTATTCAGCGAAAACTTGGATTGTTTGGACATATCTGTAGAATGAAGGATGACAGAAATATTAAGACTCTGATGTTTGGAATTATGGAAGGTACGAACAAGAGAGGCAGACCACATCGAGAGTGGGTGGATGACATTGAGGAGTGGTGTGGCGCGGACTTGCAGAGACTGGGACATGCGGCTCAAAACAGAATCGAGTGGAGACACATTGTGAAACGGGCATCGGACACCTACGGGCATTAGCATTTTATTTTTCTGTTGGTGAATAGATAAACGGCTTCAATCAATCAAACTATAATTTAACTCTATCAAAATCAAAATCAAAACCCAAGGAACCTACCGCTATATTTGTCACATTGCCCTACAGCGCACCTACATGTAGCTACCGACAACTATTGTAACTTTTTTAAACTCTTGATTTGGCCAGTGACGTTAATTCTTTCCCAAAATTGAGATTATCATCTTCTCAATTGTCATCTTCTCTCCTTAGGCTGGCATTGTAACATTTTATCCCATGTTTTAATAATAATAATAATAATTTTTCTTCCGGAATTTTTTTTAACTTCCTGAGGGATCATAAATACCTCGGGGCAAAGAATAGTAATAATTATTATTTTATTTATTTATTATTATTATTGTTAGTTAGTATTATTATTATTACTATTATTATTATTACTACTACTACTACTACTACTACTTCTACTACTACTACTACTACTATTATTATTATTATTATTATTATTATTATTATTATTATTATTATTATTATTATTATTATTATTATTATTATTATTATTATTATTATTAGATAGAGAGAGAAAGGGGAAAAGAGCTGTTAGGGTGGGTTGTGTTTAAACTGAGAGAAATGGGAAGGCAGCGGATTGGATGGGTCAGGGTGAGACATCAGGATGGAAAAGGTGAGACGTCAGTTTTGAATTCACCAACGCTTCACTCCTTTCAATCTCTATGCAGATCTTTCACTCAAAACCGAAAATACTCCTCTTCCATAAATCGTATTCTGATTCCTCCTCTTGCTCTTATTCATCTTGCCGCTCCAATTCCAAACACCAGCCAACGTAGCCGTTTGACTGTCTGCCTGACCCTTAGATCTTGATCTGGAACCGAATCTGACTCTTTGTGCCTTATAGATTTTGTTTTCAATCAGCGTCTGTGAATAAGCTAATTACTGCGACTTAGCATTCGTTGGACGCTGTAGAAAACTCAAGTTGTCGATTATGATTACGATACAATAAATAAAATATTGTATCATCGAGCAATCAAGAGTTTTAATCCACGTATGTCAATGTTGAAAAATCCCTATGCGCCTCCGTAGTTTTTATTCTATTGAAGAAGACGCCTGTAGAGACCATAGATCAAATTTTTAGGTTTGAACGTCGGCTGCATTATAAGAAGAGGGATGCAGCAGAGGAACTATACAGGGCAAAAAGCGATGAAGTACCGAAAGCGGCAAGCGCAGACAAAGTCAAATGGATCGAAAACCAATGTAGACACGTAGAAAAATATTACGGAGAATGCAAAACAAGAAAGGTATACAAGATGATCAGGAATATTAACACAAACTGGCAGGCCAGACTTGCAGCAGTCAGGGATGAAAAGGCGCATTGTTGATGAACAAAGCAGACATTGTTCAAAGATGGACAGATTACTGTAGCAACTTGTACAAAGCGCAAATGATTCAAGATATCTCAAAACAGGTAATTACAGAACTGAAAGAAATGTCTCCCCAAGTTGAAGATATTGGAAATTATATTTGGAGGCAGAGGTGATAAAAGCTGTGCAAGGATTGAAAAACAACAAAAGTCCGGGCAACGATGGTATAACAGGCGAGATGATAAAAAATGGAGGAGATACCATAATACAGGAGATACAAAAGCTTTGTAATAATGTATGTAAAGAAGTACGCACGCTGAAGAAATAAAAGGAGTCAGTTCTAGTTGTTCTTAACAAGAAAGAAAATGCACTGGAATGCAGTAATTATAGAACTATCGCAATCATAAGTCACCTTGGTAAAGTAAGTACTTATGATGATACTAACAGAAAGACTTAGAAGCCAGATTGAAGAACATCTTGCAAACGAGCAGGCGGGATTTAGAAGAGATAGAACACTGTACAACAAATGTTAGCACTGAGACTGATAGGAGAAAACGCCCAAAAGAAAGAACAAGAAAATCTATACCTGCTTAGTAGACTTCAAAAAGGCTTTCGATAGCATCAATCAAAGTGTAACATGTGCGGTCTTGGAATCGTATGGCGTGGATAATAAACTGACTCGTCTACTGAAGGAAATCAACAGTTTGACACTAGCAGAGGTACCATGCACATATGCAGAATGAGCAGCGATAGGAAGATCAAGACATTAGCGTTCGGAGTGATGGATGGACCAAAAAGGAGAGGACGACCCCATAAAGACTGGGTAGACGACATAATCGAATGGTGTGGAACTTCACTCCAGGAGCTGAGTCACGCCGCACTGGAAAGACAACAGTGGAGGAACATAGTGAGAACAGCATCGGACACCTACGAGCGTTGAGCCCATGGTTTATGATGATGATGATGATGATGATGATGATGATGATGATGATGATGATGATGATGATGCATAAAATCGTAATCCTGATTCCGAGATTTCTACAGCGCCCAACGAACGCCACGTCGCGGGAACCAGCTTATTCGCTCAGTCAAAACAAAGAGCGGTATTGTGCATAGGTTGATGCTTAGACATTAGTTGGCGGCGTTTAATAAATGCAGAAGTAATATCATAATATTTGTTTGCGGAAGCCAAATCGGCATTTTGCTCAACAGATCGGCGAACACATAAAATCAAGGGGACCTTGGAGTTAGACTGACGTGAATTCAGGAGCAGATAGATGTACCCCGGCTTGTACATATTATTTTGAAATTCTATCACAAATCTGATACGATTTCAACATCGCGTGCGTTTTATATAGCCCGCGTTTTAATGCACAGTGTGTCGTAAGCCTTGTTATCAGTCCGACCTTAACAAATACTTCATCTAGTGCTCGGTTACACTTGAAGTTCTACACTTGATCGGAAGCAATTTTCTAGAAGACTTTATGTTAAATACGATCTTGTCGCTGTGGATACAGGGTTGGCATTTGCAGTGAATGAAACAGCGCGAGCCCAGTTGGTACTTGAATAGTTCATTAAATTTTTATGATCCTGTGGTGTTCTTACTATCATCCCTCGATCCCTTTTAGGAGTCGGTGAATGCGCAGCAACGCAAGTTGGGGTTACATATTTTGTCTCGTGGTCGGTTTAATGTGGTCATGTTTATGCTTCAATCGAGAGATCGTCAAACCTTGTGACTACACTTTGCAGGAGTTTCTACAGAGTCGTGTTAATCCGTGCGTTAGCTTGAACACTGTCTTTTTATACTCACAAACTATAACAGGTCAACACTTCAGGACTGCTTATTACGCGGGCGTAAACAATTAAATTTCAGTACGCCTAACTGAATTAATAACTCATGTAACAAATTACCTGATATTTAAAATGTGCCTTTTCTCAATTAGGCGTAACAGTAATGTAAAAATTAAGGTGTTTGTTGCTTTATCCTGCCATGTAAGCACCTATACACTGTACATTTATGAGTGCTTGCTTTAAATTAATAAGTAATAAAGTAAATCTGCAAAAGACATTTAAACCATTTAAACCAAAACAAGAGAAAGTTTCAAATTTACAATTGAGAATCCAAACCCAGTATTGAGTTTAGGCCAATATTAGGTTAGAACTACACAATCGTATAAGTGAAATGCTGAAGTGAGTTTAAATGAGTGTAAAAACTAAGTTATAGTATTAGCTAAGCATTCTGTCTCAAAAGGTAGAGTCTCAGTTTTATTTCGTGGAGTAAACTCGCAAAGCAAAGGCTAAAAAGCTGAAACAAGCAAGCCCGAACCCGGACTTGTACTGCAGATTACTTAATCTTTGGTTCCTCGTCCTGGAGCTTGTAGTCGTGCCTTACTGTATAACACGGTGCTACACAAGTGTTGATGCCGACCTGCAAAGGCTACATCGCAATTAAGACAGCTACTGCAAATGAATGTCTAAGCAGTCGATATCAAGGCCTTGTATTCAGTATTCGAATAGTTACAGGACCGGAGGATCTAGGTTTGCGGCCGTAGAACCATATCTTCTGTTAACTAACTGCTTCCCACCCACCCACCCACCGAACAAGAGGTGGCTGCTGAGTTACATCGGCTGAAAAACGGAAAGGCACCTACCGCATATCAGCCGAACTGCTTAAAGCGGGGATAGGCGGGTAAAAAGGCTCACCCTTGTGATAAAAGGCATCTGGAACTCTATTTCGATGCTGAGTGACTGGACAAGATGAGTTATCCTAATTTTTTACAGGGAAAAAAGACAGTCGCCGGGACTGCAAAAACTATCGTAGTATTTCCCTGGATGTCCTGTATGGCAACGCTTCTCAGTTGCCGGTCCGCAACCATTTTCAGAAAACAGATTAATGAAGAAATGGTTCCGCCATATTTCCCGTACAAATTAGAAAGAACTATTATGTTTTTAAAAGTCATAACAAAAACACTCATTAGGCTAGCATTTTAAGGGGCAAGAGAGTCATAGAATTGGCTAAAAATGCATTTAACATGATTTTAAAACATCTTAGGAATTTAGGAAATTTTAGGTGCTCGAAAAAGCAGAATAATTAATAAACTGGACACCGGTCCTGTGCAATGGAAAAATTCCTCCCGAAGCTGGAAGAAACCGGCTGGACTCCCTCGCCACACGTGGACACGAGCGGTGGAGTCTGACCTGCTCCCGCTGAACTTCGGACTACACACGGCTTGGAAAAGTTCCAGGTTCTGGACGGCTGGCAGCCTGTTGTGGAAGCGGCAACGCTCTGAGTAGGAGGACGCCATTGAAGATGATGAAGATGAAGATGATGATGATGATAATGACATTGAATAGTTAACAATTTCCCTGAACCGAAGGAGATGCTGGATGTCAGTTTCAGTTTAACGCCTTCAACTAGAAGTGTTTTAAAAAGTATTTTAATTTCTTAAATGCTTTATTTCAAAGTATTTTGAATATACTAAAGTAAAATACTCCAACAAAATATTTCAAAATACAAAATAAAGTACTATTTTGTAGTCTCAAAATAAAAATACTATTCAAAATAGTATTGCGCATCATTGAAGTTTATTTCTATAATTTGGTCATTTTTGAGCAAGCATTCTTAAATGTAGCCGAATTAGGCACACAACCCACCCTACCATCTCCTCTCCCCTTATCTCTCTGGTGGTAGTAGTTTAGTTCCAGTGTTTAAATCTTATGGCATCAAACATCAAAGGCCATTGATGTCGCCCTCCTCCTTTATCCAGGCTTGGATCTGGCACTACCCGAGTACGGCAGTGGCTGGTCTTCTGGCATCCGGACTTGATTCTTGTCATGGCATCTTTGGACAACCCCAAGGACTTGACTCAGCGCTCGTGAATAAGCTGGTGCCTCAGCGCTCGTGAAGATGACGATTATTGCTACCGATCGTAATCGTAATCGTAATCGTAATCTCCTACAGCGCTCAACGAAACTAAGTCGCGGGAACCAGCTTATTCACAGGCGCTCAGTCAAAACAAAATCGATAGGCAAAGGGTCAAGATCCAGGAGTCAGGCACTCAGACAGTCGGACGGCTACGGTGGATGCTGTTTGAAATTGAAGCGAGAAGAGAGATAAGGGGAAGAGGAAGAATCAGGATAAGATTTCTGGAAAAGAAGTGTTTTCAGTCTTGAGTGAAAGACCTGCGCAGAAACTGAAAGAGGTGAAGTGTTGGTGAGTTCGTGTGATTGACCAGACAACTGATACCGATAACAGCAGCTGACTGATATCGGCCCGGTTTTGTATTTGGAGATCAGTTAATTCTTGTTATGTAAATGTAAATGTACTTTTTTCTATAGTGGCGATATGGCCTCGACCCTGCTCTTTTTTCAGTGAATTAATCGGGTGAGATGCTTCAGCACCGCTGCCCGTTTCAATGGGGCCACCAATGTTGCGTTTAGCCGATTTGGTTCAAAGTACGTCTTCTGAATGGAGTATGTCTATGGAAGTTACAAAAATAACGCGTCCACCAGAGTTTAGATGACTTATGCTGGCGACATCTAGTGTCAGTTTTTACAACCGCTCTCTGAGTCTCCCATTATCAAAACAGTAGCAAATGTTTATCTAACGTCATCGTTACGCACTTCATGAGGTCGCTGACTGGTTTGACACTCCACCTTCCTCTGAGGCAGTTGCAAAAACTGACACTAGTTGTCCCCAGCATAAACGTGGTCTAAAACATAGCGGACGCGCTATTTTTGTCACTTCCACTGAGCTCCCCATTCCGCTGAAGACACCAGATTCACCGGATTTCAGAAGCGGCCTAAAACGTACCCTCAGTCTTTTTCAAGGTTGAACATTTCGGCAGGCCATGCAGCGTAAGTATATCCCTTATTGTACTGGAAGCTCTCTTCTACCCTGCTGTTAATGGCCTCCTCAGCGACTAAGACTGACATTCTTCATTCTCGGGGGTGGGGGATGGAGGGAGCCTTCATTCTTGGGGGAGGGCAGGGAACAAAATGACTTTGGATGGGGTGGGAGTTGTGGGGAGGGTCGATTGACATCAACGCACTTCAAGACCCTGCAGACATTCGATTGTCAAGATTGTTAGTTCTCTCTCCCTTCTTCGTGCAGTCTGTCTGCTTCGGTCTTCAGTCCATCCATACCTTCCCGTCTTTCTTCCCTCATTTTCATTCTTCCCCATCCTTTCCGTCAACCTCTTCAAGCGGCCATGGTTTTCTTTTTTCCACTATTCCATTCTCTTCTTCCTTCATTTCTCTCTTCGTCCGTCCGGCCATCTCCGGCAGGTGGGCGTCTTAGTGGTCATGTTGTTGGTCAGTCGCCTTGTTTCCCGGCCACAGAAGTGGTCAATATGTCCGGCAAGCGGCGTCCACCGACTGACCGCCAGTAGTCGTGCGCTTCCATCGACGCCACCGGCCATGGAAAAGGGGAAAGGCGGGAGGAAGAGGAATGAGGGATAGGAGGAGGAAAAGAGGAGGCCACTTATTGATCGCCCGTCCCACCGAGGGAGGTCCGTACTACGCAGCTTGTCTGGCGGCGGAGGCGGGTGAACTCCTAATGAGAGAGTGGATAGCCACCCACACACCCCACACCCACACACCCACACACCCATGTAGGTGGCGGTTGTTACCCAGTCCCAGATCGCACGACGTCCAAAACACAGAAAATACCTATATATGTATAATTATAATATGCACGGATAGACATATATGTGTGTGTGTGGATGTGGGTGTGGGTTGGTGGATTGGTGGGTGTATGTATGTGTGGATGTGGAGATACACATACACATACACACCTACACACACACACTCACACAGACAAACACATATGCATAGTTTTTTCATAGGTTTGCAAGCGTACTTGATCAATGCAGACTGTATTTGCTCCATCTCCATTGCCACTCTGATGCTGTCATAAGGTTTATGCTTAATAAGATGTTATTTCTGGCTGAGCTCCAGCTGAAATATCACGCAGCCCATCCCCCCAGTCTTCCGGATTGCGGGGTATACCTTTTCAGCTAGTTCAGCTGATAGTCAGAGAGGTCTTAAGTTGGTGCGCCAAATTATAAAAAGAGGAAGAAGAAGAAGAAATAAGCGGGCGATGAAGGAGACGAAGAGGAACAAGAAGACGAAGATAGGAGGAGGAGGAAGAGGAAGAAGAAGAGGAGGAGGAGAAGAAGGCAATGATGGAGGAGATGAAGATGATGAAGAAGAATAAGAAGCTGATGATAAAAAGAATGCAGAAGTAGAGGATGTTGAAGAAGAGTGGCTGTCCCTTGGCCAAACCCAGAGAAGCAGCCGTGGATATGAGGCGCTAGCGACTTTTGTTTATTTTCTTAGCCTCGGCATATGCCAGCGAGTGGCCAGTGCTCGTCATAACCGTCTGATCTTCCCACCAACAGTGTACAGTCGATGCACTCATTTAATAGCTGAGAGAGCGATGGTGGTGCAGAAATCTCTAGACGTCAAAACCACCTGGAGAAGATCCGAACTCTCGGCCTTTGTGTTGACAGTCCAGCTCGCTAACCAGTAGGCCTATACTGTCGCTCGCTATATATTGTCGCACACGCGCAGTAGTGTCTAGCGCTATTGTCTGAGAGGCTTTGACACGGGCATATTGTTGACACACGCTGCAGTTGACGCTGTTGTTGCTTATATTGTATTGGAGTAATTGTTTTTGTGGAAACATTGCTACAAAGATTAATTTTGCTAACGTTTGACAGACCCCTGCCGATTTATGAAATGGAATTTTCTTTTGTTCGTTCTAGGGACAACTTTGTTTTTCAAATACATGCTGAGTTGGTGTATTAGTGAGTTGGTGTTCATCGGGTATGCGCTTTTTAATGCACTTGCTGCATTGCCCCCAAAAAGTGAATGTTGAGGGTAAATGACACTTTTGATATTGGGCACTTGCTTGGATATGACCCTTGGGTAGCTAGCTCTGTTGAAAATTTCATTATGATGTCTTGTTTTGGGGAAAATTTTATAAGCAATGACCCGTACGAAATAATATCTTCCATTAATCAAACTATTATCTACGCTCATTTTGCTACTTACTGAACAATTGTGTGTACTCCACAGTTTGATTAACAGGACACGCTCTGATCACTCTATTCGACGCTGTTCCAGGCCCTGAATGTAGTTTACTCTAAGTATGCACTCTGAACGTACTCCGTGAACTTATGGAACAGGCTCAACATTTAAAAGTGATGGTAATGATGACGACGATGATGATCATCATCGTCATCGTCGTCGTCGTCATCATCTTCATCATCATCATTATGTCTTATTCGTCATTATAGTCGTCACAAATATAATTATTGTTTGTCATGTTTATTAGACCCTCGGTACAGTCGCACACCGACCGACTTGATCAAAATGTTGCATTAAATTCTACATACAGACTCTACATGAATGATCACGGAATAAACGGTAGACAAACAAAATTTTCCATGCACACCTCGAGATGGCAGCACAATCTGTTATCAGCCAGATGAACTAACATAACATAACCACACACACGCACGCACGCACGCACGCACACACACACATACACACACTCACACAGGCGCACGCGCACGCGCACGTATGTCTGGCATTTTTATATCTACATATAATGTATATGTATTTAATTTGTTTTGGCAAACCGTAATTGATTGAGGCATACAATTGCTTCCCAAACGGTTCTGGTCTTTCGTTGTTCCTGAATCTCTGTTTCTTCGTTAAAAAAAACATGTCTGGAAAACAGCGGTGAAATTGTTCATGCTCTTGCTTTCTTATCTGGGTCATTATTCCTCCTGGTTACCATCTCTACCTCTACTACAGTACGCACTACATCTTTTGAAATTTTGATTACAGGCGACTTTAATATCATCATAATCATCATCATCATCATCGTCATCGTCGTCGTCGTAGTCATCGTCATCATCATCGTCGTCGTCGTCATCATCAAAATCCATGGGCAGAAAGCCAATGCACATGTTCTCATCTGTCTCCATACTCTGCGGTCTTGTGCCAGTATGTTCAATCTGTGTAAATCTTTCTGACACCAGTCTTTGATATCATCCATCCATTCTTTGTTAGGTCTTCCTCATCGCCAGTTTCCATCCATAGTTCCCATTATCACACCTTTTAAAAATTTCTGCTAATATCCATTCTACATATATGTCTGAATAAACCCAGTTTTCGTCTCATTATTGTTTGTCCTAAATCTTCCTTCATGTTCAATCGACTTTAATATACATGTCGATAAACCCTCAGATAATTTGATCCAGCTTGCCAAATTTCCCACACGTATTCACAGTCACACACTCGACCTCATTATCACTTCATCACTTCGATCTCATTATCACTTTATCACTTTCCAGGCTATCGCATGATATTTCTTCCTGTTTTGATACAATATCCGATCATTATCCCATCTTCATACCCCTTAACATCCTATCTACTCCACATCCCGATCTACCTCGATCCTCGTTATCTGTCTCCCAACCCACATCAGAGACCGAAATATTTTACGTGACAGTGACCCTATACTTATTTCTTTCCTGAAAGACAGTGTATCTGCCCTTGTTCCAATCATTACCAAATTAATTAACCTGCCATTGTCTACTGGTAATTTTTCTCCCAGTTTCAAACACTATCTGGCTACCTCTCTTCTCAAGAAGCCATCACTTGATAAAGAAATCTTTTCAAACTATTGACCCGTTTCTAAGATGTCTTTCATCTCCAAATTAGCTAAACCTTATGTCCTTTCTCGGATCGATGACTGTCTGACTTTCAACTCAATTTAATCCTTAGCCCACACCAGTCTGATTTTACTAAAAAAAAGCACCGAACTGAAACCCCATCACTTCTCTCTAAAATGAGCTTGCTTCTGCAATCTCTGCGCAGGTCTTTCTCTCAAAACTGAAACCACACATCTTCCACAAATCCTATCCTGATTCCTTCTCTTCCCCTTTATTTGTCTTGCCGCTCCAATTCTAAACACCATCTGACTGTCTGCCTGCATGGTCCTTACATATGGGCTTGGAAACCGAATTCGACCCTTCTGCCTATCGCCTTTGACTGAGCGCCTTTGAATAAGCTGACCGCGACTTATTTTTTGGCCGCTGTAGAAATCTCGAGTTTAAGATTACAATTACGATTACAGTTAATTGTGAATTTCCTTCTTTATTCGTTGATTGATTGATTCATTCATTTTGTTTCATTCGTTATATTTATTTGTTTATTTCATTTATTTCTCTGTTTACTTCATTTTATTCAGTCGTCAACCATGCCTTCGTTTGATTCGTTAAATCATTTGCTCGTTTTCTTATTCAGAACTGCAGTCACTAAGCAGTCACTCTCCATGCGACAGTTTCGATGGAACTGCCTTCCGTGAACGTCCAAGAATCGCTCGTGCTTCTGTCCGTCGGCAAATGCAACTAGAAAACTGACGCATGCATTAACCGTGACTGAAACTCACCGATAGTTGCTTTCTTGTAAGTCGGTGGAGGCGTCTGGTTCTCCTCAGGCTTCTCACTCGGCTCGCACTGGAACAGCGAATCCATTATGTCAAGAAATCAAACAAATGGCGGAACCAAACAAATGGCGGAACAGGACCTTCTTCGGTCGAGACCTGAAAAGCCGAGGATCAGGCTTGAAAACGAGTTGAACCGAGGTCTCCGACCGAAACAATCATTGACGGAAAAAGAAAGCTCGTGTTCGCTATAACTTTGTCAATACTGAACCGTGATCATGAGCGTCGATCACGAGTTTTTTTTTGTTAGCTTCAAGAGATAGGCGGATGCTCTTTTGATCCGTTAATCTTCTCTCGCTGTGGACTATTTACGGCCAACCGAGATAACCGCAGTCGAAGCAGAAGAGGCCCCGGCGGAATCCGACCGACCGAGACAGCGTAGTATGTCACTGACCAACGGATTATCTGTCCTCGACTCTGGCGATCGATTATCGGCGAAAATCCTCCTCCTCCTCCTGTGTCGGCTGCAGTGAAGATCAGAAGAATGAGGGAGGAGGGAGGATGACTGTCGCAAATCCCAATTGCTATGGACAATCACGAGTTCAATATCGGCTTGGTCGGCATCTGGAGTGAAAAGAATTTACAATCACTTCTGTGACTTCTATTCCTATCAGTCGGTGCATGTGAGTTGTTGTGAGTGCGTGCGTAGAGAATGAGTGTTTCAGTCAGTCAGTTAGTCAGTCAGTCAGTCAGTCAGTCAGTCAGTCAGTCAGTCAGTCAGTCAGTCAGTCAGTCAATCAGTCAGTCAGTCAGTCAGTCAGTCAATCAGTCAGTCAGTCAGTCAGTCAGTCAGTCAATCAGTCAGTCAGTCAGTCAGTCAGTCAGTTAACATGCATTACCCCTCCCTCCCCTTTGCTCTGCTCTGCTCTCCTCCGCTCTGCTCTGCTCTGCTCTGCTCTACTCTCGTCTCCTCTCGTCTCCTCTCCTATCTTGTATAGCCTACAACAATTGGCAAATATTGCAGAATCGTCGCTCGTTCGCTTGTGCTGCCTTACGTCAAGAAGCACATCGACACAAATCCACTCATCCGTCTGCTATTTGGCGTTCATCCATGTCCAGTCTCTAATCCACAGACCATACGTATTCCGTGATCCAGAACCAAGCATACCGGACGCACGTACCACGAGCATCGCCGAAGCAGCAGCAGCAGCAGCAGCAAAAGCGGCTACGTCATCGACCCATGGATGCGGCGCATCAGCTACACAGAAGCATCTCCTGTGATGGTCGTTCGTCCTGTTCAGCGACGGTGCCATCTGGTGGCTGGTGCTGGAAGCGAGCCTTCGGATCGATCCTATCTTCCACATAGACTCTCGTGTCGGCCTTTCACCTCTGCGGCTGGGCTTCGACTCTCGGTGCGTCGTCGAAATCGACTGATTTCTTTGTGGGGCCAACTAAGATCGGATCCAAATGTTCGATTGTTGCTATCGCTTACGCAGCTCAGTCACCTCGGGAGACTGCTTTCGATCGAGGCAGGCATGTAGGAAATTAACACTTAAACTTACCTTACACATCACTTACCTTACGTTTAATCTCAGACTAGCAGGGTCCGTATACACGGGTACCATAAATGGCGTGGTTCCCATTCAAACAGGCAGCGGTGGTGAAGGATCTCACCTGATAAATTCATTGAAAAAATGAGCAGGGTCGAAGCCGTATGGTCGCTATAGAAAACCGTGTACATTTACATTTACGTTACCTTAACTAGCCTCAAAATAGCCTGTGCATAACCTAAATGGTAGCCCTCTAACCCCGAAACTATACGCTGTTGACACTAGTGTGGCCATACACATAAATTGTGCGGTAATATAGCACTGCTAGGTGATTGTATTCAGTCAGATACTTTTCAAGGAATGCTTTAGAAATATACTTCTTAGGTACAGACCAGTAAATGTCCTTTATCATCAGATAATTTATACCTTTAATATAACCGTGCTTGAGCTTTATACCAACACTATTGTCTTCTGTCTTCAGCCAGGCTTTTTCGTAGTCTATGGCTCTTAAAGAGTCGCTATATAATGCCACAACTAAGACCTATTCGTATACGAAAGGCTTTGAAGAGGATAACATAGGCGTGAAGTTCTCATTATGTGGCCCCCATTCAATTTCTCCTCGTCTTATTCTTCAGTTAGATCACCAGGGATCCATCTGTAGTCAGTCGCAAAGAAATCCAGAAGTAGGTAATTACGTTTCGACTCACGAGACCAACTGATATATAACGACGTCCTGAAGATATTTTCCTAACGAAGCGTCATCAACTTCCGTTTCTTCGAGTGGAGCCAGCCATATTCCACTTCCGTTTCACCGTGCTACAAATGCTATCCGACGCGCATGCGCTCTCAATCAAACTTCTTCCGGGAACGACCCAAGCGCGACGATAAAAACTCCCAGAATTCTGGCACCGCCGCAGAAGAGGCCAAATATTCGCATACGAGTTTCGTGCACGCTGGCTTTCGTGAGGCGCTAACAAGTACCGTGCATTTTCCCGCTCCAGGCGCTTTTCAAAGCGCAAAGGATAACTGCACGGTGCCTAGAAAGATTCCAGACAGAAATCCGCATCATGAGAGGAAACGCCGCTGTCTCAGAACGGTAAAGTTCTTCTTGGGGGTCCGATTTATAGGGGCAAGAGCGGATCCAGAATTTCAGCACGGGGCCAAATGTCGAGCTCGGAGCCCAAGCTTATACTGGGTCTGGGGAGAAACCCCCCATATGAGTCCGGGAGCAGAGCCTCTGGTCTGGCTGCCTGAAGCTGACATTTTGGTACAAAATATATCATTTTGAGGTATTTTTCTTGCATTATTTTTACGTTTTTACATTGTATTCTAGTCGATATTTTACATCTTAATACACGATGTGCTGCACAACCGAATGAAAACTGATAGCTATTCATACTCAACTGGTGACACTTGTTAGACAGGTCGTCTAACAAATAACACAATTGTCGGGATAACTCCTACAATAGAATCCAAGGTTCCTATAATTAAACCGAATTTTATAAATCTAAAATAACACAATTGTTTTTCTAATATCCATAGAGGCGTATAAACAAGTGTAGGTTCCCTTTGTACAACTTCTAGTGTGTACTGAATAACATAGGTTTCAGCAGTGCTTTTTTTCTAGAAAAAAAGGTTCAGGAAATGAACAATTATGGAATTTTGCACTTAAATTACATTATTTTTATCAATCAATAAACACTGAAAACAGTGTAAAGTTGTAAACACTGATATTGAATTAAGATAACTTACATTATATTACACAATTCTTTTATTAAAAACTAAATTTTTTATTAGCCGAAAAAAGGTGCTGGGTTTCAGCTCAAATGGGCTAAATTTAGAAACGAGTTTGAATGATAACTCATGCTGCAAAGCCACTTTAATAGGAAATTATATTTGCACTGTACTTCAATAGTCCTCATCTAGAGAGCGTCGACCTCTTACCTGACATCAGTCTCGGGAAATAGCCCTACACAGGCGATAGCATCAAGAACTACTGTAGTCTGGAGAATTTCAACTAAAGAAGCTGTTGATGGCTCTGCAGGTAACTTCTTTTGACCCAATTCCAAAATGAAATTAAGTTCACCAATTATTTTTTGCTTTCGCAATTCTATCCTCTTTTTATAATTGTTTTCGAGCCCCTGATCTGTGGTATAACTATTGTGTCACTTCACAAATATAATGCATTGATTTCTACACAGCTTTATTCAGACTGCACTGCAGTCAGATTTCAAAACTTCATATTTTCGGACACATAATATATGTGCCAGTACATAAAACATATACTGAGAATATATATTTTATATAGGCTGTTTTACAAATATATGTTATATATAAAATATCCCAGACTGTATTATAGGCTGCATTTCTGGACATCTCATATAGATGAGAGAGAGCCAGCACAGAACTCGGTCATCATTTGGTCACGCGATCACCCCAATTTAGGGGATACAGCCCATCGGCAATTCCTCTTTCCTTCAAATGGGACCTTTAAAGTCTAGGTTTCAGAGCTTAACGGCAATCAGCTTTGTGATCTACTCCGAAGACACATAGGTACGCCCATAGGGACATGCGGTTGTCTTTATTTATCTACTGCGCACTAGGCAAATAAAAATAATTGCGTATCCCCTATCGGCTTCCCCTTAGCCATAAGTAGACTGTCGTATATATATATATATATATATATATATATATATATATATATATATATATATATATATATATATATATATATATATATATATATATATATATATATATATATATATATATATATATATATATATATACGTACGTATAATACCACACTAGATGCTGCAGTGGTCTATATTTTAAGGATTACGATTGGGGACACTGGCTAGGAAATATAATGTGCGCATATATCTTGCACTGTTGAAATACTTAGACACGAGACAGCATCTACGATGTCCTTTATAAGCTGAATGGAACGGCAAAATTCGTCATTTTTCTTATTCTTCCTGCATTATTATAAGGCTTCCACTTTGTATTCCCGCCTTAGTTTGGGTCTTCCATCCTAACAAAGCAGAGGACACGGGTCATGGTTCCCCCAGCCTCTTTAGATCCGCCCTTGTGTAGGAGAGCGGCAAGACTTTCACTGGCATGGACGATGTTCCACCACGCGGATGCATTCCCCGTTCATTCGCCTTTGTAATCTTACCCTTCACTGAGCAACCATTGAAGGGCGTGCAGTGCCAAAGGTCAATGCGTAAGTGAAAACGGAAAAGACAGTTGTTTGGGCGTCCTTTTTCTTCTTGATAGCGATGTCTTTTAAAAGTGTCATCATCCAAATTTTCCATCACACAGGAGTCACTCTGCTGTCTCTCCTTCTGGCTGGAATTAATCCCTCCTAGGGGAAGGTGTCACCCTAGGTCCGGTGCCCTAGATCCGTTCTGAACTCTGGAGGCGCATCTTCCCTGGAGAATTCTTTTGACTGATGATATTCGTTCATTCTTTTATAATTTCTTGCCTTCAAAATCCTGATGGCCTTTAAAATATTAGGCACTTGTTTCCTGTCCCATAGGAGACCGGCGCTTATGCACAGCAGAAGAGGTTTCCACTGAGTTCCTTCAGATAGTATGACTGTGAGCGGCAACTGATCTTTTGCTTCTAACCACATTCGGTGCTGTTTGCCTAAAGAGGTATCGCTCTGCACTCGGGCGAAGTGAGTGTTGCCAGACAGCGTTGTCTGAGCGTTAGCATCTCGTGCACGAACACAGGGGATGCAGACGGCCCGGCCCGGCAATGGTCGGGTTGGGTCGGTCTGCAGTGGGAGCTGGAGAAAAAGGAGAGACGGACGGATGGGTGGATGGAGGAACTGCATGAAGGGAGGAAGGAAGAAAGGAAGAAAGGAAAAGAGGAAGGAAGGAAGACAGGAAGGAAGGGATGGAGAGAAGGAAGGAAGGAGGGAGGGATGGAGGAAGGGACGAAGGAAGGAAGGAAGGAAGGAAGGAAGGAAGGAAGGGATGGAGAGAAGGAAGGAAGGAGGGAGGGACGAAGGAAGGAAGGAAGGAAGGAAGGAAGGGATGGAGAGAAGGAAGGAAGGAGGGAGGGACGAAGGAAGGAAGGAAGGAAGGAAGGAAGGGATGGAGAGAAGGAAGGAAGGAGGGAGGGACGAAGGAAGGAAGGAAGGAAGAAAGGAAGGAAGGGATGGAGAGAAGGAAGGAAGGAGGGAGGGACGAAGGAAGGAAGGAAGGAAGGAAGGAAGGGATGGAGAGAAGGAAGGAAGGAGGGAGGGACGAAGGAAGGAAGGGATGGAGAGAAGGAAGGAAGGAGGGAGGGACGAAGGAAGGAAGGAAGGAAGAAAGGAAGGAAGGGATGGAGAGAAGGAAGGAAGGAGGGAGGGACGAAGGAAGGAAGGAAGGAAGGAAGGAAGGAAGGAAGGAAGGAAGGAAGGAAGGAAGGAAGGAAGGAAGGAAGGAAGGAAGGAAGGAAGGAAGGAAGGAAGGAAGGAAGGAAGGAAGGAGGAAGGGAGGGAGGGAGGGAGGGACGAAGGAAGGAAGGAAGGAAAGAAGGAAATGCCTGGGTTGACCGTAAGCATGCAGAACCTCTGCGCACTCTGAAAATTATCGCTGACGTAGGTAGGAATTAACGCTCGGCTGAAACGCGCATCAAGTACTTCGATAGCATCGCGTTTATTATTCAGCAGCCTTCGGCTTATGTCCGTTCGTCCGTGCGTCCGTCTTTCTGTCTATCGATTGATAATCTAATCATGAAACTTCTATAGCACCATTCACGTGATGCAGCAGTCATTAATCGAAGGTCGCTTCTAGGTTAAACCGAATTCCCTAAGCTTAACCCGACGGATTGATCAGTTTGAGATCGTGGTGAACGCGTGACAAGCGACAGCTGATGTGCAGTCCAAAGCAAATAAGAGATTTCAGCCAGAACTTTAAAGACAGAAGAGCATCAGGCAGAAACAGGCAACGATTTTCAGGCAAAGGCGGATCCGGGGGGGGGGGGGAATGGCGTACCTGGCTAGGGGTTCTGAGGTCCCGATCCCTCCTGAGGCCAAGACCATCAACCTTTGAATTCGTGTGAATCCGATGAGATTTTTTGTTGTACTCCACCCCGATCGGTGACTCTTATCTTTGATGTATTGTGGATACAATCATCGTACAGTGGATTATTTTCCAGACCGATTTCACAGAGAACCAATTCATCGCCTGTTTTTGATCAAAATGTATTTGCTTCCGGGGCTCTGCCTCAGACTCCGCTGAGAAGCTTACAACGCTCCCCAGACCCCTAGTCGTTAGGGACTTCGCGCCTTCGACGTTCGCTGTCCTAAATCTCCTCAGTTTTCATCCAGGTCCTGGAACACCTCTGGCTAAAAAGACGCGTACGCCACTGTCCTAAGGGAATCCGAACATACCACCTTCTGATTGGGGGGGTCACTGTGTTGAGTTGGCCTCCAAACCGGTTTCGGTGAGGGCTGCCAACAGAAATTGCGTAGTAATAAACGATTATAATGATCCTGTTACAGGAAAGATAGGAAAATAATTAGAAAAATCATTGCGAAATAAGTCGCACAGTGTGCAAAAAGGCCGCAAATGAGGAAAGAGCGAATTAAACCCTGGGAAAGAGGAAGAAACAGGCGAGAGGCTAACATAAGATATTTTGGCGATTTGAAACCTGGTTCTGTCTGGAAGAATAAAAAGTCAATCAAACTTTCGCAACGCCACATGAGGATCGATTTCAGCCTCCGCCTCGTGGAAAAAGTCGTGTTAATTATTTTTGCCACACAATACCGGATTACATGTGCGTACGTGTGCACCTGTATTTATATTTGTATAGCACCATTAAATTAGCTCAGGGGCGCTAGAACATGGCAAACAGGGTCTGAGACAATGCGTCTTAAGTTTAGTTGAAATGTTTCTTCTGTGTCAGCCGGAACAGCTCGGATTTCTAGCGAAAGACGGTTCCAGAAAGTGGTCAAATGGACAAGAAGCGTGCAGTCCTTAAGAGTTGAAGTAGGGGAACGAACATCGACCCGACTGACCCGAAACTGGTACACAGAGGTCTTTGGGGTATTCTGGGCAGCTCAGACTATTGCGATTCGTCCAAACGAGAGGATCTTTACTCTTGTTCTCTCCTTGACAGGGAGCCAGCGCAGTGCTTCTCGCAAGTAGTCGATGTTGGTATCAGTTCTCTGCATTAGCTGTCCTCTCTTCCTCCTTACCTCCAACAACGACTACACTGAGTGAGTCTGGAAATATACTATGACAACTAGTACTAACTTTCATACTTGCGTACGTACTTAAATTACCTCGGCTATAGTCCGATGGAGCGAGAATGTTGGCAAATTGGCCACAGTTGAAGCTGCACAGTTGTGGACAGACTGTAGCCGATGTGTCCGACGTTTCGGCTGGCCTGCATCACAGTTGGTGTGTCAGGGCCCTGGCGCAATAAAATTTATTGAAATCTTTAGACTAAAATGCATGGGTAAACAGCTTCTGGTTCTCGTTTGGTTTGCTCGAATGGAAGCATTATGGCCCCAAGGATCCTTACGGCACTAGCTATGTTTTCCTCTACAAATATGAAATCTCTGGGAACCGAAAGGACTTCTGGCCCAAGGTCTGCGATGAGTAGTCTGGCCCCCTGATGGCCTCTTGCTTCTCGGTGTAGGTGACACTGCTTGTATAGGCCTACTCAAGATTACGATATTATTTTGCCCATTTCAAGCGAAATCTTTTAGAAAAAGACGATATACAAGAAGGATTTCTGGATCCCTCCCTCCCTCCCTCCAAATTGGTATGGTTATTTTAGTAGAGCCTGTGGCTTAAGCACCGACTTCATTAACACTGCGGACAGTCTTTACTGCTTCAGATCCAATTAGATTCCCTTTGCTGAACACGGCATCATCAAAGTATCCCACTTCGTAGCACTGTTAGCCCTTATTACTGCGTTGTAATGTAGACGTTCGCAAAGAGGTATCGGGAGGTTAATGCCGCATATATATATATATATGCATACATATATGTATGTATGTATTTATGTATGAATGTATGTATTAATGTATGTATGTATGTATGTACGTACTTATGTATGCATGCCGACAAATGTGAACAATGGGAAGGGAGGGCCCATAGTAGGTCATTTCTTGCGAATATCCTATAAGGATGGGACCCCAACGACTAGACGTCTTGTTTGTAAGTCTTCATGCAAGTCTGCCAGATCTGTTATACTGCAAGTGAAGATGTTGACAGCGGCGTTACTAGGTAAGGAATCCCATAGGCGCTAGGCGCTAGTAGTCCACGCGCCAGCCATGCGGACTCTAGTTCTTCGTGGTATTATGGCTAAGAATTTCTTGAGAGTCATAACCGATTTGCATAATTATATCAAGATATGATATCTGATGCACTGGCTGCCGTTGATTTGAGGGCCCGGTTTGAAGCGATACTGATAGGATAATCGTATGCAGATGTTTTGTTTTGCAAAATCACTATTCAGTAGGCCTAAATCCTCCGATTGCCTTAGGCCTTGGACAGCTCGTCTTCCAAACCGAACAAACCTATTCAGTTGCTGATCGATCCCTCCCTCCCTTCCTCCTTCCCTCTCTGTGTCTGTGTGTCTGGTCTCTCTCTCACTATCTCTCATTCTCTCTCTCCCTCTGCTCTCTCTCTTTCTGCTCTCTCTCTCTCTCTCTTTGCTCTCTCTCTCTCTGGTCTCTCTCCTCTCTCTCTCTGTCTCTCTGGTCTCTCTCTCTGCGCGCTCTCCTTGCTTTCTCTCTCTGTCTCTGCTCTCTGTCTCTCTGGTCTCTCTCCTTGCTTTCTCTCGGTTGAGCTCACGAAGTACTTGCTGTTATTTCTTTCCAGTCGTACGCACTGAATTAACCTCTCTGTTTCAGTGAACTTACATCGGTTGACCTATTATTGTTTTTATTAATATTGGCTGTTGCATAAATCATTCAGTAAAATGTAAATGTACATGTTTTCTATAACGACCGTGTGGCATCGTATCTGCTCATTTTTCAATGCATTTATCGGGTGAGATCCTTCACTAACGCTGCCCGTTTGAATGGGCGCCAGGACATTTAAGGTCCCCGTGTGCTGACCGTGTTAGCCAGTTAGTTCAAATCTCTTAAATATAGCCACCATCGGTATGCGAACCGGCATCAATACGTATCTGCTACTACAAGGGTTCCAATCTCAATTGTCAGGTTAAATTTTTACCTAGCTCTGTTTCAGCAAAGCCTTCAAATCCAGAATCAGGGTTCGACGACTAAATTAAATTAAATTATTAGCAGTGATGGGTAAGATACCTTTGAAAAGTAGTGGCAAGTATTTAAAGTGGTATTTTAAATATCAAAAGTATTTAAAATACTATTTTATCATTTTATCTGCTTTTCAATAGTGTTGTCCCCATCACTGATTATTAGACCGAAAAAGGCGACTTACATTCTTATCCCAATTTCCCAGTCGGGAGAACAGCCTTCGGCGGCTTTGGGCTTTTGCGTCAACCTACTCGGGGACCTTAAATGGTGAGGGACCTATTCAAACGGGCAGCGTTGGTGAAAGATGTCACCCGATTAATTCTTTGAAAAATGAGCAGTGTCGAGGCCATGTAACAGTTACAGAAACACATGTACATTTAACCTTCTTAAGCAGCAAGCCCTAAGGGCCTAACCATTTCTCCTTCACTAGCGCCTCCTAGGATTTCGGATGTAAATTTACTATCACTTTATTAGTTGTTATCGTCTAGTCCTACAGCATATGATTTTGAGGTAACCAAGTGAAAGTATTTAATCGCTAGCTAGCAAACGGTTTAATCGCTAGATGGCAAATGGTGTCGCTCTAATGAAACCGATCCAAAAAATCATTCCGCCACCTAGCGAACAAAAAACGAGTGCATTCCATAAACAATAACGATTATTACAAACATCTGACCTTACACATAATGTATATATAATTATATTTATTTATTTACGGTACACTCATTTTGTCAGCATTATTTGAGAATAACCATAACGTACAAATTAAACAGGAGGTAGCTACAGCTAAACTCCACCGATCCGGCCTATCCCTTAACTCTCGCCAGCACGACACAGGTACTGTAGTTGTTGACTCATTGTTCGATCAGCGAATCACAATGGCGATGGATAGACTCATTCGAATAACTGTTCTATGACTAAAATTTGAAACAACACATCGAAAGTCTGTTTAGTTGAAGTCACACACACAAACACGCATGGCACAGAGCTTGCTAGAGTAATCCCATGCCGCCATCTAGAGACTATGGCAAACAATAATACCTATATGTTACATAACATTGAAAATTCGCGTATGTTACATAAGTGCTGCATATCATACTTCCTCTGCAGAGATATATACAATAGATCAGATCCAATTCGATTATTTCGGGTGATCAAATGATCGAAGCATTCTGTCAAAATATGTAGCTTCTTCGTGTGGCAGTCTACAAGTTTTCTTGGTAACACGTTGCAATCACATGACTGCATCTTGTGACAGGCTTCCAACTTTGATGCTAAATCTAGGTCTGTTGCATCATGGCCAAATCAGTATGCGGCTTGCTTTGTGATCCAATTGTTGTAGGCTCATGTTATTGTTGGCAATTTGTCTGTAGACAAAAGCCACATACAATATGACATCATCTAGCACGAGTCAGAAAAGAATCAGAAGGGCCACCTTGGTCTCCATCCACAACTCTGATTCCCCTCTGCCAGCTCCGGACATCAGAAACGGAAATGATCAATGTGCCTTCCCTCTATGTTCAACGCATTTTGGTTTACTTTATCTGCAGTTTTGAACAGGATTTTCATTCAGAACAATATCCTGATGTCCAGAGTTTCTTTTTGTGACGAACTTGACTCAGGCAACGGCTGACTTAGGTGAGTCTGTCTTTTGGGTAAAGTCCGGATGTGTCTTCATGTGGATCTCCAAGGCCCCTGGAGAGGAGCAAACCTTGCTGCAGAGGTTGCAGGAGGTTTTCCACATCCAAGGTGGACTCATCTGGTTGGTGAGTGGCAGTGACTTCTTGACACTCAGGTCCAGCTCTCCGCTGTTGCCTCGTTGTGGGGAGCTACTGTTCATAATCCAGGTGTTGTTATTTCCACCTGCAGATCCGTCGTCCCTGCACTTCACCTGGTTATCCAGTGGGCGCAACTGTGGTGGTAGCGGTGGTGGTGGTGGCGCCTGAAGTGGAAAGGCGAGGGGTTTTATAAGATGTGCACCCATCATGTCCGATGCAGCAGAATCTGGAAGAAAGTGCTGCATGGCGCCGTTCATCTTCTGGATCACGGAAATCTCGTTTAGCTTCGGAGATCCAAAGCTGGCGCGGAATCCTCCATGAAAAGGAAAATGGTAGAGTTCATGAAGGGCAGGGATTCGAGTTGGGCCACCAAAGAACTCTGCAGATTTTGATGGCAGTGGAGCCATCCCAGCTATGCCTTCAACGGACATGCGCCTGCCACGTCGCGAGGGCCCGTTGTTCCACATGTGGGTGCCCATGTGGACCTTGAGGTTGCCCTTGGTCGTGAAAGCCTTGTTGCAGACGGTGCACGTGAACGGACGGTCACCCGTATGCGTCCGCATGTGGATCTGAAGTGCGCTCGCACTTGAAAAAGGTTTCTGACAGACGGTGCAGAGATGTCGGAGAGCCGACCTACGACCGAGTGAAGGGGCATGTGGCGACATGGACATTGGGTGAGACTGCTCTTCAAAATTCGACTTCACTTTGGGAGTAGCCACAGAAGGAGTCGGCATGACCTCCTCCAACTTGAATGCCCCGTTGACGGAGACCGGGTTCTCCATAGGTGAGGTCTCAATGGGTGTTCTTGGCATGCTCTGAAGTGACGTTTCTGACTTTTCCATGGTATGCCCGTCGTCTGGTGGTGGACAGGACCTTGGATTTGATGAACTCGATGCATCAGAACTGAAAAGCAGCTGCCCGGAAGCCTCGCCGCACCCTTTGTGTGTCATCATGTGCTGCTTCATGTTTCCTTTCGTAGAGAATGCACGATCACAGATTCTGCATCCGAACGGCCGCTCCTTCGTATGACTTCGGTAGTGAATATCCAGCGCACTCTTGCAGGCAAACGTCTTGTAGCAGACCCCGCAGGTTGTGTTTGGCTTGCCAGTGGCCGCTTCAAAGGACTTTGGAGACAGATCCATGCTCCCAAAAGACTGTCGAGACTTGTCAACTCCAAGGATGAAACCAAAGTTTCGTGTGTGGGACGATGCACTCTCCCTGCTACCAACTGGAGAATACGAACTGTTGGCTCTGTAACCCAATGAAGGGGTTGCCAACTTTCTTCCTTCAACTACTTCCATGTCGCCAGTCTCCCGGTGTTCCTCAATGGGTCTGGTATGGTTTGAATGGAGGGAAACGAAGTCTTCTGTCCTCTTTATGATCTTCTCCATCTGCTGTAAAGGATGAGCCATGCTCAGTGTTCCATGAACATTAATCTCATTAACTTTTTCCTCCAGTGCCATTAGGGATGACGAGTACTTGCTATGTGGGTAATCGTCGAATTCCAGATAGCCACTCTCAACCTTTGCCTTTTGGTCATTCTCTCGTAAATTTCCGCTGGATGCAGGCAGAGGAGAAAATTCCTCTCCATTAAACATTTCGCCACGCTGAGTGGAACCATCAATACTTCCACAAACATTGTCATCATTCATAAAACTTTCATTGTTGTGATTTGAGAGCTCATCTTTGCCCCGACTATGGTTTCGTTCTTGCGGCTCACAGTCCTGTATACAACTCATGTCATCATCTTCCTCGTCGCCATCATTCAGATTGGGGAACTTCTTGTCCTCGTGGTTTGGAGATTCGACATCAATGTCCTCAAGAGAAGAATGCTGGCTTGTCTCAGCTCTCAGCATTTCATGGGCATTTTCATTGTCACCATTCTCTTTGGATGAAAACACAGAAGAGGAGGAAGAGTTAGAAGATTCGTCCATTTTAGACAAGTTGTCTATTTCAGTTTCCTCCTTTGCTCCAGTCTGCATGTCATCTGTCTTTCTCTCGTCATTGTGCTGGAACAGATTTCCAAACTGTGACCTGTGCTTCAGGCCTTCTAAAGCTGGCACTAGAAGTGGAGTTTGCTGGCCAGGATTGAATCCAGAAGGGAAGAAAGGATATCCGGGAAATGGCGGCAAGTAGCCCATGGCTGGAGGGACTATCATCATTCCACTAGGGTGGAAAGGAAGCTGCTTTGGCAGTTCGCCAGTGTGCATTCGGATGTGTTGCTGAAGAACAAGGGCATTGGTGAACTGCTTGTGGCAGACAGGGCACTGATGCAGCATTCGTACTGGGGGCTTGGCTCGATGGACCCCCATGTGTGTCTTAAGGTTTCCTTTGGTAGTGAATGCCCTTCCACAGATCTTACAGCGAAATGGTCTCTCCCCAGTGTGCGTACGGTAGTGCATCTGCAGGGCACTCTTGCAGCTGAGAGTGCGGTAGCAGATGCCACACTGGTTGGGATCGGACAGCTTCTTCTCAATGTTCTGCACAAGCTTCTCCATCTTTGTTGTTTCTGACTTCTGCACTTCCATGAACTGCTCCAGGGGATCTTCCCTCTTGCTGTGCAGGGACGAGCTTCGGAAGAAAGCTGCAGGCGGGCCACCGAAGCCAAAAGGACGAAGGGCAACAGGCGCCGGAGCCATGTTAGTCGCAATGACTGGGCGATGGGTAGCAGAGAAAGAAGAAAACAGTGGATTGGGAAATGCGGAGAATGAGCTAGACATGGAAGACAAAAGACTTAGCGGAGGTGGAGGAGGAGCAAGTGGTGGAGGAGGGGACAGTAGCAAATTAGATTTGCAGCTATTTGGAGTTTCAGAATCTGATTTCGCAGGCATAGCATGCGGCTGGTTCTCTGCAGTCAAAGCATCAGGAAGTGTCTCCTTCTGTTCCACCACTGGAAAACATGAAGTCTTTTCCAGTGCTGGCATAACTGCGGCATCTTCTTCTGTAGCTTCTTGCCAGCTGGATGACCCAAAGGTCTTCCGAGCCTGGCTGGTGGAAGGACTGGGATCTTGTTCCTCTGTTCGCCTAGACGACCGGATATCAGAAAGCGTTGGGCTCTGGTCAAGTCCATCTAGGCAAGACTTCTGATTCCTATTAGGGTCGGTCTCAGCTGAAGTATTGCGATGTAATGGCAACACTGCAGGTGAAGCCGAAAATGGAGCCAACCCTACAGGGTCCGGCAGCTGGAGGCCCAGTTGTGGCTTTTGGTCCAGGCGCAGGGGTGAATAGGTATCTGTATGGCACCGAAAGTGCACCTTAAGATTACCTTTGGTACTAAAACGGTTTCCACAGATGCTACACCTATATGGTCGCTCACCTGAAAAAACAACAAATTTTACCTAATAAAACTATTTTAAAAATCATAACTATTTCAAAACATCTGCAACTATAATTCTCATTTATTCATCTTTTGAAGGTGCTTTGCAGTTTGTGGGCTAAGGAATTGGTCACAGTGTCACAGTCCAGTCAAAATCTGAAATTCAGATATTGACTGGATTTTCCAGTCTAGTGTTTAGCAAGCTGGATTGTCAATCGAAAGATCAGGGTTCAAATCCCAGCCAAGGCAGAAATTTGTTTCAAGCTTTCAGCTTCACTTGTGCCCCTAGCAAACTCATCTATTACGTGTACACTAATCATACACTGTCAGTGGGAAGATCAGATGGTGAGGGAGAGGAATGGTCACCCGCCCTCATATGCCAAGGCTAAGAAATATGAAAGTCGCTAACATTTCATACTGCCTCTCAGGCTAAACTAAGGGACTGCTTGTCCTCCTTTTCCACACTGAAAATTGTTATCTCTTTAACTCTGGTATTTGCCTGAACTGCTAGCAACAGATGCCTTGTACATTCCGGTAACAGCACGACGGAAGTCAATAGATTACAATCAGACAGTGTCTTTGTCAAAGTCAAGAGCTAAAACCTACACAACCCGTGTCGCAAAGTGAACAATCAACCAATCAACCATCATTTCACTGTATGAGTTTCCAGATGACAGAACAACGAGTGAGATAACAAAGTTGTAATTTAGTTTGCTGCTGATACAATCATCTTTCTTGTGCCTTGTACTGGGATTTGAAATTCTCGAATGGCTGATCCCTTCACATGCTACTGCTACAATACCAATATTCATCAGATTTTGATTAAGATTAGCCCAAGTCAGTGAGTGCATAACAACCTACTGGTTAGCATACCGTACTGCCATCCCAGAGGATGGCAGTTTAATCCCTGCCAAGAAAAAACAAATTTTGACTTTTCTACTCCACTACTGCCCCACAGTAAACTGCTATAAAATGAGTACATCGACCGTACACTGTTGGTGTGAAGATCAGACAGCAAAGGAGAACACTGACCACTTGCCCTCATATGCTGAGGCTAAGAAAATGAAGTTTCTAACACTTCATACTTATGGCTCCGCCTGTGGGGTTAACTTAGGGGGGGGGCTGCTCTACTCGTCTTCTTAGCAGAAAACAACATACCAGTATGCGAGCGGATGTGAATCTGTAGTGCACTGTCACTGCTGAAGACCTTCTGACAGAAGCGGCAGCGGTTGCGCGAGGAGTGGCCATCAGTGCCCAAACCACGACCCGGGCCATCAGACGACAGCCCACTTCCAGTACCATGTGTGCTTCCTATTCAAAAAGCACCATTTCGTAATGATCAGCAATTAAAATGATGCAAAAACTATGAAATTTTGCAGTCTGATAGAAACCATTATGAAGAAGAAAGTCATATTGTTAAATAATCGTTTATATACTGAAATAATCATTTATATTTTGAATGGTCACAAATTTGCATCATTACTCTGAATAGTCGCTCATATTTTGAAATAGTAAATAAAATTTTGAAGTAGATTTATATTTTGAAAAGTTGTTTTTATTTTAAAGTTGTCAATATTTTCCAACAGTCAGTCATACACTGTGATATTAACTAGTGTGGAAGTCATTTTAATCTCCTGGCCAAACAAATTATTTATTTCTGTTCAAATTCTCAGTAAACTACTGATGCCGATGAACTCATCATTCCTGCATCAAGAGGCTTCAAAAAGGTGCTACATAAAATGTGTGACAACATGTAAAGCACAAAGTCCCAAAACATGCAGTATAAATGTTCATCAACAACCTGCCCACTACACAAAGACCTGCTTTTACCAGATATTACATTTCAAAGCATGCTTAAAATACATAATATTTTACACATAATATCTTAAAATTAAACCAAAAAACATAATGAAGTATAGAGAATAATAAACCATATGACATACAACTGGTAAATGCATTCAATTAACAGAATAAAAATTGTAAAAATGCATTAGTATATAACTAAACTATACGTGTGTGTGTGTGTGTGTGCTGTGTTTGTAATATGTAATGTAACTGGACAAGAGTACTTTTGTTTATATATGGCAGTGAATCTAAATGCAACTAAATATAAACATAAATCTTGCATCCATAAGATCGTATTTGAAGACTGACGGTTTAGCTGGAAATGATAATGGAGAAAAGATGTGATGTAAAGTAGCGTGACAGAGGATTTATGCAAGGCCCTTTCAAGACATCTACTAAGATGATAAAATGATGCAAGAGAGACAATAACAGACGGTCGGATTCGGGGAAATTTCTCCCGGAATTCCTCCACCTGTCTTTTATCCCATCCATCCATCTCGTGGAATAAACGGATGTAAAAAGACAGGACGACAGATGCGTTCCGGAACGGGCCGTGGAACAAGAACCAGACGGACGGGGAACCAGCGGGACAGTCGGGGAGGCAGATGGACAGACTCATACCTCCCACGGTGTTTATAAACAGTTGCTTTGCATTCCGTCCTATATGCACGTTCCGTTTTAATTGCACATAATCCGGGCCTTCCTATTTATTATAGGACCCTATTTCACACATGAATTATGGACTTTTAAACACTTGGCTGGAAAAATTCAACGGCTCCATTCAGAACGCGTAAACAGGCAAAGAATTGTCTGCCGCTTTTCGACGGCAGATGTAACTGTGAGTGAGAGAAACCAGATTGGCCAGAAATCCATCCAGCGAGCGAGCGAGCCAACAGACCCAACCGACTCATCTCGTGCAGACCAAGACCAATATTTCAAGACCAAGACCATTCAAAGACCACAGTGATGAAGACCAAAACATTACTCCGATGAAATCCACTTTTGGGAGCAGACAGATTGAATCAACTCTTCTTGTTGAAACAAAGACAAATATATCAAGACCGGTCAAAGACAGCAGTGCTTGATCCTTTGCTATGGACCAATTTTCTTCCTAATTTCTTGCCCAGACCACTGTAGCTGACAGCGTTGCAGCTCGCTGTCATAAGACTTAATTATGTTCACCAAGCTCACTTACCAGGAGTGCCTCTGAGTAAATTTTATTCTACAAAATGTGCTATATGAATTAAACAATACAACACACAGCTATAAGTATCCTAAACAATCGCATTCTCACTATCACCATATCTCACTCTCATCCTCATCATTATTGTCATTGTCATCAACATAATCATCATAATCATCAATCACCATCATCACCATCACCAACATCATCATCATCATCATCACCACCACCACCACCACGATCACAAACCATCATTAGCACTATGAAAATACTCTTTTGGTGATTACAGGGTGGATGTAAAGTAAGATAAGGTAATTGAATCTGATCTTCATAGCAGCACTAAAATCTAATTCAGTTTCATCTAATCTAATGCAGTTTGTCCAGAATGCAGATGAAATGCAACTGCTTTTGCAATCTGCCACCATGCCACCCACAACGAAATTTATGGACAAAATTTATATAACACCCTTGCAGATAAACCACTTCGAGGTACTACTAATCAGAGAGCTTGGTAATGGCATTTCAACATAAAATCACCAGAAAAGAATCTCTCTCCCATAAGGAATTATTTACGATATAGAAACTTACAAATAATGGCCAGCTACAGCACACACCAGTGTGGCTAAAAAGTTCAAACACAAGCTGTCTGGTAATGAAAGGTGACATGATTTCGTAATGGCCCACAGGCAAAACACTTCTGGCACAGAGCTGAAATTACTTGTGTTCTGACACCAAACAGTTTAGGTCTGTGATCATTCTAGGGATATTAGAGTCTGTGTTCAGCAGACATTATTTTCCAAGTATAATGAGCAGCCAGGGTAGAGCTCAAATCCTGAAGGGTAGGTATATGGATGCCCACAAGATCATGACTGGATAGTCTCAACAATTCCTCCTATGATAAATAAACAGATGAGATCTTATAATCAAACAGAACTGAAGCAAATCCATTTTCCATGTAATTACACAACACCCGTAGGAATTTTGACACAGTGAGTCAGCCAGCCAGCCAGCCAGTCAGTAAGCCAGTCAGTCAGTCAGTAAGCCAGTCAGTCAGTCAGCCAAGTCACTGACTACAATTGCAGACGGCACACGATTGATATCTCACGATGTCAGTGGCCATATAAATAAGAACAAAATAATTCTTCAAATATTCAATATTATAATTAAAGCATCTAAAGCTTTGCTCACATGTGGCCGTCACACTAAGGGTTTGTCACATAGCACATGACAATGAACCTTGTTAATACGTGATGAAGTCTTATGCTTTAAGTACCAGTGCAAAAGGAGCCATTAGACTGGATTAGGTAAATGAGATTCGATTGAATGGAACTATTTGGATTGGGCCAAAAAGATCAAATAAACAATGAACTTGCTGAACAAAGCAAAGATGTACCCTGTAACAAGTTATTTAAAACTCGTTACACCACCAACTAAGGGGTTGACTAACAGGGTTAAGGGGTAATAACATGACTCCACACAAGTCTGAGACTCACAGCCAGGCTCCTATCACCAGGGGGCATTTTCCTACCAATCACGGACGGGAAAGGACAGACGGACAGACCAGCTATCAGGCCTGGTCACAGTGGCTGGCGCAGGAGCCGCAGCTGCCGGTGATGGGGTGAGCCAGAAGGTCTTCTGGACGGACCACGCTAGATGTTTATAACCGGATTGGCGTAATAGGGCCAGCAACTATTGAACATAAACACAATTAATATCGGACGAAGACCCGGCGTGCCAGAAAGCCTGTTTTATTTAGGCCATAATATGTAGATAATGTGCCGGACCGTTTCATTTCCGAACACACTATGCGCCCGCTGCTGTTACCGGCCGCTGCTAAACCAGCCACCACCGGGGCTGGGGCTGTGCAGCGGCGGCGGCGGCGCATTAGCGCTGACGGACACCAGATGCGGCGCAGGCCATAAGGCAAGAAAATTGGTTTCACAATCTTAATCACGGGTCATTACGAGAAAATTCATAACATTGCCCATTCATGAGCTGCTGCCGATCCCGGCAAGACCTCCAAGACGGTCCAGCCGAGCCGAGAATTCTTGGAACGGCAGAAGGTCCGCGAATTAACCAGGAAATGGCAACTCTTGGGGGAGAGTCTGCTGGGGAAGTAATTTGTCAGGTCGCATTCTTCCGACTGCTTCGTACATTCAGCCCCGCAACAAAAACCCTTTCACACATGCATGATATGAAAAGACGCTTCCCGTCTCCCGCGGGACTGAACTTCACGATTCTGATCCAATATGATCAAGGATCCATATAATGAAGGCCGTTTAATAAATTGCTACTTCGCCTCAATTCATTCTCTTATCCAGAACAAAAGCTTTTCACACAAGCATCCTATGAAACGGTGGTTCGACGTCTCAAGACATCTGTAGGATTTTGATATGATCGCAGATCGAAGGAATAAGAGCTGTCTGAATCCACTGGCTTCCATTCAGCTTAATTAATTGGAATCCAGTTTGTGGGGAACAGAATAAAAGTCAGCTATTTTTAGTATGGTTTAGTTTTTAGCCATGTTAGGCATTAAAATGATGCCTTCCACAGGAAACAAGAAGTTTTATCCTTTGTAGAAGAAGTTAGTGAGAAACAGGGTCACACTTAAAGAACTGAAAATCACAGTAATTTCGAAGAAAGGTAAAATCTAATAAGAAAAAGTATAAAGAGTGTATAGTAAGAGAAGGGAAAGGAAGATACTTTAAAACAAATGCAAGGTAAGATAAGGTAAGGTAACCATTTACTATTTACTCAGTTGACAAATGTCAGTCTTCAAGAATTCTTTGGCTTAAGCACTATCATTCCAAAAACAATCTACCAACCAGGAAGACTGTCTTAAAGGACTGCCCATCTAAACACTATTTGAACTGTGTATTTCACTTGAGTCAGCTGGCACTGAATCCTGGACAAAGCCACGCTAAAAACATTGAGGCTTCCAAGACATACAAGTAATTACTTCTGTCACCAAAATATATAATTTGGCATCAGTTATGAAGTAAACGACAAGTCATGATATGCACGGGCTCCCTATCCAGAAAAGCAGCAACTTGAGAATCCAGAAAAAGAGTCTGCACTTCCTCCACAGCATTAGAACCATGACGAGATATGGAGAGTTTTTCCCCAGGCACAGACGAAACCAGACCACTGTAAACTTACTTCCTTATAAAGGACCAGCGAGCACGTACCACATCATACGGTCGGCAATATTTATGTAAGAGCATGAAGCGAAAAGCGGCCTCTGTTTATGGGACAGGGCTTCAGAGGAGGAAATTTCTTTTATCAACCGATGATGAGCCAAGAGGGAGGTCTGGCGTGCAAGGAAGTTGGAAAAACAGGCGCTCTTCGGAGCAGCGAGCGATTGTTGCAGAAGGGTGTATAACTCAAGTGGCCAGAAGCATCATGCTTCCTTTGACTGATTGACACAGTGAACAGCACAGCATCGCATGAACGCCATTTTCACAGAAACGTTCGCCAGACCTCAGGAGTATTTTGAAAAATTAAAAATAAGATATAAATAAAGAGTATCACGTATATCAATCGTGACGATAATGGTGGTGGTTGAGTTGGCTGTGGTGCTGGTGGAGGGAGTAAATGGCTGGTGGAGGGCATGGTGATGAATGCAATCCATGATGTTGCTGCTGATGGTTGTGGTTGGCAGTGGTGATGATGATATCTGCAATCTAGGCACCATAGTGTGGAGATAAGGAACACTGGCAGTGTTTGGTCAAGATGATGCTGATGATGATGACGTGATGATGATGACGATGATGATGCTGGTGGTGACACTGACAATGATGTATTCTAGAGTTGTAAATAAATTTTAAAATTAATTATAACAATAAATGAAATGTGAACTGAGGCACTAAGATGCCCAAAAGATGACGCTAACCTTCCTTCAGTTGCTTGTCTGGCATGAACGGAAGTTTCCGAGTTGACATTCCGATCATTGCCATGATTGGAGGAACTGGAACTTCGTCCAGATTTTGACGATCGTCATCTGCTGTGTTTGCAATCGAACTCAGTTTTTCGGATGACCCCATGTTGCTGAAACTTGCATTCGTAGGAAAAGGAATGACCTTGTCACTGGACGATGAACTGGAAGTGGCTGACGGAAGGCCACCAGTGTGGCTAGATGTTGTTTCCGATACAGTTGGTGCAAAGTCAGGGAGGAAGGACTTTGGTGGTGACTTGTCGGGCGATGAAAAGTTTGGCATCGTAGTACCTGGTGAGATGGTACCAGTTGTAGCATACATCAGCTGCTGCTGAAGCTGCTGTAGTAGATGCATCTGAAAGAGTTGCTGCTGCTGAAGATTCAGCAAAACCAAGTTGAGAACAGCAAGGTCTGATGGAAGGATGTTATTTTCAGCAAACTGTGCCACGGCCACGTCTGTACTTCTAATGGAACTCAGTTTGACACTTGGGTCGCCGGTAAATGAAAACAGCCCAAAAGGTGGTGCTGGTGCTGGAAGAGAACTAACAGGATTAGTCAGCAAATCATCACATGACTGTTCAACACAGTTTTCCAGCTCCCGTTCATTTTCTGCTTGGTTTTCGCGGAGCTCCATTTCCTCTGCGGCACACAGTTCTTCAAATTCGCCAGAGTCCAGGTTGTGACCATCATCAGTAGAGCAGCCATCATTATTTTTCTCTAGATTCACCAATCGAGCTTCACATGTTTCGTCTGCACTTGGACATCTTGCAACTTCATCAAGCACATGAGAATGGGTCTTATCTTTCATGATTTGCAGCACAGAATCATTTCCAGTTAAAATGTTCGGTGTTTCTTCTTGCATGGACACATTATCAAAATCTTCAAATTTTAAGAAGCGTTTCCTAAATAGGCCAATGCTTTGCAAGCTGGCCAAATCTGGGTCTTTAATCGTATCTAAAAGAATAATAGACCAAAAATGTAAAAGAAATGTAATTTAAATAATGTATGGTAAATTCTCTGTTTTAGAAAGAATTGAATATACATGTTTTTCCAGCACATTTTGAGGTGAATTCATTAATAAATAACAATAACTTAGTGCTACATAAAATGATGAAACAAGACTCTAAATCTCAAGAGCCACGTAAAAACAAAATGCTGAAACCTTTAAACTAATATATCTGCAGGCATTTTTCATAATAATGTAGTTTAACTTTGTGACTGTTTAAAACAAAACAGTTACAGTACAGTTACTGTACAGTAAATGTAGATTTTTAACTTTCACGCAATTAAATGGGCCCAAACAACTTAAATAAGTTTATTTATTTACTGTCATTGGGTTTCTAATGAAAATACATCAGCTGACAGTACTAAGTAAATATGCATTAAGATGGTTATCGCACAGGAGGCTAAAGAACCAGCACATTCTGTGTTGTAGCTTACAAATCAAGCACTCAACATATCAACAGCAGTAACTTAGACGGTTATTTATATCCAACTTGAATTCAATGCTAAATTCAATTCACCAGCAACTGCTGAATTGCTCACCGCATATAGAAAAACTAACCATGCCTTAACAATGCTAAAATACATTAATATTCTTCGAATTAAAACTAATGAGTTGTTAAAATCTGCTGGACTCAGCCAACGTTTAATTTAATTCAAGACTTAGATAATGCTTCCAAAAAATTCCCGAGTGATGCAAGAAGCCTGACAAATCTAAGAAACTTTCAAAGTCCATCTGTTCCACATGTGGGTACACAGGACAAGAAGGATATCAATAACCTACTGATAAAACCTGTATCAGTTTACCATAACAGCGTGTGCCTACATCACAGCTCAATTCTTCTGATTTAAGCGGACACCAAATTAATAAGCGGTCTTATGAATAAGTTGGATACAAAGAACACGCGATTCCTAAGGCCTGGAATGGCCAGTCAGTGGCTGATATATTATGCATGCAGTGTTCAGTCTATTTATACAAAGCCAATAACTAAATAATCAGATACTGTTAATATTACACACCTACCAGCGCCAACTAACGCGACCCTATCAGGTCAACAAGGTTAAGTGGGCCGCATATAATATGTGGCAGTTTGAAAAAGTAGGCTGGCAAGATCGCTGACAATTTCTAGAAGACGAATTATCTGTACTAAAAATCTCTGATCACTCAGCAATTCTTTAACACGTCAAATATTTCGACTCAACCCAATTTTAGCGTAAGGGGACTAGAGGGCTCTAACACAAAATTATTTCTTATAAATCATATCGCTGCGTTGGCTATATATCGACTTAAATACGTGTAGTAGCCATCATATTTCATATACAGTGAAGCTTCAAAAATTTAACAAATACACAAAAAAAAACTTTTCGAAACTACGCAAAGGCCCACAGTAACACTTTCTAGCTAAAACGCCAGAGTGGTCTGCACTCAGCGCTGGGTAGAATTTATATAGCGCTTTTCACGCAAACCCGTAATTGAGATTAAGACATAAATTTAGCTTTTCTTCAGGTGAATTTAGGTTTGACGGAATTTTCTCCGAGGAAGATCCCTATTCAATCAAAAAATACAGACTTTTGTGTCATCACTGTAGCAAAATCTTAGATATACTGTTGAGGCATTACCGTCCTTTCGTCTTAAATGATGCACTGACTGGAGCAGGTTGATATTTTTCTTTATCTAGGATCTCTCTTCACCGAAGATGCAGAATGCATAGAGGAAATCGGAACCAGATTGAACAACGGTCAAGGAATTATGGGATCTTGAAGAAACTGGAAGTCATGCTTTATCAGCTAGTAGGCTAAGATGAGAGACTTCTGATGGCATTCATATGGCAAGTCGCAACATATGGTTGTGAAGGATGGACCATCAAGAAAACTAATTAAATGAGGATAAATGGATTTGAAATGAAGGGATTGAAACAGATACTGAGGATCTTGTGGACGGCAAAGAAAACCAACGAACTGGTACTGGAACAAGCCAGGGTTGAACAGAAGTTGTTGGCAAATATCGAGACAAGAAAATTGATAGGCCTATCCTTTGGACTTAGTAGGCCTATAAGGAAGCATGGAGGTTGTTTGTAATAAAATTATGCATTGTACAACTGCTGAATCAAGAGCAGTTGGAAAAGCGAGATGCTCGTGGATCGATAACTTTCAAGAGGACTTGGACAAGATTCACAATGTGTCATTTACTGATGACATCTACAGACAGAAAATCTGGAGACGAACGGTTCATAGCGCGGTCAACCTTTCGAGCGAAGACGGCTGAAGAGAAGGCAAGACAAGATGCTTTGACGTCTTTGTTCATTCGCGTGTAGTGCCACTCCCTCTCGTTCGTTTCTTCTTATCAGGGACCTGACGTTTACAACTGTGACAGATTTCCGTTGCACAGAAGCCAGTTTTAATACAATTAATCACAAGGAAAAGAACTCGTTGTAAATATAGGCTGTTCTCACGGTTGTTCTATGGTCCAAAGGAATCTTGGTAGGCTTGCATAGCGACGTGTAATAACAGTTGATTGTATAACAGTCAGTATATAATAGTAACTTCTATGGCGCCGGCGTTTAATACAAAAGGCATCAACCGACGATGCACCAAAAATCAGATCAAATTTCAAAAGGTCAGTTCGCTGAGACAGAAAGATCGAGATCAGCCGTGTAAAGGCCACATCTGTGAATCGGTAAGTAAATTTTAGAACACACATTCACAGAATAATTAATATGGCTGACTGCCACAGAATAATTCTCTTAATATACAGGTCGCGGTCGACCTATTTTATAAGCGCAGTAAAATTTGAATTCTTCAACTGACGTCTCTTTCTACACTAGTTTCATGCAACAGGCATAAATGTAGTTCTAAAGTTTGTCTGCAGGAAGGCTATTACATCGATCAAATGGTTCGAATGAGTTTTACTTTCATTAGATTTTACATTCAAGATCTGCTTTTGTCGCGGATCTCGTATTAAACTACAGCACGGTCTTGTTTTATATCTGACCCTTAAAAGTTTAATTAAGGCTGACGTTTCTCTGATACGGCTCATCAAATGCCTGTGTACGACAGACCTGCAATTCTTGGCGTGACATGTCCTAATCCCATTTTCACCAACCCAGTGAACCTGTCATTGTGTGCAACATCAACCCAAAGCTACATTTCAAATTAAGTCTTATCGCCCTGTCACCCATCAGGCGCTATATCAGTTATTGCCCTTATCGTTTTTAATCCTGTCGTGTCTCTGCAGTGCCACAGGTTTCCCGTCGGTAGGATGTATTATTCAGTCATTTAAACGGGAGACCATTATTTTATGAGGCGCTGTTTAAACTTCTAATGACTTTTAATTGCGCGTATAGTTTATTAGGTACACGATCTAGTCTAAGATCTGAAGGACCCAGCGCTAAAATTTATGGCAGCTTGTATGGGCTATACCAAACTTCTTAGATCTAAAACGATCAATTAACACTTGCCAACGACATTTCACAACTGCACTAATGCCAAAAGGAAATAGCGGATATAATTGAATACATATTTATTGCAGAGATAACCTCGAAAATGTCTTTATCAAAGTTTAATTCTTTTAGTATAATCAGAAAACGCACCCCTGCAGGACAAGAAGTAACTTTGATCAGACGTCATTAGGCTTTACACACAACACTCTGGATTAAAACGCAGGCCAGCCGTTAAGTAAAAATTGTACAGATTTTGATAAGAAAATGCTCCAACCTTTTGTAATGACTCTTACATGAGTCAGTGAAACTTGTACAGTAGGTTACATGTAGATCTGTAACCGCCAGACTCCTTCAGCGGTTATTTTAGACTGCAAACTATGCTTCTGTGATGTGAGACAGACTGTCATACCACTCTAGAAGCATTTCACTAAATTTTCCAGTGTACTGCTGCTTCTTTGAAATTTATTTAACTCCCCTTGCGGAAAAAGTAGATATGCAGACAACTGCTCCAAACAGCTGTTGGCTAGATGCGTTCATCCACACTGATACACGTTTTTTTGCTTGTGTTAAGACAGCTACATAATTTCACAAAGAAAGCATTTTCATGATAATTTACGAGCTGCAGACACTAGTAGTGTACAGTATAGGTTACATGTAGACACTAGTACCGAACCGATATCGCGATATTCAGAAAAACGAAATTGACACCGAAGTGAGTATTTATAAACGAAAAAATACTGGAAACCAAAGATTAAAACCGAAAAACTGAAAAGTCGGTATACGCAGATGGCTAGTACCAAAATGTTAAATCCCTCACGGACACTATTTTCGTCTGTGAAGATACTTTGCCTTGGTGCAAGTGTTGATGTTGATTAATACACGTGTATCCTGTCACTGAAACAGAAAGTCTCATCTCCTTGTTAGACCAGAGTAAATGACGCTTTATGTAGCGCAAGTTGTGGCGTCGTGCACTGCACTTGAACCAGAAGGCAGCAATTCATTCCAGTGGTGGGCCGCAATCCAGTCGAAATTTTTGTAAATGTGACCCATGGCATGTCGCTTCAGGTCGAGTTTGGAAATCAGCCACGAAATCGATCTATATCTAGTGGGAATCTTCTCCAGGTGTGGGCTAGTGTGCTGTAACAGATGCTCATCGCGCACTCCACAACATGTTGAACAATTAGGCCTAGTATTTTTGCGCAGACTGCGAAAAAATCAAGATCGAACTTGTTCGTCAAATACTGGACATCCGTAGGCCTATTTTACTGCAGCCCTGTATTAGCCTAAAAATCACTCTTCAGTCAGTTGCTTCTTTCCTTTGTATCTGAAGCATCGTGTGCAGAATTACAGACAGTTTAAGAATTGATGATCACATTTTAACACACAAAATACAATTTTAATTGCTAGCATATAATTTTATTACTGTAACACAGCACTGATCACTCTACTGTTGCAAATTGCATACTGCTCAACGGCCTAATCGGACTAGAAACGAACAGGACAAAGAATACATTAAAACAGCAAACCGACATCGATATCGCGATATTTATAAAATAGAAACCGGTATCCAACCGACTGAAAAAATACGGAAAAAATACCGAAAACCGATACAGACTTAAAAACGGGTATCAACCCAGTTCTAGTAGACACCAGATAGGGTTTGATGTCGCCTCTTGCTATTTTGGTCATCCGATGAATACAGAGGACCGACTGCCCAAATGTAGTAATTTTTTAGTAAACAGCTTTCTGGCGTTTGATTGATTTATTGATTGAATTATTCATCCTTGAGCGAACGTAAGAAAGCGATTGGCCCTTTTGATTGTAGACTCTGGGTCGTTGAGCAGCGAGTCAAATGGGGCGCAGCAGAAAACCACTTAGTGAGCACTCAACTGGTGAGCGTTGTCATTGTTATCATAAGACCTTCACTCAACTGTCCGATCCCCTGCGGCTAATTGAGAGGATATGCGACCCATAGATTGTTTAATGGGCGAGTCCCATGGGCAAAATAAACGTATAAATTCGAAATATTTCATCTCCAACCGATCAAATGCTAAAACGCTATTCATCACACACGCGCGCGGACACACACAACGGGCCGCAGATACATACACATCGGGTCTTTTCCCTAGAACTGTGCACTGGACCTCGAACTGATAACGCTCTATATGGCGGACCACAAAGGCCGGGAAGCCGGTGGGAGACGATGGGGACGGGGTTTATGTTCTCCAGCGCTGTTTTAATGTCCATTTCCACAATCCAGAAAGATTAGACCGCGGGCTATAGACGAGGAAACCCAAGTTACCAGAAATTATACGAGGACGACAACATTATAAGACACTGGAGTATATAAAGCCCCGTCCCCTTCGTCTTCCACCGACCTTTGCTGCCGTGGCGGCGGCGAGAGGCGTGTCTGCCCCGTAATTCCTCCCTCATCCTATAGTTTTTCAAAGGGTATGGCCCATAGCTGAGCATCGCCTAGCCCCATATCTCGCTTTCTTGTGTTGATATTTCACGAAGGCGGCGTGGCCACAGATAGGGTGTTGTAAATTGTTCAGAAAAAGGCTTGCACAAGATGTAAGCATTGGCAGCCAGTCTACAGCAGCTGTGCAGACAGCGGCCGGTAAAGGCTTTAGGCCTAAAGGAAGAGAGGTTAGATACGTAGGCTCATATCTCGTCGGTTGACGATGGAGAGCGCATTGAATAAGGCCTGGCCTAGCCGATAGGCCTGTTAGGATCTCGTCAGGCTTAGGAAAGGTCGGGACTACTTTAATTGGTGCAGAGTAATATCAGAAATGTTAAAGCCGGCGTCGTGCTTTGGGCCTATGACTGGCTTAACGGAGCAATCTTATGCCAAGAGTTTACGCGATTTGCCTTCGGTCAACGCCCACAAGGACACGCCCAACAATGCATATTCATTACATAGGCAAATATGGATTACCCTTATTATGATACGCCGCGATCTGATTAGCGTATATGCACATGGTAGGCATGCAGATGTAATGTAACTGGATCTTCATGTGGCGCATTTATAAATACAAAGGGCGAAGATTAGTTGAGAATGCTGTCTGCTTTAAGATAGCATTGGGTTGCACTGAACAGAGCAATAAGATCCTAGTTTTTGAGACCTCATACAAGGGGCAACATCTGAGTTTAGCACCAAAATGCTGACTTGTATCAAAACAAACGCACTGAGGCGTAGATGACCAGAACAATTTGGCGCTATAGAAATCCTGTGTGTGCACAGACAACTAATATCGCTGCTGTCGTGCTCAAATCGGAATCTGGGAATAATTGCCCATCTGACCTATCGCCGCCATTTGTCATTTTGTAGCGCCAGTAGGCGGAAGCGCGTGCATGGATGAGTTGAAGGGGCGGGGTCGGGGGTCAAGGGTTAAAAGCTGTACGACGACTAGGCGTGCACACCCCACAAGGCCAATTGACCCCGGATTTGAGGCCGAGGGGCGGCCGTAAGCCGGCAACGATCGACGATTATCGGCCGACGATCGCGACCCCTAGCGACAGAAGGGAGCAAACTCTGGCGGCCGATGGAAGCGACATCACGTGGCTGGTAGCAGCGACTTCTCGCGGCGGAAACGGCCGTCCCACGTGGCCAGTGACCTCGAGTGACACGAGGGAGCAGACACTAGCTGGCGCTAGCAGCGATCTCTGGCCATGACGACACCTAGCGATGGAAGACCGAAACAGACGACTATCGGGTGGCGACATCTGACGACAACGATGAGATTTCTTGACCGATACCTCCGCCAACCACGACGGACGGAAGCACCAGAGATTATTGGTCTTTTCTATACAAATATTGGGTTACATTAGAACAGAAGACCACAACTAAACACTTCTGATCTTTCTGAGAGTTGAGTGTAATATCTCGCTCCTTCAGATTCCGTGTCCGAATTGCATAAGTGTAATGGAATGTAAGCTAATCGATTTCGTGACAATGGCTACGCATCAACATAATTGCTCATCTGCCCTATACATGGCAGCCTACATCCGAAACGATATTCAAAGGAATATATGTACTGCCGACCATCTACCAACTCACTCGAATTAGCATCTGTAATATTATGTACGTGTACTTGGATGTGTTGCTGTTCCTGTCTCTGTGTCTGTCTGTCTGCTTGTCTGTCTGTTTGTCTGTCTGTCTCAGTGGAGTCAGAGAAAGACACAGACACAAATATAAACGATGCCAGATGTTGATTGTATAGATTAAAAATTATTTACTGCAAACGGATGAACTTGTTCTTAACGAAACTGACACAAATAATTCAGCCGAGGGAGAAGTTGGTCTGTCTTTGAGTGGTAGTGACAAGGCGCTATACCAGTGCCCATACATACATACATACATACATACATACATACATAAATACATAAATATATAGCTGTATCTGTAATCAACGTCCCCTCTAAGCCGCGCGCGCACGACGTTTGAGGATAACGCGCACAACAGTTTTCAACCAGCACACACATTTGGTGAGCGTTCAGGTTACTAAACGGTTAAATTTAGCTCAATGTTACTGCTTTTGGCATATTTAGCCTACTATGCTCAGAATCTAAAGTTTCCATACCCTATATTGCGAAACCTTACTGCCCGCTTACTCTGTAAGAATCATTTCAGCCTTGTCTGCATACTACATTTGGCCAAATAGCTGGTCACCAGTTGTCACCGGTCACACGGTCCGCCATGTCTGTACTATGAACTCCAGCCTCTATGTGATGGATGCTCGATTCAGGGGTCCAAGCTTGAATGATTATCTCCCTCAACTGGTTGTGTGGTCGCAAGTATATCATGTGATTCTGTCTGCATTTTATTTAGCTCTTTTTCAATAGTACAGTCACTGTTGGTCAGTAAGATTATTTTATACTTATAGCTTACTGTACCTGACTGAAGGCCTGTATACCCTTTAAGTTCGACAGTTTCGATTAAATAAAACATCTCAAAACGAAAATTATCCGACAGCAGTTTTTTGGCTATAAAAACAACTTGTGAGTGATTTAAGATAGAGCGGTTAAACTAATATATATCGAGGCTAAATTGTTGCCGTTGCCATGGGTTAAGAACGCAAACCGCTATGTTAAAGAAAGCGTTACACATTGTGACAATTCTGACGACGTTATTTGCAGTATATGCGCGAAAGCCAACGCTCATAACAGCTTAACCCCTGCAGCCTTTGTGAATTATGGAAGTTGGATTATTTAAAGCGACATATGCTTACAAAACGTATGTAGATTCCGTTACAAAAGTCGCAATATAGATAAAAGAGACATTTTCATAGGTGTTCCTGGAATCGACCATGCAGCCTATTACACATGCGTTGAAGAAATCAACTGGATCATATTTATGCTTGTTGGCAATCGCACAAAGGGGTTGTCCATTAAGGACGTCCGAAAAGGGTGAAGGGAGGGGACAAAACAAGCGACAAAAGGAGAGGTTATGCCCAGTGCGGTCGCCTAAGTCAAAATTTGGTACATACTGTTACTTTCAGTGCCTTAAACACCAACGGAGTCCCACTGCTGGACGCGGCAGCATCAGAGTACCTCACTCTGAATCACAGTTAGCCATGCAAGATCAACAGTGAAGCTTATTCATCAATAGGCCTTAGTGCTCCGTTGGAATGCGGACGTCCGCAAAGTGGATGGAGAGGGTAATGCCAAATGCGGACATGAGCGGACCAGCGGAGGTATGGTCAAAAGTAGGTCACTTTTGAGGACGTTCTCTGTGAACAATCCCAAAGACAAATGAGAGATCTATCTTAATACAAGTTCAACTTGTCCTCGGTCTTTCTATTTTAAACAACGTGATTTTATGGCCATTTAGTAGCAGATGTGCATTCTTGCACGAACCAGAGAACCCAAATGTTACAGTCCAAGCGGTAGGTATACGCCAGGGCGCGCACGGCGGAAAAATAAAGGAAACAATGTCTGTGATAGGCCACGCACTGACCGCAAGTCTATGTAATTATACACAGTCTGTATAATTATTTTGTGTCTATGTATATGTGAGTTATATATATATATATAAGCTTATGTATTCAAGGATATACATCTACAAACTATTCAAGATGAAAACTTCGAGCGCGGTAGGCGTACCATGTCTTAAGTCTGATACAAGTTTACACTAAATAAGCTTCTTAGGTATTCAGTTAATCTGAATACAAAGAAAGCGAAGACAATTATCGATAAATTAAGCATTCCAGCTCGGTAACGCGAAACTGTTGGCAATGGTGGCTGCAGGTAGAAACATTATCATTACGTTGAACGCAGCAAATATTATATGGAACGAATTCACCACATTGGCTGTAAATCTATATACATATATATACATATATATATACACATATATATAGTTCGTGGAAATGATGTCCATGATATGTAATTCGGCATTCATCATTAATTCACGACTTGCTAATTATTTCAGCTTAGAATGCTATTAAATATCTCGGCAACCCAATCCAATCGAAATAAGTTAGACATGTTTGCCACCTATGCATAGGTCCTTTAATATGAAAGCATAATATATATGTATATGTGTATATACATGGCGTCTGTTTTATCAATTAGCATTATCAATAATGCGTATATATTAGCCATAATGTATGTATAGGCAACGTCTGAACAGTAGCATGTTCAAACATGGCATCCATAGGCTACATATACTACGATGCATGCCGGATTAAATGCGCATATATAGAGAAGCTAAAATTAAAAACACCATGACGTCATTTAATCCGTACAACTTCATATATGGTTACGATATCACGAACTGCGTCTTATAAATTGTATGTAACAATTCGTCACATATGTAGCTGCGTATGTAATTTGTCTAACTAAGCTACCCTACACATTGAATGTTGGTGGTGGTGGTGGTGGTGGTGGTGGTGGTGGTGGTGGTGGTGGTGGTGGTGGTGGTGGTGGTGGTGGTGGTGGTGGTGGTGGTGGTGGTGGTGGTGGTGGTGGTGGTGGTGGTGGTGGTGGTGGTGGTGGTGGTGGTGGTGGTGGTGGTGGTGGTGGTGGTGGTGGTGGTGGTGGTGGTGGTGGTGCTGGTACGTTCGTCTAGTAAACATGTTTGCCCCATAATGTCTTCGTCAGTATACAGTGTGTGTGACTTTGTCTCCCGCGTTCGTGGGGCCTTCGGCGAAGGAATTCGGCGATGGTCGAGACTTGCAAAACATTCGGACAGTCGATCGAACTTCAATTTTTAGACAAAACCAAGCGTAAAATGATTTGACGCTATAAAAACCTTGCAATAAGTAAAAATATTATATCAGATACGAACAATACAATAACTTAAGTATGAAAAAATTATCACAAATAATTATATCATAAATATATGACAATAATAATAATAATAATAATAATAATAATAATAATAATAATAATATTGTTATTATACTATACTACATACATATATATATATGACTGTATGTATGTATATGTATATCACCATATAGTTGTTCTTGCATCAACTTGTACAATACATTCCTACAACTGTCCCGAAACACAAAGGATAATATGCAGTTTTGCATACATACATAGCTGAAAAAATCAACGAGAAGCAATCGAGTGATATTTGTTTGATTGGCGCATCATCAATGGATACGGATTCTTGTAAGGTGGATTTGTACTTACTGGACCCGGTTTCATCTTCTTCAGCCTCCAGATGTCGCGGCTTCAGCTGCTTCCGGCGCGACATTCTCTACTTCGCGCACGTCGACCCGTTTCCGGTCGAAGCCGCCGACGCAAACGATCCCAAAGGACGAAGGACTTACACGCCAGTTAAATCCGGTTACTCTATCCAAACCAGGTCAGAGTCGTCCAATCCCAGATCGATCTCTCCAGTGCCAGTTCGATCCCTCCGGTGCCAGGCCTTTATTCCCCACTCGGCTCTTCCAACCGATTCCTCCAATCCCAATCGAATTCCTCCGATACCAGGAAAACGTCCGTCTGCTATGATATATCTATATATACATACATACACACACACACACACTCAATACACTCGGATATAGTTAGCAATCGTCTGATTTTTGGCGCCTAATCCGCTCTCAGCGAGTGGTTTGCCCGTCGCCCTCTGTCGCCGAAACTAAGACCGACCGGCGAATGACGACGACGACGCGAAAGACGTCCCTACCCGACAGAAATCTACGAATTATGATATCAACGGCGGCGCAAAGGCCGTCGTTCCTGCGGAGGAGCAGCAGCGGCGGACACGGAGGCCGAGAGCGCGCGGGCCTCTCAGCTGCGGCTCGGTCCGTCAGACGTGCGCCGTCACTGCAGCGCGGCCGATCGAGGAGGAGACGTCGCCGGCGCCCCATACATCGCGTATTATGATAATTGGGGTGAGTGAGTGGCGTATGGCGCGCCGTCATTTCATTCGTTGTTTTCGGCGGCGGTGGAGGTGGCGGCGCTGCTGACGAACAGAGGAGAGGGGGGCTTCGCGTGCTTCGCTGGGTCGGCGAAAAATGGCCGGCGTGGACTGATTAATGCCGGGTATAAACGGACTGACGGAAGGACGGACGGACGGATGGATTGATGGACGAATGGATGTAGGATGGCGGCGATGGATGAGGAGAGGTGCGGTAGGGAGGGTAGGGGAGAATGGACCAGGCAAAGTGGTTTTAGCTCTTCCATACATTGGGAAAAAAGGGCGTATGAAAGCTAGAGAAAGGGCACAAAAAGACAGACTGACAGACAGACAGTCAGACAGACAGACAGACAGACACACACACAAACACACACACACGGATAGAGTGAAGAGAGAGACAGCGACAGAGACTGAGACAGAACAAGGACAAAGATGATAGACAAAAGGGCGCATAGACAGACGCAAAGGGGCAGACACTTTTGTTTCTCTTTCTTTCCTCAGTTTCTTTCACTCATCTTTCGTCCCGCCTTCCGTCCTTTCATCCATCCATCATCCTTCCGTTTTTGTCTCTGTCTGTGGCTGTCTCTCTCTCTCTGTGTCTCCTCTCCCCCGTTTCACTTACTCTGCTATTTGGTAATGCATTATTTGCGTGCTTCAACTCCTTTTGCCTTCCGCCCGAGGAGGCCAAATGCGCCCTCGTAGCCTTCCACCCCACTTCCCCTAATTCGCTTCCTATTCCATTCACTCCCTGCCCTTCTTCATATTGCGCACGCGTGTCGTCGACTCGTAATAAATACATATTTGTTGCCGGTTTCCGGGCCGGGCTCGGGTCGTTAGTCGAGTCCCATTAGCGATTTCATTCCGCCTTCGTTCGATCCGCCCGCCTTTCCGCGCTCTTCCGGACTCCATCACAAATCATATTTAGGCGATTACACGATCCCACTGAGCCAGCCCTCTCCCCGGCCGGCCCAGGACTCCCGGCCCCGACCGGCTTGCGAGGCAGCCCGCCCCGCTGGCCGCCTTCCGCCTGCGCAGCTGGGCGCCCGTCCGTCGGTCCGTCCGTCAAAGATGTGGAATATTAAATCACGATGAGACATTTATATTCAATCAAAAAGGGTCGGGGGTAATCGACGTTGGAGCACGTGCGAGAACGCTTGAGAAATGCGACGAAAGACGAGATATCACGCCTCTGCGCGATCAGCCACTTATCGCGATATCCAGGACAACCCAGCCACCCGCCGCCGAGACCACCCGCTCGCTCTTCCACCCTTTCTTCTGTCGCTTTTGTTCCGCTTGCTCCAGTATCTAGCAGGACCACCAGACCACGTGTATCCACTCAGTGAACGCTTTGTGACACATCCGCCATATGTGTCTTTACACAGAGAGAGAGAGAGAGAGAGAGAGAGAGACAGACAGACAGACAGACAGACAGACAGAGAGACAGAGAGACAGAGAGACAGAGAGACAGAGAGACAGAGAGACAGAGAGACAGAGACAGAGACAGAGACAGAGACAGAGACAGAGACAGAGACAGAGACAGAGATAGAGACAGAGACAGAGACAGAGACAGAGAAAGAAAGAAAGAAAAAGAGAAGCAGTCAGACAGACAGACAGACACAGACGGACAGACACAGACAGACAGACAACAACCAGAGATAGAGACAGAGACAGAGAGAAACAGAGAGACAGAGACAGAGACAGACAGACAGAGACAGCTACAGAGACAGAGACAGAGAAGCGCTACATAAATTGCAAATACATAGCGCATATCTGTTTATTCCACTTCCTGGAATAACTAGGTCGACGTGTCCCACTTGTTCATCCTTTCCATGGTTTCCCTCCCTCCGCATCTTCCTTTGTCCACTTCTTTGATTAACCAGATCCAGCAACCACTTAGCCCACGCGCCCCTATCCGACGATCCTTCGAGCCTTCCCCACTGCCTCCAATATCCCGGGTCATCTGCCTCTCCAGACCCTTCGGCTGCTGCCTCCATCCTTTACTTCATCCACCTCTTCCAGTCCATCCATCCTAGGCAGAACATCCACGAACACAACTAACAGGGGCGCTTCATTCTACTTTGTCACTTCACTGCACTACGCCACATTACGATACAATACAATACAATTTAATACAATACAATGCAATACAATACATTATAATGCAATACAATACAATATGCAGTGTAATACAATATGCAGTGCAATACAATTTAATACAATATAATACAATACAATGCAATGCAATACAATACGATTTAATACAATACAATGAACTACAATACATTATAATGCAATACAATACAATATAATGCAATGCAATACAATACAATATATTTTAATACAATGCAAAGCAATATAATGCACGACACTGTATTAGGCCTAACTAGTAATTAGAGTGATTTCAACGAATTTGTTAAGGACTTTATTTCACTCCAATGTTTACTCTAGAGATCTGATTTTCCTGCTGATAAGGCAGCATTGCCTGAAATTTCAGTGTTGCCTTCTCCTGGAGCCGCTTGTGCTTTCATTCCTGCCTCTAGCTGGGATTAACCGTGATCGTTTAGTTTCTGGCCCATTCTTATTCTCAGTGCCCTAGAGGTCATTGCGTGAACTCAAACTCACCTGGACGTCATCAAGGTGACCTGTTTGCACCCGGCTCTTGGGTCATATGTCACAGCCACAACTTTTTCCTGAGCGTCGAAAGCATCTCCTTTGCTTACTCACTCAACGAGGTTAAAGTCAGTAAGTCAGTCAATCGTAGCAGAAGTCACGGTGTCACTCTGATATGTGAATAAGGAAGCTTTCTTCGACACATCTTCATTTGCGATTCATTCATCGTTTGCGTTTCTTACAGGTATGAAGCAGCTGTCTTTTCTCCATGCGTCGTCACAGACACCGTTGGAACCTCACAAAAGCCTTCGGAGTCCTTTGACCGAGGTCGGTTTGTTTCCGCCGCTAAACGCTCTTCTTCAGGCTCTCAATTCATCTTCATATTTCATCTTCATGCTATTCGTCTACAAGCAAACGATCTCTGTCTAGAGGAGTGGCATGGCGGTTAATCTAATCTGATCTTTTCTAATATTTTCTAATCTAATCTTTTCTAATTCAATCTAACCTAATCTAGTTTAGTTTAATATAGTCCAGTCCAGTCCAATTCAGTCCAATCTAATCTAATCTAATCTAAAGACTTCTATAGCACCTTCATCATGATGCACAAGGCATCAGTCACGTGAGATCGAAGTCAGAATTCACAATTCGTGGGAGAAGCCCAGTCGAAATCCGATGGTTCGGGGAACAGATGGAAACAGGTGGGACGGGGAAATTGTTTGCTAAGCGGTTAAAGCGCAGGACGTTTACCTCTACGGACTGATTTCGACCCTCGATGCGTTCAGAGGGATATAAACAAAGGTCACATTGTCGAACTGCACGAGCGAAACCAACATGCATCATATTCTAACTATTTTCAGCTCATCCTATATAGATAGATCTCACGTTTGAAACTAGACAGCTATCTTCAGGACGCCTGAGAAGTCCATCAAGTGCCACATAATATTATTTTATTAGCCTCGGCGCATGAGATCGCGTCGCTAGTCCGCTCCGTAGCCGTCTGATCTTCCCACCAACGACAATGAGCTGTCGATGTACTTATAGCTTCTAACTTAGCTCGATAGAGGCGCTAGGTCCTTAAATCCAACATTGTCTAAAAATGCAGACATTGACGTGGCCATACAATATTATCTGCTTCCATCCATATGCGCCCAGAGTACCTATAGGAAGCTGATTGTGATGGAGAACAGTGATGAACTTGTAAATTGATGGCATACATCTGCAGCTTGATACAGTTCGTAAAATTTAATCGTAAACTCCAAGTGTCTAAAGCACTACTTAAAGCTAAGCTCAGGGCACCATCGTATTCAAGAGAGCTGCGTCAAGTCAGAGGAGTTGTCCAAAGATGTCACGTCAAGAACCAAGGCTGGTTCTCAGAATACTGAGAAAGAAGGGGAGAGAAGCTGTTAGGGTGGGTTGTGTTTACGCTGAGAACAGTTGCCTATAACTAAGGGGGAGGATGAGTGATGCGGCCATCTTGGGGAGGCACTGTCCAATGGGGCGGTAAAGAGAGCGACAAAATGAAAAATTTAAAGACATTTTATCGTCTGAACCGAAAATTTCAATGGTGATTACACAAAAGACAACGAAAACCAACGTCGAAAAGCTCTAAAAACTGTGCCGATGAAACACTTCAGACTCGATATGCCGCTTCCCTCAATTTCGGTGAAGTTCTCAAAGAATTTGCAGCTATCGAGGCTAGAGAAGTTTTGTTTTGAGGTTTTGATGTCATGCTATTATGTCATTGATTATAGTTCAAAGCATGACGTATCTCGAAATTGCTGCTCTACGTTAAAATTCAAAATTTCTGAAATATTGGAGGCGATCGCCATCACTCGCCCCGGCCCCCAAAACATCTGGCTATGCGCCACTGGCCTCATAGTCACATTTGGGGAAGGTGAAGAAGCAGGAGGAGAAGGAGGAGAAGGAGAAGGAGAAGGGGGAGGAAGAATATGAGGAAGAGGAGGGGAGCAGAAGAAGGAGGAGCAGGAGAGGAGAAGCAGGGGCGGAGGAGGAGGCGCAGGAGGCGGAGGAGAAGCAGAAGCGGAAGAAGAAGAAGAAGAAAAGAAGATAAAGGAGGAGGAGGAGAAAACGAAGAAGATGAAGAGGAAGAGGAAAAAGAAAAAGAACAGTCTTAGCCATTTAATTTCTTTGGTCTCGGCTTATGCGCGTCCTCTTTCTTTGCAGCCTGATCTGTTACGTGAGTAATGTTTAACGGATGTGCGAATTGTGATTTATTATAACTAGGCCTACTAGATAAAATATGCGTTTGAATTTTCCGGCCACGCTACTAGACGGTGCCAGCTGTAAATCTCGATGAGATTTACAGGTTCAGCCAGTGATGGACACTAACTATTTCAAAAATAGTTTAACTACAACTATTTTTAAAATACTCTTGAAGTAATTAAACCAGTAATTAGTTACTAGTTTAGAAAAGTGTCTAATTTATTTTAAAACTTCTTTTGTAACTATTTTTGCTCATACCTTAAGATGGGGATCGAGTTGTTGACAGGTGTAATTGATACCCAATTATAATTAATTGATCTTCGCTTTAAAAGAAAACAGTATGCAATATTCTAGTCATTATCAATTCAGTTAATTCATGATCAGACGTGTTGACGATATTTCGTGATTGTCAATGATCGGGTTTCGAACCGTCGACTTGCCCGATTCGTAGTGTAGCGTTAACTTGAGTAAAGTCACAAGGTTTTTTCAATTTGCTGACTACGTTCAGACGATGGCTGTTCAATGACCTGTAATTATACAACAGTCTTGCCGACTGTGACAGAAAATGATTTTGGGAAACTGGAGACAAGTTAGAAAGAATGCAATTAGAAAACTCTTTTGCTGAAAAAGTAGTTTAAAATAGTTAACTACAAATTGAGAATGTGTACTTTAACTACTAGGTAAAACTAGGGTTCTCAGGTGTCTGGTTTTGTTTTTGTGCCATCTGTCCTGGGAAAAATCAAAGTTAATACAGGGCACATGAGTTCGGGTATTTTTACTAACCGCTAAGGTTTGTATAATTTTTACCAAAGCTATTCAAACTCAAAGTCACTTCCCATTATTAGGCTAGACATGGAGACAGCTGCTAATGTGACACAGATTTCTCCTTGACTTTCTTATCTGGCAATTAAATCCTTTCCTAAATGTGACTTTAAGTAAGCATTATTTTAGTTTTAATCATTTTATTGCCTTAATTCTGAGAGCAGTAAGCAATTTTTGTTTGATGCTCTGTCGTGAGGATAACTACATGGTAAGCTTGGCTACTTGGTCAGACTCTCGTATACAGTTTGTAGCAAAATACATGTCATCAACACATGTATCAGGCATTTTCTTCTTCCTTCTTATCTTCCTTCTTTTCTTCTTCCTCTTATCTCTCTTTCTGCTACAATCCAAAACACCACCCACCGTAGATGCCACGCTGTCTCTCTGTCTAACTTTTTGATCTTGACCTGGAACCGAACCCTTTTGCCTATCGATTTTGTTTTGACTGAGCTCCTGTCAATAAGTTAACTACTGTCCCTCACTAGATTCAGATGATAAAATTATTCGACCAAAAATCAAACTATTGAACAGTTTTCAAATTTCATTTTTGAAATCTCATATACATGTACATGTAAAATAATGTAAGAGAACAAGTAAGCAGGAACGTTGCAAATGTTGGTAAATGATTTCGAACGCATGCAGGCCAAGTTGAAAGCCGAGTGAGCGATAATAGATGTCATCTGCGGACTACATTGTTTCCTTTCGTAATCCGATCCACCGAGCTATGACAATGACCCAGTCGTTGGTGGTGCCCCAAACGGCGCATTTGGCACCATTTGTATGCGCAGTTCATATATAGTCTGACCTGCAAATGCACTCATTGATATATACTCCCCGCTCAACACAGGTATAGCGTTCTACTTAAAACTCCACCTCCGTGTATAAGTTCAGCATAATTAGCATAGTCGTGTAATAATCGGCGTGGTTAATGAATGTCCAGGGCTGGCGTCCAGTCTGGTCAGTTTGTCGCAGTGACCAGCGTCAGCTATTCTATATGGATCGAATGAAGTCATGGAACGAAATATACGACCGACGGAAGTACGTCGCACGGCGTTTATCAGCAGAGCGGGGAACCAGAACATTCCGCCATTTTGCATGCATACGCATACACGACGACGGCGTTGCATGCTCGGCTGCTGTTCGTCCGATATAAATCAATAACTTGGTAAATTATCTTAATTAGATTACTGTCAGAACACTCTACCGCGTTCCACGCACAACGTTTCATGTTGTGACGATCGCTACGGAAATTCTGAGCTTGGCAAATAATATGTTGATACAGCTGCACATATGTTGACAATTTGGCTGCAACCAGTCATCAAGATATCGCAAACGCCTCCAACAAATGACTTCATGATCGTAATCTCGTATTAAAATCACAGACCCGAAGTAAGTAAGTAAGTAAGTAAATAAGTAAGTAAGTAATGCATTTGTTAACACGCCATATGCCCGTCGGCTGAGCGAGGAATCTCAGGCGTGGGTGTGTCATGGTGGTCAGACAACAAAAGCAAGACGATACAAATAGGTCTTAAGTCACTTACGAATGTGTCTAGCGAAATATTTTTGTGAGTAATGTAAACAGGGAGACTATTCTAGATGGCTGGTGCAAAATTGCTGAATCCATGTCGTGAGAATTCAGACCGATAGTCTCTGATGTCAGATAGAGACAGATCATAAGAAATCATAAGACCACAAGAAACCACTTCTAAGAACAAAAGACGCTATGACCTACAGGCGGAGCCAGGATTTGCAGTTAGGGGCAGTTAAACAAAGTTGAGTCTAGGTGTAATGACTATGAGAAAGTAGTCGTGTAATAGACGTGCAGTAAACATCAGTCCGCCATGTTTCAAGACGGGGATTACATCCATTGCGTCCCTCTGAATCCGCCATTGCATTCCAAAAACCAATTCAGGAAGAGAATATATTAATGTTCAGTAACTGGAAGCCGGATGGATAACTGTGCACTTAAGCCGAAAGATAGCGCGGCTAAGCTTCTGAGGATTTTCTGCTAACAAGCGTGCCATCTTTATCTATGTGTGACATAAGAATAGAGGAGAGAAAATTTAGGTTGTCTCAGGCAATTCTACATTGCGTTGAATCACTTGTTGGTATCGTTAACATCAAAACAAATACAACTCCAAAGTCACTGTTGAAAATTTGTAAACAGGGCGAAACTACGCATAAGAATCTCTGTGTTGGCAATCAAAACTAAGTCATATGAAGGCGATACATAAATTCTCCATCACAGAATACATCAGGTGTAAATTATACCTCAAACCTACATTAAAGTCAAATTTATATGCTGAAGTTTCGAGTCTGTCAGTGAGAGAGTCATGCAGTCAGTCAGTCACTGCATAGATATCGTACATTGTATGATCTCTATAAATCTTCAATAAGTCGGTCGATTGACCTATCATTCATTCATTCATTCATTCATTCATTCAGTCAGTCAGTCAGTCAGTCAGTCAGTTAGTCAGTCAGTCAGTCAGTCAGTCAGTCAGTCAGTCAGTCAGTCAGTCAGTCAGTCAGTCAGTCAGTAAATTCAGTCGTTTATTTATTCATTCATTCAGCAAATCAGCCGGTAAATTTATTCATTCGTTTGTTTATTACTTAATTACCTCAGTCAGTCAACCAGCCAGCCAGTCAGTTAGTGAATTCATTCATTTGTTCGTTTATTTATTCTTTCTTTCTTTCTTTCTTTTAGTCAGTTAGTGAGTCAGTCAGTCAGTCAGGCAGTCAGTCAGTCAGTCAGTCAGTCAGTCAGTCAGTTGTTCTATCAGACAGGAATTCTGTCCGTTTTCGGTCGAGCTGTCATTCAGTCAGTCAGTCTGTAGGTCCGTCGGTCGGTCGGTCGGTCGGTCGGTAGGGCGGTCTATTAGTCTGCAATCTGTCTCTGTTCATTTATGTCAGTCTGTCTGTCGGTTTGTCTGTCTGTGTTTGTCTGTGAGTGTCGGTGTTTTCGGCAAAAAGCAATCGGCATGCATGTCTATTTGTCCACGGAGACCTGAAGACACGCAGTCCTGGGAAAATGCGGAATAGAATGACAGCGTCAATAACGCACTCGATCTGTTGCGATGGCAAATGAGAAAAAGCAGAACTGAGTCTTCTATTCTGAATTTTGCGAATCCGAATAAAGTCCACGTTAGAAATGGACTTCTCAGGCAGTTAAGCCCCTCAATCTGACTATCTGTTTATAAGACATATCAGTCATAAACACATCTCTTGCTCTCTCCACATATATAAACATGTTTGTCTGCATTGGACACACACACACACACAAACACGCACGTACACATATATATGCATATATACAGGCTATATACATATGTCGTATACATATGCCTAACCAGATACATAGGACCAAAGACCAGCGAAAATTAACAGATAGGCTGTATTCGATTTTAGGTTATAGCTATTGCACAGCATCGGACTAATCCTGCCGTTGCCGACTTCTGGGGTTCTTAGTGGCTTCCCACAGCGACCCTCGGATTTAGGGGCTGTGTAAAGTCTTTATGGTTCTTTTCCAATAGCAGAGAGATTAAAAAATTACTACGGTCGAAGACGGCTGATGATAGACAGCAGATGTCAATACAATACATAGAATTCGATACATTAGAACGCAGTAGAATAGAAAAGAATTACAATACGAGACGATAGGTTCGTGACACAACAAAATGCAATCTCAGGCATCATACCCATTAGAAAAATACACGTTATACTTGCACAATAGGCTACGAGTAAATAATACAGTCAGCACTATCGTTGTGCTAGCATAAAAATACAGACAAGTCGATTAGTTAGTAATTTCTTGTATTTACTGTGCTGTTTAAGCTACTCAGTCCGTCAATTCAAAGTAAAAGAGAGGCTGATAAGAAAGACAGACAATTTATGGGTACATATAGACAGCATAAAAGGTATTTTATATGCGTTTATATCAGCCATCTTGTATAGAACTTTGCCCCGTTCTTAAAAGCATCCTTTCGTTCTGAGTTGTTATGCCATTCTGAACCTGGGCTTACAAGTATACTGACAGACAAGATGGAGTGTGATATGACTCAGGCTCGTGTCATTTTGCCTCAGATGACTCACGAGCCATTTGGCAAAAGTTTAATTCGTAATATCCTATGGGTGTACTGTACACTCGAAGGATAGTCTAAGGCCACCTGCAGTCTGCGTCTGCGGTATAAATCCATGCCATGCATGCATCAATCCATCTCTCGGCTTCCTTGGCATGGAAAGGCTGCAACAATGGCGCCGAGAAGCAGAGGAAGAAGAGCAGTGGCCTGCAGGCAGCCACTTGAAAGTCTTTGAGTCTAAGAAGCTGTAAAAACAAGTCAATCTCTGGAAAACGAAGAAGAAGATGGCAACAAAAGCTAATCGAAGACAAACAATAAAGCACTATTATATATACACGTACACATACGTATATATATATTCGACCAGGTATTTGTGTGTTTATATATATTGTTGTATTGTTGGCATAAGTGCTCTTCAGAATGACACTAGACAGATTTTCTGGAAAGGCTATCTGTGCAGCTAAGCTTTCGGCCGGCGATATTTGCAGGCAAATTATACAGATGTTAACTACTGCGGGGCTTCTGTAGGCTACCTAAGCCCCGAAGATATCAACGCATCCCACTAATGTGCTCTTCTTCTTATTCTTGTTCTTCTGGTTCTTGCTCTTCTGGTTCTTGTTGCACTTCTTGTTCTCCTCCTCCTCCTCCTCCTTCTTCTTAGTTTTTCCTTCTCCTTCTCCTCCTCTTTGTTACAACCGTTCGTCATCTTCCGCCTTCGCGTGAGCTCTCTGAGCGCCATTTGCGATTCATCTGAAAGTGCGCTATATAAATATTCGATTGCATTACACTGCATTACTCTCGGGTTATGATCCTGAACCGGGATATGGTGTTGTATAATGGAGGACGGAGATTTGACTATTGGCGCTACATAACGACACGGTATTAGTGCTTTCAGGAGTCCATGTAGGTTCCTCGATTCTTGAGAGTATAATGTGGTCAGAAAAAGCACATACACAAATTGTCTCGTAACAGAATCCACTCATTCGTAGCCAGATATCTGACTGATGGAAGACCACAACAGTTGCTGTTTGTTTTTTTACCGTGGTCCGCAGTGACCGCTTATAATTTAGTACCAGAAAATTTCTGTCTAAGCGTTAGCATTCTGATATGACTGTGCTCAGCTGTTAGCAGTCATTACCCTGAAGGTGCTATATAAATGCGATTAGATTGTGCGGTCCGGGCGCGCAAGCCATCGGGGGAAATCTGACTTAAGAGGATTGGGGAAAAGAGGGGCGAAATGGGCGTAACGGAACTCCCAACGGCGGGTGATCGCTCGGCCGAACGAAACCCCCGGAATTAGCCAGCAGCAGCAGCAGTAGCAGTCCTGGTCCGATGGAGACGAGAATTGGTCCGGATGAAGAGGACACGGAGGATGATTTCGACATCTATCCGATAACGAGTTCCACGGAAGCCCCGGCCGATAACTCGCCGAAGTCAGCGATTGGATCTGCGTCGAAATGAATATCTATGGATGCCAACGAATTTCTATATGGCGCCCCAGAGAGAGACAGAGAGTCGCCGGCCTCGGCCGAATGTCGTTACGGCTGCGTAACCTGTTCGCTCTTGTAATAAAGACGGTATCTGATAATTAGCAACTACTATCGAATTAATGCGCATATATATTCATACCGACACTTGCATTTGGATCATTAGATTATTATGCAAATGCTGTAACCGAGAAGTCTTAATGCAGCGGATATTGTTAAACGTCAACGACAGACTTGTCGCCAACGGTTAACAATACGACAAATAGACAGTATACATGTAAAGTTGGAAAGCAGAGAGAGAGAGAGAGAGAGAGAGAGAGAGAGAGAGAGAGAAGGAGAAAGAGGAAGAGGAAGAGGGGGGACAAGAGAGAATGAGCAAGAGGAAAGATAGACTGAGGGAGGAAGGGAGAGGAGTAATGAGGGAAGGAGGGAGGGAGCAAGATGGGGTGAGAGCGAGAAGGCCAGGAGACAGAGAAAAAAGAAAAAGAGAGAGGAAACAATGGAGAGAGAAAGTAGGAAAGTGAGATAAAGAGAGAGGAAGAGGGAAAGGAGATAGAGAGAGAGAGAGAGAGAGAGAGAGAGAGAGAGAGAGAGAGAGAGAGAAGATATAAAAAGAAACAGAAAGGAAGAGGGTGATTAAAAGAAAGAGAGAGAGAGAGAGAGAGAGAGAGAGAGAGAGAGAGAGGAAGAGTGAGGGAGGAAGGGAGAGAGAGAGGGAGGGGGAAGAGAGAGGTAGAGACAACCACTGGAGGCAAAAAGCCTGTTGATAGAAGCAAGAAACGACATCAGCCATTAGCCCTCTTGAAATTTCTAAATGCTTATCACTTCACACCACTTCAGACCGCAACCGGTGGCAACTACCTACCACACAGACTGCAAATTGTCCCATTGATCTCATCTACACGGTTTCAATGCCGCACGTGTGTGACCGTCGCATTCTGTTGGGGCCAATAAGTGTCTCACTTCTACTCTTACTTTTAATTATGTTAAATTAATTTTAAAAGTACGATTAGCAAAACACCGCCAGCTATTGTATACTCATGGTAAATGCATTGAGCTACAGACCTGTCTGTCTGTATGTCTGTCTGTCTGTGTCTGTCTGTCTAATTACAATAGACTGTGTGTGTGCACCATCTATGTGTAGTCATCAATGTTGAATTACCAATATTAAACTTGAAGTTTATGCGAAGGCCTTTGTTAGTCAAACAGGCCCGTTGAGTTGCGATCGTTTTCATAAGAATACGCTGAAGCATTATGTATTGTAACACTGCGTTACATTCCAGTGAACATTCCATTACATTCTGCTCGGGGCGGCCGATAGTTGCGGTATGTATCTTATTTGGTTAGATGAACAGTTTTGTTATCTGTAAGCTATTTGCTCGTATTTCTTCGCGTGTCCAGAGATCCTCTGTGTCCGACACTGCGTTTCAGAGTCTCGAATTCGAGTCTTTCGACGATCTTTCAAGTGTCATTAGATCGGCCTACACAGTTTTTGGACGGTTATAGCGATTTCCGCGGCTATAGTTGGGCCGCCATTTCGGTTCCCAAGAACGTCTGGGTCTTTAACGCTGTCTTCGTAATGTAATGTAACCTAGAGCTACACTTTGTCTGACAAGAGGCCATCTCGAATCATTTGAGTACCCCTGACTCAGTTGGCCGTGATTCTGATAGTTGGTATGAAGCGTCGGCAAAAACAAACATAGGTTGGTTGATTTAAAAGTGCCTTGAAATCTGTGAGAAACATTTAACTGAATTCCCTGCTCGATCGCCAGCCAACGCATTGAATGCAATACATGACTGGTCATCCACCTAATCTAGAGATTATATAGCGCCACGGCCATAACAAAAAGTCGTCAATCGATGGCCGATTCGAACTGAAATCGTGCTTCATGTCATCAACCCACAGGATATGATAGGTCAAAAATTGGAAATGTCAGAGAGTCCATGCAGAAGGCGGTGGATGGTGATGACCGATAAGCAACTTAGAAAAGATTAGTCCTGAATCTGAGTGGCAACACATAGTTTATATCATTTGCAAATTGCTGTTATGCACTAAATTAAAATAACTTGCAAAATCGCCAAAAATAAACTTTGGAACAAAAATAAACTTAGGGCAAGTTTTGTGCGGATCCGTCGAACTCTTTGGTTGACTGATCGATGCAGTGGGGTAGCCACGGGAGGGGCGAGTGGTGCAGCCTCGGAGGGGCACTGCCCAAGGGGCGCAGACAGGCAAAGAGGGTGGCAAATTAAATATTTATCACTTGCACCCTAAATTTCAAAGGTGATCTCAGAAAAGACATTTAATGCCTGTGTGCCAAAAGTGCAAAGATTGTGCCAATGAGAAAAATTCAGACTCGATAGGTCTACTGTACAGATTTTGTAGGGTACAGTAGGGCTACCGAGTTTCAACTCTGGGGTTGAACTGACCCAGTCTTTCTTTCTCTGTCTGAATGCCCTTAAAATTTTAATCGAAATTAATCGCACAATTACATTTTTAATCAGCTGATTATTGGCAGAATCCATGGAAGAATTAATTTTGATTGAAAATGTAGCATGCTCTTCTTCAGCAACTTAATTAAATTACAAAAAGGTAAAAGAAATATACTACTAAATCTGTTTATATAATAATTAAAAATCTGACAGAATTGTTTGTAGTATATTTTAAAACAATGCTTAAAAAATTCAAGAACGTCTTGCAGTTCAGAAGTTTCTGTTTATGTGGGGCACTTTAGCCCATTGGACAGAGCTCTCGTTTGTACCGCGGAGAGTACGGGTTCGAGCCTTAGACGGTTACTGTCTAGGGACCTTGAGCAACTGCTTAGCGCCTCATACTCAGATTTACTGCCATTAGGTGCGCAATGAATGCCAAAAAATAATAATAAGGTCTGCATGGTTTTCAACCAAGTGTTAAGACAGAGTGGTGCGGTGGCATTTTCTCTTGTAAGAGTCGCTCTACGTTTGCTCAATATATGGCCAGCCATGTATAAAACAAATGCTCACGTGGCACTTTTGCGGCAAGTGTTCCGAGATCTCGCCATAAACTACAGAAAAGGATACATTGAAGTACAGCACTTCTCCTAGATCAAAATGTTAGTTTCTTCCTCTACAAGGTAGGCTCCGATCTGTACTGTGATGCTTCAGCAACAATACGATCTATGCAGGGCATATCTTCATCATTCAAGTTTGTAATTAAACAGACGCATCTTCTTCTGTAAAGGCTCCTTTGGTAACTTTCGGATTTAAGAATAAACTGGAGTAAAATGGTGCTTGTTTTTTTTAGAGAATACTGCAACGTGGTAATGCGCTTAGTAAATACAACTGTACACATTTGCTATATAGCGACCGTATAACGATGACAAAGTGTGATGCCTAAAATCTTATACAGTCTCCGTAGATTCGCTTTAATTTAAAAAGAAACTGTCCGTCTAGAAAATACTTTTTCCCGTGATACTTTTTTCACTTTTTCGTGAGCTAATTTTTAAAAAATTAGTTGAACAATGAAACTCGGTAAACACTGACTGCCATCTCGAGGATTGACGGTTCCTATAGCGCATTTTTCTTACAGTTCATTTAGCGTAAGATTTTATGAACGCGTTATAAAATCTGCGATAAAAACTTTTAATTGCGTCGCAATTGTAACTTATTAATCCAGTCAATAACGCGTTAAATGCCCACCAATAATATTTAAACTTATCGGTTACCGATGTTAAAGTAGTCCCCTCTTTCCTCTCTATACCCGACCACTCTTGCCCCATTCCTCTTCCCCTCGCTTTGTCTTGCAGCATTAAATATTTGGTGTGTCAGATCAAGACTTCACCATCTATGAAATAATAAATAAGAAAACCTATATTTCACCGACCAAATTTACACCTGTTATAGTTTGGAGGCCTAAAGTGTCAGGTTCTAGTATGCAGAATGAGGCCACATATGTGCCTCCTCTCCCTGCCCTTTCTCTAAGGCCATGGTCGGCATTGGGGGAAGTTCAGCGAGCTAGGAGACGCCTGCTTGATAATTATTTCTCTTGTTCAACTGAACAATGGAAAGTCCTGAAAGATTCTGTAAACTTTACAGTGAAACATCATTCTGATACTCGATGGAGCTCAAAAGCAGATGCAGTAAAAGCCATTTAAGTCAACTTGAAAAGGTGAATGTTGCACTTAACATTTGCGTCATAATCCGAACATGAGACGCAGAACACCCGTCATGATGCAGCTCTATCTATGTCTCAATGGAATTGAACAATTCGAATTTGTAGCTTTGTTGTTCTTCTGGTCAGAAGTTCTGTCTTTAATTGACCGAATTCAGAAGTGTATCCAGGATAATTAGGAAAACACTGAATCACCTGATGGGAAATTAATGGGCCTAACTGAAAACTGGAAAATCGACCTCTGTGCAACAACTGTAAGTGATGCTGAGAACTTGTGTGGTGATTGGGGTGTGACAGCGAGCAGACGAATTTGAAGGAAACGATCCTTGCCTGATGAAGATGAGCTGGATGCTGTATTGACTACGACTACTCAGGAAGAAATGCGTCGTTCTCTTTGAGAATTTCTTGCCAAATTGAGGCTGAAACTTTCGATTGCTTTTGATGGTTAGGAGAAATGGAGAGCCGCTTTGGTCTCCTTTCTTCAGTGCTGAATCTTTCAGCTGGGTTCTCAGAATCATGATCACAGCAGCACTTCCAACTACAAACGAAGTCTATCAATCTAGCAAAACTTATTAAATCCTTATTGCCATCTACAATGTCAGTGAGACTAACAAATCTTGCCATTGCGAATGAACCCTGCCAACATGCCCATGAACATTTTATGCGACCCATATGAGCCCATGTGTGGGACGCGGTGGTGTAGTGATATGGTCGATGCCTCGTAGCCGGAGGGTCGCGGGTTCGAATCTACCTCGATCCACTGCAGCGTAGCGACCTTGGACAAGTTGCTCACCCACAGTTGCCTGTGAGGAAGGCAACGGGAAACCACCTCACTCATCTCATCCCCGGGTGGCATAAAGCCAATGGACCTGCCTTCGGGCAGAGAACTCATCTTCATCATCATGAGCCCATATGTGGACATGCTGGCATGGAAGTAGCTTCTTCCATCAATTCTGGTGAAATTCTTAAATACTTTACTGCTGTTAATTCTAGAAACGTTTAATTTTGTGTTTTTATGTTCTCGATTAATGTTCAGCACATGACGTTACTCTAGATTGCTGTTTCTACTTGAAATTTAAAATTTCTATTTGGGGGGGGGGGGCGCAACTAGATCTGTGCATCAATTTCTGATTAGATCTAGCTGGTTGTTGCAAAAAACTGTAATTGTCGTTAGCGTTAGTAAGTCATTACATGACTATTCAATTCAAATTCAATTCAGAGCGGAAACAAGTTCGCAGGGTATTCCAAAGCCTTGGGTCAACAACCGAAAACACGCTTGAGCCATTTCTATGTAACGTTACATTACACGTTCTAGGACGTTACAACTACGATCGACACCCGGCATGCCACCCATGTGCAAAATCACAATCCGAGTTAGCCCTTTGATGTAGCCGATCAAAAGACGGCGGCAGCCATGCATGACAGTCAGTTAGAGCAGAACACAGACTGACAGAGATTAAAAGTGAAGCAGAAATGAATCATAAAACTCCTCTAATCTCCTCTCTCTAGAGAATTCTCTTTGCTCAAATATTCATGAATCCCAATATCCCCGAGTCTACGCTCAAACTCAAAGCAGTCCGACGCCTAGATATCTACATGTATAATACATACATATATACATAATATATATAATTACTTGTTAATAGTCTGTGACCTAAACTCACGTGCCGCCATATTCCTCTATAGTCACCGGAGCCAATTCTTAATATCATGCAACTCTTGAACGCGCCAAAATTCTACTGCTGATAAGATCAATCTGGAAATTAGATACATATATAAATATATAGATATGTATATTCAAATACACATGTATACACACATTTGAATTCAAGAATATATATGCGTGCATTTATATATGCTTGAATCAACTATGCCCAATAATTGAACGCCTGCGATGAATAGTTAACATGAAATCAGGGGCTGTTGACCGGACTGCGGTTGCTGTTGGTCCGCTGGGCGTTCGAAGACAAATAAAGCAATTATTCTTAGCCGATCAGTTTCTTCAGACAAATGTCTCCGTTGCCTGCCACGCTCCACTAAACTTTGATTAGTCGATACCTGTGTTAATAACCGCCCGGATGATTTTCGCGCGATTCCTGGAAGTCGCGACGCACATGAGTGCTCTAGCTGCTCATGACGAGCACGCATGAGCGCTCATGCGTGCCAGCAATCGCCGAAGACTGACCGACTGACTGACTGACTAGCTGACTATCTGTTGGATGTCGGCAGATCTCAAAAGACGGAGCCAGAGGCAGCGTTCGTTGCGGCATTAATTATGAACCAGCCAATTATGGAAGCGAGGAGCCTTGAAGACAGTCTCCATATGTACGATTCAGACCGTCCGTCCGGCACGCTGACAGGTCTTGCGTCTGTCTGTCTGTCTGTCTGTCTGTCTGTCTGTCTGCATGTATGTCTTCCTGCATGCCTGCCTCTTTTGCTATCTGTCATGCTTATCTTCATGCCTGCCTGTCTGTTTGCTTGACTTTCTGTCTGCCTCTCTTCGTGGTTGTTTGTTTGCCTGTTTGCCTGCCTGTCTGTTTGTCTGTTTGTTTGTATGTCTGCCTGTCTGTCTGTATGTATGTATCTATGCATGTATGTATATTTGTCTGCCTGCCTGTCTGTCTGTCTGTGTGTATGTATGTGAGTATCTATCTGTCTGTATGTATGTATGTATGCATGTATGTATGTATGTCTGTCTGTCTGTCTGTGTGTATGTATGTGAGTATCTATCTGTCTGTATGTATGTATGTATGTCTGTCTGTCTGTCTGTGTGTATGTATGTGAGTATCTATCTGTCTGTCTGTATGTATGTATGCATGTATGTATGTTTGTCTGCCTGCCTGTCTGTCTGTCTGTGTGTATGTATGTGAGTATCTATCTGTCTGTATGTATGTATGTATGTATGTCTGTCTGTCTGTCTGTGTGTATGTATGTGAGTATCTATCTGTCTGTATGTATGTATGTAAGTCTGTCTGTCTGTCTGTCTGTCTGTCTGGCGATGTGAAGCAAGTTGTACATAGGGACCCGGAAAGAGGGGCTTATCATATCTGACAAGTGCTAAATCCTGTTAGGCACTTCTTCCTAGCGGCCGCTGGGTGGCGCCGCACACACATCTTCGTTAGATGCGCGCGAGAATTTCTGACTCGGATCAGATTCTCTCAGGTTCGAATAATTGAAGTGTCACGCGAAGATGGACGACTCCCTGCCTCCCACGGCAAATACACACGCATACACATACATATATATGTGTATATATATACATATACATAGATCTATATATCTAGGCATACATACATGTATATATATGCAAGTATCTGTCTATATATGCATGAGGAGGTGAAGGCTGGTGCAACTGGGAAAGCGCAAGCAGCAACAGTCTGCTGCTGCTGCTGTTGCTGCTGCTGCTGCTGCTGGAGTCGTATAAGTGAACCACTTAAGTGCGAAGAATGCATCGGCACTGACTGGACTGCCTGAGATACAGAAAGATGCCTCGAGTCATTCCTGAAACGAGCATGGGGTTCCGTGGAGCGCCCTTTCCAGGCATGCACCTGTGCTCTTCGACCGACTTATATAGCACAGACGAAAAGAGCGAAATAAAACAGTGCTAACAAAAACAATCGAATCAAAAGACTTTCGCCGTTGATCGACAACTGCATCAGTTGGTGGCCATTTTCAACTTTTAAGATTCGTCAATGAAATTTCCTCTGCAATCTCAGTTAAACTTATTAATACATTCATGAATTCTGGTTTCAGAGGGATTAGGCCAATTCAGTCATATAGGAAGCTTCAGTCAATACTTCGTAAGTTGATCCGTCCTTCCGTCCTTCCGTCCTTCCGTCCTTCCTTCCTTCCTTCCTTCTTTCCTTCCTTCCTTCCTTCCTTCCTTCCTTCCTTCCTTCCTTCCTTCCTTCCTTCCTTCCTTCCTTCCTTCCTTCCTTCCTTCCTTCCTTCCTTCCTTCCTTCCTTCCTTCCTTCCTTCCTTCCTTCCTTCCTTCCTTCTTTACTTCCTTCCTTCCTTCCTTCCTTCCTTCCTTCTTTCCGTCCTTTCTTCCGTTCGTCTTTCCACTTAGTCATTGAAACGCGTGTCAATATGCGACTAAAACCCGGGTCACGTTTTATCATAATTAATTAACCCGATTCTATTAAAAACGACCCTCTGGGGTCGACGGAGAACCAGTATAATTCCGCTTCGGATTATAGGATTATCGAAGGAGGAAGACAGAACCACAGCCTGACCTCTAATGGGCAACAGGCAGAAAATCTGAATAATAATCGCAAGAGGGGGGTGCGGGTGCAGTGGTGGGAATGTTGCGGTGCATGGCGGATTGAAAGACGGGGGTCAGGTCCCCTTTATTGGTATCAATAAAAGTCAGTCCAATCCTGGCCTGAAAGAGAAGAGGCTTTGGCGGAATAAGACGCCACCGAGCCCCGGATTATCAGCTGCGGGTAAATAATGACAGAATATTTACATTTATGCCGAACATTCTCTCTCCGTCTGCCTTCAATTCTTTATTCCGTGCGCCTAGCCATCCGACGGTCGAAATGAAGGCATCCATCCATCTGTCCATCCATATGTCCGCTAGTTCATCCATGCATCTATTCCTTTCATCCATATTCATCTGTTTTCCGTTCTATCAAGATGTCCAGCGACCCATTCACTCACTCATCCACCCACTCGTTCATTCCTTCCGCTCACTCAATCTCTCGCCGACTGACTCATTTACTCACACATCATCATTCATGTGCTCGTCCGCTCATCCAGTTCACTCACCCATTGACTCATTTACTCACCCATCCACTCACCAATCTATCCACACTTCTATTCACCTATTCACTCAATTACTCGCTCGGTCATGTATCCATCCACCCATCTGTTCACTCATCCGGATCAATCATCCATCCACCAATCTGTTCACTCATCCGGATCAATCATCCATCCACCCATCTGTTCACTCATCCGGATCAATCATCCATCCACCCATCTGTTCACTCATCCGGATCAATCATCCATCCACCCATCTGTTCACTCATCCGGATCAATCAGTTTCAAACAGCATCCACCGTAGCCGTCCGACTGTCTGAGTGCCTGACTCCTGGATCTTGACCCTTTTGCCTATCGATTTTGTTTTGACTGAGCGCCTGTGAATAAGCTGGTTCCCGCGACTTAGCTTTCGTTGAGCGCTGTAGAAATTTCGAGATTACGATTACGATTACGATTACGAATCAATAATCAAACTTTTCTCCTACTCGTTCGATCTGTCCGTCTTTTAATCTCTCTTTTTGCCTCACTTTTTTGTTCTGCTTTCGTTGTGTCCCTTCTTTCTTCTCTCTTGTCTTTGATGCTTGCTTCCCACCTTCCTTCCTTCCTTTCTTCCTTCCTCGTTTTCTTCTTTTCCTTCCTTTTCTGTGCCTCATTCTATCACTACATTGTTTGTTGCTTACTTCCTTCCTTCCTTCCTTCCTTTCTATCCTTTTCTCGCATCCTTTTATATCTCTTCTCCTCATTCCTTCCTTACATCCTTCCTTCTTTCCTTTCGTACTCGATTTTTTCATTCTTTCCTTCCTTGCTTCCTTATTACATTAATTCCTTTCTTAACTTCCTTTCTTCCTTCTTTCATTCCTTCCTTATTTCACTGTTTCTTTTCTTCTTTGCTTCCTTTCTTACTTATACCCTTCCTTCTTCATTAACTCCTTCCTTCTTTCTTTTGTTTCTTTCTTACCTGCTATCCCTCATGTATTGCTTCCTTTACTATTTTGTTTAATTCCTTCCTTCCTTCTTTCCCTCCTTCCCTCCTTCCTTCCTTTCTTTCTTCCTTCCTCTTGATTTATTCCATTCCTCCATTCATTTGCCATTGCCTTGCATGCTTGTTTCATTGCTCGCTTCCTTCTTTCTTCAATTCATTTTATCCTTCCTGTCTTTCTTCCTGTCTTTCTTCTTCCTTTTCTTTCTTCTTTCATTCCAACCGTCTCAAGGCCTTCGTGCAATCTGCAGAAATTCCTATCGGTTGCTGAGACAGAAAGCCTTTATGGCATCGCGCGCCGACAATTTCATCCGAGCAAACATCACCAGATGCTCAGCGAAAGACCGAAATTCCATCCGAAATTGCCACAGGTCAACACAGAAACCGCGTCTTCGATCATTTTAATCCACAAGTTGACGAGATCACGGTCGTTCTAGAATTTCCGAAAGCAATCGCCCCTCTGAGACCTAAAGCCGTTCCACCCCGCCTTGCCACCCACGTTGAACCTGTCGATAATCCGCCGACTGTGAGAGGGCCGGGAATTCGTATCCGACGATAACTGGTAAACCAGAAGTATTTGAGGAAAGGATCGAACGGCAGATGTCCTCCTTTGCTAAGTCCATCCACACACTCTGACAAGTCATGTCTGCTATTGGCAGACACTACATGGAACGCCTAACGACATTAATTGTCTGGTTGTGATAGCGAAACGTTACTACAACTGGCCACCAGAATCTGAGACTTTTACTGATTATCATGAAACGTATTCTTAGTTTTCTAACTGCAGGTCAAAATGCTATATCACCAGACACTGAACGTTCCAGCCACATTGAAGTCGGACATCACTTCGATGGGTGTGACGTAGGCCGTTTCTTCCTCTCTCCCAACCCCACGCCGGATGAACGCAATAATTATAAAAACCCTTATCCCTTGGGCAAATATATCCCTCGACGATGCGCCTGGCACAAAGGATGACTTCTGACCGGTTTCCGTGTCCCTCGTAGAACGGGACACTCCTTTCAATTAACGGAAGCATGCAGTTATGGAATATCGACTATTTCATCAGACGACCCGACCGAAGGGTTATTAGTGATGCTGCTGCTGCTACTGCTTGACCCTGCGTGTCCCTGTGAACTGTGATTAAGGAGTGGCCCCCGTTGCTCCCGAGGGACGGACTCGATGTCGGAAGTCTTCATCGTCCTGTCTTCGGGCTGCGGAGCCTGCTGTCAGAATTCATAAGCGCTTATTGAGGAGGATTTATCCTCCTCTGCGTCGTTCTCCAGTGTCCTACATCAGCTTCAACTGCAACAATCAATTTGCAAATCATTCTACACCAGCACATATACACACCTACGAGCACAGGCACAAATCGAAACACAGACACAGACAAAGACACAAGCATATATATATATATATATATTGCTTCTGCAGAATAATGTGAAGTTCTCCATTTCAGAAAGACTCTCGGCCAATGAATTCTACATTATCCTCACAGTGTCTCGAAGACTGAGTGAAAGGGACAGACGTCTTGAGTACAGACAGACACACACACACACACACACACACACACAGATAGTACGACTAACTGACTGACTGGCTGGCTGGCTGGCTGTCTGACCGACCGACCGACTTCATGACAAAGATTGCGTGAAACACGTTTTTGCGACACATTTCTCAGTGTATTTTCTGCCTAGGATTTTACCACCACACCGGTCGTGCGCTTTTTATAATGACGTCATGCTGGAGTCATTAAAAGAGGGCCTCCATTTAGCGTTTAAGACGGACAGATGTATACTCGTTATATGACGTGAAGAGAAACACTACAGTTGTAGATTTCGTAAGGAATTTCTTAACAAAAGCCGCAGTATAGTCTTGGGTTGGACCACCTGCCCCCGGAAGAAAATCGATGGGTTTAGTTCGATTAGGCGACTGGCGCCTGGCACTGCAGTGGGTATACGTTTGCATTGCGTCGAATGATGACAACGTTGATCAACGTTGATTCAATTGTTGCCCCAGCAATTGACGAACGACGCGGCGTCTGTGGGTTGGACGTGAGCGAAAGCACAGCAACAGCAGCACTTCTGACGCAACGATTTCAATTGCGTTTCTCTGGCTTTCGCTAAAACACTGACAACTAATTGGGGGCAGAGGCTTCTGTTGTCTGATGTCGATATTCCGCCGTTATAAGTCAGTTTTCTTACTGTAAATAATGACTATACTTGCAGTTTTCCATTTGGTTTCTGTGTCGCAATTGATATGTTAAAGAAGAAAACTTGTATTGGGGAAAATTGTAAAACATCATGTGAAGAAACGTCTTCAGGACAATATATTTAACAATGTACAAAATAAGGACAATGTACAAAATAAGAAATGTTATTTCTTAAAAAACGTAACAGCTATTCTGAGGGTGTACGGTTTCCTGTCTAGATCGTAAGCTGAGGTAAGGTGAGGAATTGGCAGCCTTCTATATATATATATGATGTTAAATAATGGATACTATAGTAACTATGCTAGAGGGACTTTGGTTCAATACATGTATATATATATATATGATAGTAAATAAGAAGGCGTAGGCCTTATATGCATTTATATATGTATATTATCTATACAGCTTGTGATTGTTTATACATAAATATGTATATGTGCAAGCGTTAAATATATCATATATTATATGAACGTTCTATAGTGTAATATACAGTACTTGATGTTAGCATTTACATACATACATTCATACATATTAATACGTGTATACACGTGTAGATACAGAGTTGGTCGTGCATGCATGCACAACCCATGTATATATAATCGTCCGTGGACTTGTCAGGACGAATTCTGCGGCAATTGGTTGAATGAATTCGTTGGGCAGTTGCAAATGTCATCATCTGGCGCTCTGTTTTGTAACCTGCCGGGGAACGGGGCAATTAAGGGGTCACTTGAAATCGCCAAAGAAAATTCAATCATCTCAGCTGTGACAAGACTACGCCATGCAGTCCCTCAACCGCCGAGACCGAGCCCGAGCCCGAAGCCAACTTGATCATCGTCGGTCTCTCGGTCCCTGTCCGCTCTACGCGTCCTCTTCATTAAGTCTCCGTCTCCCTCTGCAGCGCACATAATATACACGTCTGTCTCGTCTGTCTCGTCTGTCTCGTCTGTCTCGTCTCTGACTGTCTTGTCTGCATGCGCTTCTTAGTTCATCCTAGAAATTTTGTCTTTCTGTCTCGTTGTCTTTCCTCTGTGTCTATGTCGCGGTTTCTGCTGTCTGTCTGTCTGTCTGTCTGACTGTGTGTCTGTTCGTTTCTCTACCTTGTCTTTTTCTGTCGTGTTGCTAGTCTGTTTCGTTTGTCTTTGTATAGCGGTCTTGTCTGTTGGTATGTTTTGCCTATTTCTCCGTCTTGACTGTGTCTTCTACCTCCTTGGCTGCTAATCATGGTCCCTTTGCTTCTGTGTCTTATTACTTTAATCTGCTTCTTTATGTTTCTTGTCGGTTTGTCTGTTTATCTGCATTATTCGTTAGTTTTTCTATCAATCTTGTCTGCCTGTTTGTCTGCATGTCTGTGTATACCTACAGAAAATCCCGTCTGTGTGTCACTCTATGCATCCTTCTGCGTGTATGTGTGCCTCTGTCTGTTGCATGTCTTGCGCTTTCTCTGTCTGTCCATATGCCCGATTTATTGCTTTTGTCCATCCGACTACACGAAGTCTCGCTTCAAACTCACGGCCGCCTCTCGGGGGTTTTGCCGACTGCTCTGCTCCGTCTGCCCATGTAACGTCTCAGGAAGTGTCTTCATCTTCGTCCGTCCGTCTGTCTGCCTGTCTGTCTGGATGGACTCTTCTGTCTGCCCGGTCGCAGCGTAGTGAATCAACGAGGTGCGAGCCCCCCTACCTCTGTGCCCGCCCCTTCCCACCTCTTCCCACCCATCCGAGCTCACCCCCCACTCTGTCGTCGTTTAATTTTCTTCGTTTTCAGCCATCTACAAAGGTCAGCGTCTATATTGCTCGACATGATTAGCCGACGGGGCCCAAGGCTCGATTAGCCTTGCTTCCTTCTTCCTCCTCCTCATCATCCTGCGACAGAATGCCCCATCTGTTTACCCCACATACACCAAGACACACACACGCACACACTCTAACACACGGACGCCTTCACAGAACGAAAACGCCTGGCTATGACAGTCTATTCAACCAAAATGCAGACCGTATATATATATAAGATATATATATAGAAGATATATACACATAATATTATATATATGTATATTTACTGGCGCCATCTAACAGGAAAACCCGGTGCATCCGCAAAATGCCAAATGGGTTACATTAGGCGGCAGATTTAATTAAAATAAATGGAAGTATCGGCTGCAGACGGTTGGCGTAGCTTGTACGAAGATGTGTATATGTATGTATGTATGTATATGTATGTATATGTGAGATGCGTGTGTATGGCACAACAGGACATGCAAATACAAATTAAAGGCGCCGTGCCGTTAAGAATAACGATGAGCGCCCGTCCATCGGCGCAGGAAAGGAATATTTATTGCCGAAGATAATGAAAAAGAAGCCACCACTAAAAACCCCGAATGAAATCCAACGACCGACTCACACACACACGCAGGCACGCACACACACACATCAACTATACATAGACTACATATATACATACTTATGTGTATATATATATATATATGTATATCGAGCAACAGATCGATAATATAATTATATGCATATATCAGACCAAAGAATGCTCTCAGTAAGATTGTGTTGTGTAATATATTGTAATGTATTGAGTTGCCATCGCGTGATAGTAATAGTAATTGCGCATTTGTGTAAATCTCTTTCAGGGGAAATTTCTGCATTGCAAAGTGTCCTTGATTAGATATGAATTAATTCATCAGATTAACAATGTGTTTGCAAAAGAAGCTCAAATGAATGACATTCAGCCCAAGATTCTGTTCCAGTTCCGTGTTTGTTTAATTGTACCATAATATATTATTCTTTGCATGCACTACGTGTTGCGGTGTTGTATTGTATTGTATTTTTGTATTGCATTGTATGTATTGTATAGCATCGATTTCTACTATAAATTCATTGAACAGTTTGATAATGAATGTACTCGTGAAAGATGTTCAAATTGACTCTACTTAAAGGACAATATGCATGTATGTATGTATGTATGTGTGTATGTATGTATGTATGTATGTGTGTATATATGTATGCATGTATGTGTGTATGTATGTATGTGTGTATGTATGTGTGTATGATGCATGTATGTATGTATGTATGTATGTATGTATGTGTGTATGATGCATGTATGTATGTATGTATGTGTGTATGTATGTATGCATGTATGTGTGTATGTATGTATGTGTGTATGTATGTGTGTATGATGCATGTATGTATGTATGTATGTATGTATGTGTGTATGTATGCATGTATGTATGTATTATGCATATATGTATGTATATATGTATGTATGTATGTATGTATGTATGCATGTATGTGTGTATGTATGTATGTATGTATGTATGTATGTAGGCATGCATGCTTATATGTATGATTTCAGTTCGAAGTAAGAATGTATGTCTGCATGTATGTATAGTATGCAGTATGCATAGTATGTATGTATTATGTTGGCCTGTGTAATTATGTATGTCTGAATATTTATAAAGCGCCTTTTAGGAATGGCGCTGGTTTCTGGTCATCTGTAGCAGATCTAAAGAGGCGCTTCTTAAGATTAGATGAAACTGTTTCTCGAACACCAACGGGGATGAACTTCGGCTGATGCTCAGTTCTTTGGGCCGGGGCCCCGCTGCCGCCCCTTATAGAAGTTGACGCCTCTGTGCACTCATTAATCGTTCACATCTGCCAGACGTCAGTCGAGTCCCTCGTGAGTTTCACGGGAAATTTGCAACATGTAATAGCAAGTGATTCTGGTGGACAGTTCCTGCAGTGTCTCATCCTAAAAATCAGTCAACTACTCCTGGTAGTAGGACTACCATGAGCACGCTTCTTCAGTGTGTAAGTAACGTAATGTATCCCATATCCCACAACTGAGATGTAGGGGAGGCACTCGTTTCCTTTTATATAGGCCCTTGAGCCGGCAATGGACGAATCCCAAAGTCCTGGACACGGGGCCAGAGCATCGCAGGATTTGCTGTTTACTTTCCAGCTTACGCCGGTACCAAATTATACTTCTTGGTGACAGAGGCACGGTGTGCGTACACAACTTGCCCAGGGTCGTTATACGGAGTCGAATCCGCAACCGCATGATCATTGATCAAATGCGTTACCGATACACCACTGTATATGCCGCAAGCTTTTCAGTGTATACTCTTTTTTATTAAAGCGTGTATGTGACAAGTGGGCTAGTATACCCTTGGCTAAACCTTACCTTACATTACCTTACCCTCTCTTACCCTTGCCTTAATTGTCTTGCCTTGACTTGCATCAGCTCGCCTCAGTCACCTCACCTATCTTGCATTTCTGGCTTTACTTGTTCCTACCTTGTCTTACCCTACAGAAAGTCTCTCCCTTGTGTAAATACCTGATTTCACCTGCCTTTATATATGTTTGCCTTTCAAAACTAAATCGCCTCAGCATCAGTCAATCCACGCTCTTCTCGAACAGTGAAACGATTTCAGGCGAAATAAAACTGTTAGATATCGTTACCCTATATATATATACACTGTGTCCGGAAAAATTCCAAGGCTTTACGGTAAATATGAAAATAATTAGTAAACATTAATCGATTTTTAAAATTCCAAAAACAGTTTAATCCTGAAATATTATTTGCACTATAATTGTTGTTTTGGCGTAAAAATTTTATAACAATTTTGTCTTCCTCGCTGAACGCCATTTTTCTAGCAACTTTCTTTACAAAATATAAAATTCAAATACGTCACTGTGACGTAATTTTAAACGGGGCCGTTAATAAATTACAAAGAATTTTGTTGGTAATTATATATTTCAGGATTAAACTGTTTTTGGAATTTTAAAAATCGATTAATGTTTACTAATTATTTTCATATTTACCGTAAAGCCTTGGAATTTTTCCGGACACAGTGTATATATAGGCCCATTCGTAAACGGTAATGGGACGGGGGGTGTGATAATCGCTCCTTCCCCTGATTTTAAGCGCTGCGAGGAAGCCGGAGCTCTAATTGACCGAGGAGGATGTTGGCTCTAAACTGCCAATGTTCTCCTAGTTGTAAATGTCTTCCGCTATGTATGAACAAAAGAACGTTGTGTTTACTGTGCCATCCAATCGCTTGAAAGTAGCTTTTGCCACAAGAAGGTACTACCAGTGAAAAAACAGGCCCGGGGCAGTCCTGTAGGGACACATGTGAGGCCCTTGAAGAAATGTTTGCACCCCCACTCAATTCTGAGTCAAGAAGATATACAGTCACATATCCTAAGTTTAGTTCAATCCCCGACTGGTATCAGCGTCAATGTATGTATGTATCATATGATATGTAACCTAATCTCAGCCGAAGACATAAGCATTAGCTGATGCTTGGAACTGAAATCAATATCCAAGTCATTACCAGTTGGAAGAGTCCAGTAAGTGTAATAAATTAAAATTTGTAATTGATCAAGCTCTCTACAAGATTTTAAAAACTCTTACATTTATAAATGCATGCGGTCAGTTATGTGTTAAAGAAGTTGTAGTTCTTGTCTTACATTACGTTTCATCATATGATATTACATCGTATCGCTGTTATTAGCGTTGCACTGCTTAATCCTTAGTCAAAGCAAAAGCAGCAGCAAATGACACAATGCAAATGCGATAGGGTACAACTAACAGCAAAGATCATAATTGCGACTTGAGCTCCTTTCTCTCCCCCTCTCAGTGTTCCGCAGGCGCCTGAAGACTGTACAGTTTAACAGTGATTTTACTTTTTCTGGTCGGAAGCACCTCTGTTGAGTTTATCCTCTAAGAGGCGCTTTATAAATCTCAAATTACAATTACAAAAAAGATCGTATATCAGTTAAGAGAAATGGAATAAATTTCTAGGCGGCAGTCAAGCGAGCCTCTAGCAAACTGTCAATCAAGTTATGACAGGCGCCGCTGCTCATAACTCGGCGCAACGACATAGGCTGCAGCTGAATATTTGATGAGAATTATGACGGCCAATTCGCTGCTCAGCGGGGAATTCATTGGGCGACGGGCGACGGCCAAACACTGCCCACCGACCGTCCAACGGCTGCAGGCCGCTGGCCGTCGAATTATTATTATGATTATTAATACGCGGCAGCGAAGAGGCCGGGCTAAGAATTATGGGCATATTCGACGCCGCTAGCGACCAGCAAATGAGAAGCGGCCAAAATCCCAGAAGGTTCTCTGGGCGTTCGTGCGAAATATTACGAGGCTACAGCTGAGAAGCAGGCAAGCAAATAAGTAAGTAGGCATTAGCTAGAAAGAACTGTTAGGGCGATCGGTGTGGAACATACTCAGTGCTGGGCAGAGAGAACCAGGTTATTCGAAAGTGAAGAGCAGCGAGATAAAGGCGATGAGACGGATGTTGGGTTTGGTTCTGAAACTCAGGGCAATTCCACGGGCAGGCAGAATCACACGATACACAGGGCAAGCAGGAAGGCAAGAAGCAAAAGGACAGGCAAGAAAGCAAGACACATAAGGCAGAGGTGAATGCAATACACCCAATGCAGGCAGGCATGAAGGCAAGATACAAATGCGAGGCAGGAAGGCAAGATACAAATGCCAGGCAGGAAGGCATGATACATAGGGCACGCAGAAATTAAGGCAAGACACACGAGATGGACAGGAAGGTCAGACAAGGTGAAGGCAAGACATATAAGGCAGATAGGAAGGCAAGACATATAAAGCAGGCAGAAAGGCAAGACTCATAAGACAAATGTGAACGCAAGACATACAAGGCAGACATATAAGGCAAGATGCCGAGTGTCAGAGAGAGACGGAAAAACCGGCAGAACAACTGGAAGACAAAGAAGCGGCTTAAGCATCAATCAGATCGTGAATGCTACTAATGCAAATAAAAACCGCGAGTAGATGGAAAAACTAAATCTAGTCGAAGGCAGACGTCGCCTGATGTTACTGGGCGAAGCAGAGACGGCAACACACGACGACCTGGGCGGGGGGGTCGTACCTTCTTACAAAGACGTCCGATGAAGGCGTTAAAATTATAAATTTATCCGTTGCTGTTATATGCCGACCAGTCTAACCAACCAGATCGTCAATTTGCACGGACTTGATTCAAACGCCACCAGCGGAGGCCGTGGCGGCGCCCGGGCCGGCCAGCCCTAGCAGTGATCGGGAGAAGAGGGCGCCCGGTGGCCTGGGCTGCGGTCCCCGACACAAAGACGCGGGAAACCACCGTGGCCAGTGACGCGGCCGCTGGCTTAGGAGATCGGCTTAGCCACGGGGCATAATGCGAGCCATTAACACTGGAACAATGGCAGTACCAGACTATGAATTAAACTATATGGATCCCGGCAGATGACCGAGATGGACGAACGGACGGACGGACGCTAACGGCCATGCATTCGCAATCAGAGTGGCAAAATGGTAATTCCTCCACCGTTCGCCTGGTTCGTCCGTCCGTCCGTCCGTTGGCTTCATCATCATCTTCTTCCTCTTCTTCTTCTTCCTCTTCCTCTTCTTCTTCTTCTTCCTCTTCTTCTTCCTCCTCCTCTTCTTCCTCCTCTTCTTCTTCCTCTTCTGCAATGAACATTTGGAATCAGCCACCGATCACGCGACGAGCAGAGACGAAACGTACCCGATTATGCGGCGGGGATGCTACAGATTTAGACATCAGACTACATCAACAGCATAATGAAATAGAGAGAGAAGCAGAGAGAGACAGAGACAGAGAGACAGACAGAGGGGCTTAGACAGAGACAGAGGAACAGAGACAGAGACAAAGATAGAGAGAGAGAAAGACAGAGAAAGAGACAACGGCAGAGACAGAGATTGAAAGGGATAGGGGCATGGAAACAGGGACGCAGAGATACAGGCAGATATAAAGTAGATATGAGAACTGCACACATCAATAAACAAAAGGACATGGGACTAGAGACAAACACTATTAACGAAAACAGACAAACAGGCAGAAAGACAGCCAAACGAACGGACGGACGGACGGACGGACGGACGGACACAGCTAATAACCTAATGCATTTGATATCAGATAGCGTCTTATTCTTGCGCAATGTGTCAGAAAAGACTCCAAATCGCCTAAGATCTTCGGCGAAAGCCAGAGAACAGTCTGTCAGATATACGCTGAGCAGGGATCCAGCGTCGACGGCGAGGAACGATGCAAAGGGGACAGAGGGCAAGACTGGACCGTTTACGAAATATATTTACTTCGTCCGTCACCCTATGGCTCATAACGACCCGAGCGCCTAATTAAATTGAAAGCATGACTCAGTTCCATTCCGCCCCATCTCACCCCATCACACGCCGGGGTCAGCGGATCAGATGCGTAGACATGATATATAATTGGCTTCATATGCAGGGTCAGATCGGGTCAGCCGGGGTCAACAAGCGTTGTGCCCGGTCGGACGCCTGGAGGGGAGGGCGACCGACGAACAATGCCCTATCAGTTACAAAACAGGTGTTGGAAGTGACCCCAGGGTTGTCATGGTAACACAGACATCGGATAATTAAATGATGCGATTAATTAGCACGGAATCAGAATTAATATTTGGTCAACAAAGAGCAGACTTAATCACAGAAAATCATCATAATCTCATTATGACCCGTTGCAAAAGAAGCAGAGACGAAGAAGAAGAAGAAGAAGAAGAAGAAGAAGAAGAAGAAGAAAGGAGGAGGAGGAGAAGCAGAAGAAGATAAGAAGAAGAAGACAGAGAAGAAGAAGACGTCGACGACGACGAAGAAGGAGGATAAGGAGAAGCAGAAGCAGAAGAAAAGAAGGAGAATGAGGAGGAAGAAGGTGGAGGAGAAAGAGAAGTAGGGAGATGAAAAAGATGAAGAAATTAGGAGAAGAAGGAGGAGAAGGAGAAGGAGTAGAAGAAGAAGAGAAGAAGAAGGAGAAAAGAAGAAGAAGACGTCGACGACGACGAAGAAGGAGGAGGATAAGGAGGAGAAGCAGAAGAAAAGAAGGAGAAGGAGGAGGGAGAAGGTGGATGAGAAAGAGAAGAGGGGAGATGAAGAAGAAGAAGAAGAAGAAGGAGAAGAAGAAGAAGAAGGAGATGAAGAAGAAGGAGAAGAAGAAAAAACGTTGTAGTTGTTGATGATGATAATGATGATGCTGATGACAAGAACAACGACACCGATTCCTCCTCGAAAACCAGACGCATCCCATAGATCATCGGCTGGGCCTATCGCACGATGAGCAACTATCATCCCGCTGTTTGCGTTGACTCAAGTATCGGTCGGTACTCGGACAAATTTATGCCCGTCACCCAGGGGCTAATGGCCGGGGCCAGGCTGCGGGCAGCCACCCGTAAGGGTCGGCCACACACGTATGGCCCGATCCTCGCGCCCAAGGCAAGTGCGTCGACGATATACACAAGTCGCCTTCAAAGGACTCAGACATCGCTCGATTATTGCGCATATCTGGCAAGCGCCGAAGATGCCGAACGGAAATATCCCTCCTGCCAACGGAGGGAGTGAGAGGAGGGCGCAGAGGGAAGGGAAGGAAGAGGGTGAGGGAGGCGGAGAAGGCAGGGGAGGGAGGGAAAGAGGGATGGACAAGAGACGGAAAGAAGGAATAATCTCGCGTCATTTGGATGAGCGCGGACGATGTTCTTTATGGATGCAACACTTGAGATAGAAAGACATTCGGCTGAAAAGATGCAACAGACAATGCGCTCGACGCATACACAACCTCCGTCCTTCCGTCCGTCCGTCCGTCCGTCCGTCCGTCCGTCCGTCCGTCCGTCCGTCCGTCCGTCCGTTCGTTTATCTTATCGCCGCCTATTTGTGTCTGTTTCCCAGCCTCTCTATAGTTGTCTGCGTCTATCTCTTTCTCTTTTGATCGGTGTGTATGAATTTGCCTCTGGATTCCCATCCTCTGTTAATCTCTTCCTTCTTCAGTCTTCCCTCTTCATCTCTCCATCTCCTCTTCCCTCTTCCCTTCCCCTCTCCACTCCCCTTCCCATCTTCCTCTGCCTCTGCACTCTCCGCTGCTGCAGCCGACGACTGACTCCTGGCTAAGATTTTTGTCAGCTCTTATTAGCCTTCAAATAAAGAATCCCCTTCCACACAGGCGGAGTCGCCGGCCGGCGTTCCTTCGCCCTACTCAGCCCCGACCGACCGACCGACCACCCGACCGACCACCCGACCGACCGACCGACCGACCGACGGGCAGGCGCTTCATCCGTCCAACCGACCGACCGACCGGGACGGCAAGACGAATGGCCTGTTCGTGACCGGTTTGGGACATTTGCCCCCGCGGACACAGCCGCCTCAGTCAGACCGACCCACCGACTGACCGACCGACCGATGGACGGACGGAGGGCAGCGTGGCTCACTTGGGCGCTCAGTTGCCAGCCGGCATTAGCCAATAGAATTCGCGAAATCTCCCGCTTGCTCCAACGTTTTCATTAACTTGGCCGCCAACTGTGGCGCTTCGCATTTATATAGCGCCGACTACGACGACGATCGTCATGCACTGACGAAAACACTAGACTACGATGCGCAAACACTACAGATTATAAATACACAACAACGACAGAAGCAGACGAACGGACGGACGGACGGACGGACAGACAGACGGAGGGAAGGACAGATGGACGGACGGACGGACAGAGAAACTGACAACCAAGCACGCTACACTACACACCCACCGACAACGCAGCGATAAAGACGCCTCAAAATAAACGAGTGATAAAACTTGTAAAGGTTTCCATATCAATCCAACGTTGTGATGTGTGTAGATATACATATCACACGACGAATATATTTAATCTATAATCCACACGCATATATATATATTCTAAAAATTCATATATATGTGTAAAGTTTCAGAATATTAATTAGGCGGAGTGTAGGGTCAACGTACATTGGTTACGACGCAAACCTGTCTAATACGCCGCCTGAAATTTCCTCTTTAGTTCTTTCCAAAACATCCACCAGATTGTGGTTTGAAAATCCGCTGTAGACGAAGTAGCCAACGGTATTTTTACAGAAGATATCGGCTAGAACAGATCGTGTATGTTTAGCGCCTCAGTTCCTGGGTTTGCTGGGTTCTTAACAGGCGCTGTATAAATAACCAGATGCATACATAGGCCTATACATATACATATATACATACATTAAATCCATACATATATAGGTCTATATAGTTGGCTTATACGCCAACTTATATCTTATCATGTATAGCACATACATACGCACATACATGTATATACATAATTATATGTATGTATATGTATGTATGCTTGTATGTATGTATGTTTGCATATGTGGATGCATGTATGTATGTAAGTATGTATATGTGTGTATGTATGTATGTATGTGTGTGTATTTGGGTATGTATGTATGTATGTATGTTTGCATATGTTGATGCATGTATGTATGTATGTATGTAGGTATGTAGGTATGTATGTATGTATGTATGTATGTAGGCAGGTAGGTAGGTATACGTAGGTATGTATGTATGTATGTTTGTCTGTATGATTGTGTGTATACTAAATACATCTATGTATGTGGGATCTATGTGTGTATGCATGTATGTATGAATATGTGTGTATGCATAGCCTGTATAAGCCGATATGTGTACATGGTTGCGTGTATACACTAAGCTGACTTTATTAGTAGATTTATACGAATGCGTTAATTCCCAAGGATTATATCAAGACGTTTATCATTCTAGATGGCTGCCTGTATAGCCATCGTAAACTCTTCCCGTTTCCTTTAAACCCGTCCATTCGTCCGTCCGTTTGCCAACGGACATGCGCACGCACAAGCCGACACAAGTCGCTGCGAGGCCTGTAAATGCGCTACATAAACCTTCTGCCGCGCTCACGTCATCGACGCGCTGGTTCCCTATCGGCGTTCGTGGCGACGCTCAGCGGCGGTTCGGAAATTATCGCAGTTTTACACACAGCAAAACAACGCCAGAGCTATGTAAACGTCGATGCTCCCCGTGAACCCCTCCCTCGTTGGGCCCAAAATTACCACGAAGCCAGGCTCCCCAATTTCATTCTTCTCATTAGTTACTATAGGCCTATATTAAACATCACACAGCTAGCCTATCATCGACCCTAATATAAACAAAATAGTATCAATACAAACATATAATTTTGTTATATATATGTATATATGTAAATGTATGTATATATATGTATATATATAGATATATATAGATATATGATTATCATGTTACAACACGAAGACGTTAAAGAGATATACGGAAATGGCGTTAACCTGATTGGACTACACGGTGTCCAGAAAAGAGGAACCTCGAGAAACCTGCATTATCATAATGTTAACGCTGGTGAGATTCGCTTTTGTCAGCTTTGCAGGAGTTTGGCAAGACCCGCCTATAGAGTGTTCTTCCTTCATCGGGAAATTGTTTCACTTTCGTACTAATTCTTATTTTGAGGTAAAAATCTAAAAACAATTTGTCTTCTTCACTTGAAGTAATTATGGATTATAGATACCGAAAACAATAACATGACGCCATTTCAAAGGGTCCTTTTATAAGCTATAAAAGTATTAATAGCTAATGTGTAGGTTAAAGAAAAGAACCAGTCTAACTGAAGTTTCGTAAGGTTTTGCTCAAGTTATTTGTGTTTGCTAAAGGGATCTTTTTCTGGATGCAGTGTAGACATTATTTTCTTAGAGGGAACACATCGCATTGCTACACTAGCTTATATAGCTCCACAATCGTATGGCAAGGATGTTTAAGAGATAAGGCACATTTATTGTGCGCCTGCATCAACCCTATGGTCGAAAGATCTTTCGGCTGAAGCACAAACACAACAACAACAACGACAACGACAACAAGAAACACATATATATGAATTTCCGCATCACATCACAAAGAGCTTAAACATTTGAAAATGAATATATAATTGTTATAGTAGTAATAGACATTGGCGGCGCCAGGATTGCTGCGTGGGTGGGCGAGAGCATTTCCAGAGGGGTGCACATTCTGGCAGTCCACAATGCGCGGGTCTGGTGTGAGGGGTGCCGGCATAGAACCAATAGGGGCGGGGGCGCCGAACGCTCTTCCACGCCTATATTTAAATCCGCCAGCGGTGGTGGTGGTGGTGGTAGTAGTATTAGTAGCTGTAGTGGTGGTGGTGGTGGTAGTAGTAGTAGTAGTGGTAGTAGTGGTAGTAGTAGCAGTGGTAGTAGTTGTTGATGTAGTAATGTCTTTACTATATTAGCCAATTTCACACGAACCACAAAGGAATTGAAGAATGATGATCGCTATTATACCATGCATATACTGGATGGCGTATACATGTCGGCCGAAATATTAGTAGCAAAAATTATCCTAACATACCGAAGAATTGCCTAAACCTACATGAGGAAAACAACCATGGGTAACGACAATAACGGTTTTGGGAGAAGCCAGAATGATTGCCAGTCTGATGACACTGGGTGTATTTCTACATTTCAAGACTGCAGTTTGCCTGTTAGATAAAGTCTTAAACTGCGCACGAATGTTGAATTATTCGCATCGAGCGAATTATGCTCATTGCAATCAGCCAGATGCGACCCGTTTCTTATTCTTTTGCAAATTGAATGGATAGAATATACACAGATTGCAGTCATTGGCTTCACTAGCTGGCGGATCCAGAAGTCAACAGATGGGTCAAGACGATTTGCCGTGGTTGAGATGCTCTGCGGTAAAATGTTTTTGATACTTTTTTTCAATACGCTGAGACTTTTCAGACCGAAAGCCACTTTCATGTGTCGAAAATTTCAGAGGACTTCTTATTTAAGCCTCGATTTTTGAAACTAAATTTCAAGGTTTCTTGTCGACAGAATTTCTGATGACCTTTTTCTGAACTCAATCACTCAGTTGCCGTTTTCAGCCAGTTTTTTCGCTCTACTTGTTTCTTTCATCCGTTTTCTTGAATCCCAGCTCTATACTTTCTCTTGATGTCTCGGTTTGGTCTGTTTCTCACTTTAACACATTTTCTTGCAATTTTTTGCTCTAGTTTTCTTATCTGCCTCTTTATTTTCTTTAACATTATGATCATAGCCGTTTTTTTACCTCATAATGTCTGCAATGTTTGTGGGCAACTCTCTCCGAAACCGCTCTTATCAGATGGGAAGAGGTATGGTCGAATTGTCCCATGCACCCCGTTGGGTCCGCTCTTGATTTGCTTTATATTTTTTTGATCAATTTGCTCGAACAAGAAATCAAAAGAAAATAAAAATCGTTTCCTCCGTAGGCTATTCTTCCGATAAGCTCCTTCAATATTACAAAGTAGATCTAAACTATTCATATCTTCTCCTAGAATGCTCCAAAACCACTTGCTTTGTTAATCACCAGATTTTCTGCTAAAAGACACATTTATCTCTTCCATGAACTGTTCAGATTTCCACGTGAAATGCCTCAAAATTCGAGGAGTTCTCTGTCCCCTCGACCCTCTGTCTATTTGTCACATGCAGAGTTACCCTGCAGCAGCAGCAGCAGCATCGCTCATCATCACTTCTATTTCGGTCAAGTCAACTTTCGAATATTGCAAAAACACTGTTGGCCCAAACTGCATCGTAACCACGAAACACAAGTTTTCAAAGTCGTCTGCTTCTGAGACATTCCAAGCCGCTTATAGTCAGCTAGTCTTCTGCGTGCATCAGCCCCTCGGCGTTTCCGGCACCTCATGGCTTGACCCCCTCCCCATCTAGCGTGAACTCCTGATGTTGTCACTTATAGCAACTGCACAGTTCGGAGAACGAAGGTTTTCCCGTGGACGGCTGGAGGCAAGCGCCTGCATGCTGACGGCGCTACATTAATCTTTGCTGGCTAATATATGGCCTGCAGGGATGTCACACGGTCGTCGCTGGTGACGCTTTCTACCTGAAACGGACAGCAGCTTCACTGGGATCTCAGCGGCTGAATGGCAATGCCAACTGCAATGCATCAGTTTGATAAATATTATGCTCTGCTCCAGCTTATCTACAAGATGATCCACATACTCGTTACTATTACCATCGTAAATCGTGGCTCCATATAAATGCAGAGGTAGGGACAGTAGCGGATTTAGCTATAGGGTTGGGGCGGTTGGCCCCCACATCCCTCTTGGTTATATGCCGCGACCCTCAGACCAGACTCGTGCATGGTGGACTGCCAGAATGTGGTACCCTTCTGGAAATGCCTTGCCCCACGCAAGCAATCCTGGATCCGCCATTGGGTAGGGAATTTGTCTCTGTTCTGAAAAGTTTGTATGCACACGATATGCCGAGGCCGAGAAAATAAAGTTCCCAGGCGATCGCAACACCTCAGTTAATTGACAAACGGTTAAAAGAACAATAAAAGAATAACAATGTAAAACTGTACTGCAATAAAGGAACAACAGAAGAATCAAACTGTAAAAGAGGTGAAAAAGGTAGAGATCAGACACTTGTTTAAATAAAGGTAAAGATCAGACACTTGTTTAAATAAAGGTAAAGATCAGACACTTGTTTAAATACATCAATAGAAATTCCCGAGAAGCATCGTCCCGAAGTCGAGGGAATCATTTGGCCAAAGAGCAAACACGAGGACAACAATGCAACTACAAGTCAAGACAAATAATTTGCTAACCTTCCAACTAGCGTTCGTACCGACCAGCAAACAAAGCATGGAGGGCTGAGTGTGCACCAGGTGGCGATGGTATTCCACAGGGGTCACCCATTCAAAAACTAACCGGATCCAATTTTGCCTAACTTCATTATGCCTGCCAGAGTCTTATCAAGAAAACGAAGCGGCCTCCCATCGTATTTCAAGTGTCTCCGAAGATCGACGACCGACTCAGCTTCAATTGCCAACGCCTCTCCATCTGCGGCCCGAACCACAATGCCATCACATTCAATGCCACCTTCTTCTTCCCTAACTCCAAAGTCCTAAGCTCAACGACACTAGAATAATGCAGCTAGCAGCAATGATGACAACGATGATGACGACTACGACCACGACGATGATAACAATGTTGAAAATATTAATCATTATTATTTATGAAATAAAAAACAACAATAACATTTATAATATATAATACATAAATAATTATAAATTAGTGTGAAATAATAATAATACTAATAATAATAATGCAAGCGATAACTAAATTTGCCTTTCTTAAATGGTTAGCCAGAAACACTTACTGCTGCCGCCACCTTGTGAGTAACACTAAACCTAATTTCACAACAGCTCACAGCAGACAATCAAATCAAGGGAGGCCTATATCATATTCTAATCTAATCTAACCTAATCTAATCTAATCTAATCTATTCTAATCTAGCCTTGACCAGTCTAATCTAGTCCAATCTATTTTAGTCTAGTCTACTCTAAACATCATGTTTTTTACTCTAAGTAGTCAATATATGATCCCTCTGAAACAAGATATATACATATGATGATGATGATGATGACGATGATGATGATGATGATGATGATGAGTTATCTCCCCGAAGGCAGGTCCGTTGGCTTTATGCCACCAAGGGATGAGATGAGTGAGGTGGTTTCCCCGTTGCCTTCCTCACAGACAATTGTGAGTGAGCAAGTTGTCCAAGGTCGCTACGCAGTGGCTTGAGGCAGTTTCGAACCCGCGACCCTCTGGTTACGAGGCACAGACCATACCACTAGTCCACCACGTCCCACTATATACGTATAGGTGGTAGTTAATCGTGATGATGAATAATAATGGTAATAGTGATAATGATGATGATGACGATAGTAGTAGTAGTAGTAGTAGTAGTAGTAATAATAATAATGATGATGATGATGATGATGATAATAATAATAATAATATGCTCACTTCTGTCTCCGGACTAATTTTTCACCACCTGAGGGATTATACCTACCTCGGGTTAAAATAATAATAATAATAATAATAATAATAATAATAATAATAATAATAATAATAATAATAGCAGATTATTAATACTAATACCGAATAATGATATTTACAGATTGTTAGTATGGATGGCCAGCGCTTATTATTTTTGTTTTCTACCCAGTGTACACATGATCTCTCAGGGTAAAATATTATTTATTTATTTATTTATAATAATAATATTATTTATTATTATTATTTATTATTATTATTTATTATTATTATATTTTTAATTCCCTAAGGTGTTATGCACCCAAGGGCTATGTAAAATCGTTCCGGAGAGGAGATAGTGTATTTAGAATGGCTGCTATTATTATTATTATTATTATTATTATTATTATTATTATTATTTGCCCTGAGGTAGGTATGAACCCTCAGGTTTAAAAATTATTGAACAAGAGGAGCAACGTGGAGATGGTTGGCCAAATCAGGGTTCGTTGTCCTGGAAGGTCCCTTTAAATGCGAACTTATTATCTTTTTCTTATTTTACATATCGTCATAAGTTCTCTTAAGCGTCTGCCATTTAGCCCAGGTGTTACGATCGCCAGTTTAACTTTATTTTCTCGGCCTCGGCATATCATACGCATCTGAATGGTCAATCCTTCCATTCACCGTTTCATTCGTTTATCGAGAAATGACCCGACTTTATAGCTCAGCTGACCAGAGGGCGCGAGTGAAGCATAAATTTTCAAATATATATCCGTCATGGAGTTGAACCGGTGACCTTTTGGTTGGCCGTCCAACCGACTAACCATTATATACGGATTGGCAAAACGACGTCGAAATATCGAAGGCGTTGGAAACGAGAGGAAGAAGATACGATCAGCGTGGCAACAATTGATCACGCGAGGCGACTGCGGGGCAATTGGCAAGGATTGCCCCTTGAATATCGTCTCTGACCTCGGGATCGATGCTAGGGTCATGACCCGGCGCAGCTGAGTAGCGGGAGGAGGTGGCGGAGGTGATGATCCAGACAACGGCCACTCACAAGCAATGCCTGGTCGAGAGGGAAGATACTGTGGCCAACGGACCTACCACATATGACGATGTTTTTTTAAAAAATATACATCATATATATACATAAGACTAAGTGTCGGTAAATACACATACAGATAAACTCATGCGAAAATAAATAGACAGACAGACAGACAGACATACAGACAGACAGACAGACTTATATGGCATAGAGACTCATCACTATGGATAGGCAGATAAACAGATTCCCACATACATTAACATATACATACATCCATCCATTAAACATACATTCATTCATACATACACACATACATGCATCCACACATATAAAGAGACACACACACATACATACATATATTCATACATACATACACACATGCAATCATACATACATACTTACTAACTTATGCTTACGTACATACATAAATAAATAATACAACTTCCTGGAACTATAAAATATAGAAATGACGATAATAAACATAATACATAGCCTGGTGATGTGTCATCCATGCACTGCGGTCATCAGTCTTATAGGTTTATGCTGATTGGATAATTAATAATAATGAGTCCACTGAGTATTTGGATTCATAGATATATAGTCTGCACGTGACATCTGTCGGGCACATGGTGCCTATGACCGATTGACCACATTTAGTTTCTGATACTACTAGACATCATTTCTGAATGGAACACTTCGCACTGCTAGACTGATATACCTCTACAATCGTTGGGTAAGAATGTCAAATCCATCCATTCATACCTCCATCCATCCGCCAGTTCACCCACCGACCTTCAGCCAGTCCTCGAAACCAGACTGCCTCACTTCCTCCCTCCTTCCCCCTACTTTCCTCTTTGCTTTTCCTGCCTCCCTCCAGACCTTGCATGCTGCATATATCTTCAACTACTACCTTCCTTACCGGGAGAATAATCTCCGATGGATGCTTTTCCATTACACCTTTTAAATCATCGTTCGTCTCTGCAGTTTGTCTTTGAGTAGCAGATATTTTCCAGCATGCTACAGATCTGCCTCTTTACACATCTGCTGAAGAAGGAAGGTCTTGATCCAGATGATCCTTTTAACCTTAGGTCAATTTCTAACTTAAATACTGTGCCAAAATTTTCGGAACGTGTCGTCCTCGCTCGTCTCTTGCCTCATATCACCAGCTCGTGTAATTTTGACAGTCTTCAGTCACCTTATTGTGGGTATCATCGCTCGACTGAAACGGCCTTCCTGAAGATCCTTGATGATGTCTATACTGCGTCCGGACAACATCAACCCACTCTACCGATCGGCATCGACCTCTCTGCAGCCTTCGATACGATCGACAAAGCAACTCATCGATGGCTGCAGAAGACTTTCGGCATGAGTGCGTGGTACTGTGCTGGATTGGATCCGTTGTCACCTGATGGACTGGTCACATCACGTCACAAAACGACTCCCTCGACTGCAGGTAGATGCTTCTCGGGAATTTCTATTCCTGTATTTAAACAAGTGTCTAATCTCTACCTTTATACCTCTTTGAAATTGTGATTCTTCTACTGTTCTTTTATTGCAGTACATTTTTACATTACACAACACGTCAGCATTGGATCATCAAGGTCGCAGTCGTCTACCTGCGGCTAAAATCCGATAGTGTTTGTCACCGGAATTATGAAGACAGTCGCTTGTAGTGTTCATCAGAGCACACTCGACTATTGTAACTCCCCGTTGGACGGCACTGCAAAATCTAACATAGCCAAACTGCAACGCCTTCAGAACTCGTTAACCGGACTGGTGACAGGAACCCGTAGGTTTGATCACGTCACTTCTGTATCGGCAAAGCAACACTCTGGCTGCCTATCGGCTCCAGAATTGCTGACAAGACAGCCCTTCTTGCAAGTAAGACTATCTCAACCAATCAGCCTGTCGTGTTTCTTACAGCGCTACCAGTCACCCAGATCACTGCGATCAGCCATACAAACCGTTTGTTTCTCTCTGATAGCAGAGACTATCGGTCTGAATTCTCCCGAAGTGGATTCAGCAATCTTGCACCAGTCAAATTCGTAAAGCGGCTTAAAACCTTTTTGTACCGCCTTGCTTTTCTAGTCCGACCGCTGTGACCCACCCGTCCATCCATCCATCCATCCATCCATCCATCCATCCATCCATTCATCCATCCATCCACCAACCCATCCATCCATCCATCCATCCATCCATTTAGTCACGAATAGGTCAAATTGTCCATTCGCAACTGTCGTCGTCATCGTCGTTATGGTCAGTGCTTCCTTGAATCCGGCGCGTGACATCAGCAGCCAATTATTCTCGCCGGCTTCAATCGCCCATCACTCCCTAATAGTTCCTCCTTTACCTAAACGGACCGAATATTTCTGACTCCGCAACCGACACACAAATCAGTCTAATGTCGCTCCCCCTGGCGGCAAAATTCGACGCGAAGACGGTTCGCTCCTCCTCCGCACTTCCGGACATGAATCACACGTCGACAGACGCAGGCACGCACGAACGATCGGACGCACGGACCTTGGGCGTCTAGATGACAGTAATTGGACGCGAATCCTCTGTGTATAAGGCATGGTTGAACACAATGGCCTTCGCTCAGTCAGCAACTGCACTCGCACCCGTTGAAATCAGTGCATCATGAACTATGTAGATTCAGACACGGCAGGAAATGACGATGTGGGAACTTACTTGCGCACATTACATTACATTGCGTTGTTTTGCGTTACATTACATGATCTGATCTGCATGGGCTTTTTGATTATTAACGAGACAATCCAATATGATTTAATCTGATGTAATCTAATTAGATGTGGTCTAATATGACGATATTTGAGTTTAATTGATCTTCACCTCATTTAAAACGCTGAACTGAACAGGGGCGGGGCCACAGTCTCTCGTCTGAGAATGATATCCTGTCTTGCAGGATATCATTCTATCATTATCATTATACCATTATCAGGATATCTTGTTACCCTGCAGTTGGCTAACAACTCAGCCCTGCAGGTCTCGCTCCTAATTACGACACTGCAGGATAACAGTTTTCATATCTACATCAAGACTTGTACGGCCTATCGATCGGCTGCTCATCGATCGGTTGCTCATCGATCGGTTGCTCATCGATCGGTTGCTCATCGATCGGTTGCTCATCGATCGGTTGCTCATCGATCGGTTGCTCATCGATCGGTTGCTCATCGATCGGTTGCTCATCGATCGGTTGCTCATCGATCGGTTGCTCATCGATCGGTTGCTTCCTGAGTACCTGAATCTACAAAACGACCATGGGCAAGTTATTTGAGCACACGTGGCTCTGTCACCAAGCAGCATCATTCCGTACCAGCAATTCATCTATGACCAGCAATTCATCTATGACCAGCAATTCATCTATGACCAGCAATTCATCTATGACCAGCAATTCTTTTATGACCAGCAATTCATCTATGACCAGCAATTCTTCTATGACCAGCAATTCTTCTATGACCAGCAATTCATCTATGACCAGCAATTCATCTATGACCAGCAATTCATCTATGACCAGCAATTCATCTATGACCAGCAATTCATCTATGACCAGCAATTCTTTTATGACCAGCAGTTCATCTATGACCAGCAATTCTTCTATGACCAGCAATTCATCTATGACCAGCAATTCTTCTATGACAAGCAATTCATCTATGACCAGCAATTCTTCTATGACCAGCAATTCATCTATGACCAGCAATTCTTTTATGACCAGCAATTCATCTATGACCAGCAATTCTTCTATGACCAGCAATTCATCTATGACCAGCAATTCTTCTATGACCAGCAATTCATCTATGACCAGCAATTCTTCTATGACCAGCAATTCATCTATGACCAGCAATTCTTTTATGACCAGCAATTCATCTATGACCAGCAATTCTTCTATGACCAGCAATTCATCTATGACCAGCAATTCTTTTATGACCAGCAATTCATCTATGACCAGCAATTCTTCTATGACCAGCAATTCATCTATGACCAGCAATTCTTCTATGACCAGCAATTCATCTATGACCAGCAATTCATCTACGACCAGCAATTCATCTATGACCAGCAATTCATCTATGACCAGCAATTCTTCTATGACCAGCAATTCTTCTATGACCAGCAATTCATCTACGACCAGCAATTCATCTATGACCAGCAATTCATCTATGACCAGCAATTCATCTATGACCAGCAATTCTTTTATGACCAGCAATTCATCTATGACCAGCAATTCTTCTATGACCAGCAATTCATCTATGACCAGCAATTCATCTATGACCAGCAATTCATCTATGACCAGCAATTCATCTATGACCAGCAATTCATCTATGACCAGCAATTCTTTTATGACCAGCAATTCATCTATGACCAGCAATTCTTCTATGACCAGCAATTCATCTATGACCAGCAATTCTTCTATGACCAGCAATTCATCTATGACCAGCAATTCATCTACGACCAGCAATTCATCTATGACCAGCAATTCATCTATGACCAGCAATTCTTCTATGACCAGCAATTCTTCTATGACCAGCAATTCATCTACGACCAGCAATTCATCTATGACCAGCAATTCATCTATGACCAGCAATTCATCTATGACCAGCAATTCTTCTATGACCAACAATTCATCTATGACAAGCAATTCATCTATGACCAGCAATTCTTCTATGACCAGCAATTCATCTATGACCAGCAATTCATCTATGACCAGCAATTCTTTTATGACCAGCAATTCATCTATGACCAGCAATTCTTCTATGACCATCAATTCATCTATGACCATCAATTCATCTACGACCAGCAATTCTTCTATGACCATCAATTCATCTATGACCAGCAATTCATCTATGCACTGTCGACTCAGCCGAAGAGCGGGAATTGAGCGGAGAAGTGCAGTGTGGCGCAAAAGTGCAACATGGTAGCCGAATGGTTTAAGGGCTCGCCTTGCAACCCGGAGTGTACGGATTCGAGCCTCCACTGAAACGGTTACTCTTTAAGGGATTTGAGCATGTCCTTCACTTACAATTGCTCTAATCAATCGATTTATGCTTTGTCTTTAGACAGTTAGCGCTTAATGAATATACGGAAAATAACTATAAAGAATGTCCTGCTACAGGTTCAGGTGGAGCTGCTACTGAGAAGCAGTGCGTGAGAGGAAGAGAAGGAAGGACGACCCGTTGACGCAACAGAATCCGATAATTCTGGACAAAGCAATCGCATCGTCCGTTGACGTCCGATGAGAAACGCCGCCGCCGCCGCCGCAGCCGCATCTCCCAGCCAGGCTCCCTGCATCCCCTGCCTTCCTGGAAGCCGAGGGAAGGACGGACGGACGGACGGACGAAGGAAGGAAGCAAATATCGCAGACGGCGGCTCCGCATGCGACGTCGGCGCCATTCGCCGGCGGTCGACGTATTGCAATAAATCGAGACGCAGCTGAGACGCCGTCGGTCGCGATGGACCATTGACGCATTCATAACATCCCCATAGATACTCGGCGGATGTATCGAGCTCTTCAATCCCGAATCCAATCTCTCCATTTATCCCCCGGCCGTCGGGCAGACCGGGGTGCGTTCGGTCATTTTTCTTCGGCGTCCCACCAGCGTCAAAGCCGACTGCCCCGGCTGTCAGCGCCGATATAAATGGCCGTCCGGAGACCGCAATTGTCCGCTGAAATAGTTTTGACGGTGTTCCGACCAAGCGGTATTTAATCAACGCGCTGCCGCGCGGACCATGTGCGCGCCAGTGTGTGTGTGTGTGCATGCCACGACGTCGCTCGGTCGGGATGAAAGGCCGTCGAAGGAGTCTTCCCCATTACGACCCGTGTCGGCATCTCGACTCAAGACGATGACGGCCGGAGCCACACGATTAGTTAAAAGCCGACCGACTCCGAAGGACAAAAGTTGACGAATGGCTGTGCGCAACAATATGAAATTGAGATTTCGAAAACGTCGACTGTCGGAGGCCTGCCAATCAAAGCTAATCCACGAATTCATCTGTTAAATCGCCCACCAGCTCACAAAAGATCAATTTATTACCAGAAACCAAGTGAATTACACTTGCCGAACACATGGTTGTTAGAAAGCAAAATTAAACAAGTACAATTATTTAATTAACACCTATAATACAAGCTTAGGTAATCCTAATTAATCAGCAATCATTTCAGGATAATAAATAATTACCAAACAAGCCTAACTAATTAGAAGACTACTTGGAAGACTTAATCGCTTATTCAAAGGGTATACTTACGCAAATGATAGTTGCGTAGTAGGCCTAAAGAATTACACATTATTTAGTATATCACCAAAGATAAAATAATTAATTAGTTTACAATTATCAAATTGGTTATCTAACTGTTAATTAATTATTTTCAGTTTGCCAAAATAATAATTGCAGCAGTAGGCTATTTAATTAGCCATTCAAATAGACATTCAACGATTACTTAACTTATGGTAAGGCGTCCAAAATTATTGTGGCCTGTCTGAAGTTAGTTTGGAACTATAGTGGGATGAATCCTAGGGAAAACGCCGCCACTGCCGTATTCGGGTAGTGCCAGTCCCAAGCTTGGATAAAGGAATAGGCGACGTCAACGGCCTTTGATGCCGTTAGATGTCGTTAAACATTGAAACTACTGTTTCATAGATTATATGTGACACACAAGAGCTTCTGATAAATTAGCAGATGACGTAATTAGCCTTCTTGTTACTTTCAAATAGATTTTCGAATCGCACGATTTCATATGTAAGAGCTTAACAGGCTGAGAGGTGTTACACAGTTAAACCTCTGGTTATGTTAAATTACATTGATACATGCATACGTACGTATGTATTTATGCATCTGGCTATTTCTATAGCGCTTTTTAAGAACCTCACAAGGTGCCAAACCTGGCTATCTAACGGATCTAAAAAGGTGCGACTTAATCTACAGAAGCGCGAGACCAGCAAATCCCCGCGGGCCTCTGAACGCAACGATCGTCGACACGAATGGCCAGCGACAGGAAGGCAGAGCTCTCTGATTTATTCTAGAGCAGCACCCACTGTCGAAGCTCATCCCATGCGGAGGATCTTGAACGCACTCCTGTCCTCGACCCGAAACCAGCGCAGCGTCCGCCGTATATTGTTCGAAATGAGAGAATTTTTAGAAGTTAGCAACGAGAGGTGACTCACTCTTGAGAATCGTAATTGAGGGCAGAATGGAGGAGAGGAGGACAAGAGGAAGACCCAGATAGATGATGCTGGATTGGATGATGACGAACGGATACGGCAGGCTGAAAGAAGAAGCTCAGCATCGAGAGGAGTGGCGTCATCGAACGTTTGAACCTGCCTGAGGGCAGAGAACCAGAAGAGAAGCAACGATTCAGGCGGCGAAGTTGAGTATGAACTGAAGCAGTCTTATTTCGGAACCTCTGTAGGGCTGCAAGGACAGCGTTACAATAGTTCAGGCGCGTCAGGATGAAGGAGTGGGTGAGAGTCACAGCGAGCGGGTCGAACGATAATTTCGCCGTATGACTCTGATCTGAAGCTTTTGACATAAACAGGACTTTCGTAAATATCTCTATCAATACTTTGTATATTTTAGTCTTAACGACTCTGTGGCCCGTACATGGGGACCTTCAATGCGTCCATTTTAAACGGGCAGCGGTGGTAAATGATCACACCCGATTAATTCATTGGAAAATGAACAGGGTCGAGCCATACAAGGCCAGGTAACTAAAGAAAAACGTGTACATTTACATTTAATACCATTTAGGTAACACGCAGCGGTTTATGAGATACCAAAACTCGTTACATTAAGCAGGACCTATTTAGGGACGACGGTACTGACCGCTTACGACCTCTGGCGATTGCATCGTACAACGTGTAATGCGTTTGCACCACCTAGCGACTAAATATGAGCACATCTACGACTTCTCGAAGCTACGGATATTTCATTTACATATTTTAACATAGTTCTTTAACGTTCTAATCAAGCAACTTTTCCACATGTTTTGCAACTAAATGCACGTCTTAAGAGAAATAAGGACAGTTTGACGAAAAAACATCCGAGATAGTTCTCCGAACGTCCTTAGATACACGAATCGCAGCGAACTTGAATGGAACCCAGTTTTGAGAAGCCCGTAGTCATAGACACGGTGGTGGCTCGTTATAAATTATCTTTCATTACCTTGCTGACTTGTGTTAAGACCAGATATTATATAAACGAGATAAGGCTATACAAGAAGAAGAACAAAGTTAAGTGTTTTATTAGTTGGTTTCAAGTAGGCTTATAACCAATTTGGGTTGCTAACATGTTGTTCTTGCGTCGGGACCCGCAGCAAGCCTTGACTCAAAGTCATTTGTTAATTGAATCCCTGTCATAAGAGCCACCGAACAAAACATCGGACAAAGTTTATTTTATTTCGATTAAAAAATTCCTCGCCGTACATATTATTATTATTATTATTATTATTATTATTATTATTATTATTATTATTATTATTATTATTATTATTATTATTATTATTATTATTATTATTATAAGCGTGGAAGTCTAATATATAGCCTATAGCCTGTTATTATTTTGGGTTTAAGCCGAAATCTAAATGCGTAAACTCTTCGAGAACTACTCGAGCCTAGAGCACTTCCTCGTATTTTCCGGGGCGGTGCCGACCGACAATTGAGGTCCGTCCCATCAAGACTTCCCAACTGAATTCATACGCGGGATGTCGCTTGTAGCGCCACCGGAAACCCGATTGCTACCAAACTTTTTCAAGGTAGATATTTCCGCGACATAATCATGCACATGCTGCCCACATATCAAATTTGAAGTCAATCAGTTCAGGCGTGTCGGATTTCCAGAGGGGAAATCCCATTTCTTATCTTAAGCCTATGCCTTCGTCATACATCATTAACGCTAACCAACTACCGGGCATCCTTTGATTGCTCGCTGTCGTAAACGACCATTGTAACCGTTTGCACTGTGACCTTTCTTAACTATCCTCATCTATTCGAATATCGGCCCACTGTCATTTCTTAACTACAACTAGTAACTCAATCTGTAAACTATCTTAACCACCATTGCCTGCTGACAAATATCCTCTAAAATCAGACATAGGCCTACAGGAGGTTATGACGAGTGAACTAGACCAGCAATCAGCACCCATACACACACACACGCGCGCAACGGTCGAACACGAAACGCGCCGACAGTCACCGAAACGCGGAAGTTGTTGTGCATAGCAGCAGGAGATCTCACGTAGGAGATCAGACGTCATCAATTAAGGAAGTCCGCAGAGAGACAAGGGGAGGGAGGGATTGAGACAATACGGACGTCCGCATCTAAATTTGGCACTTAGTTATTTCGGTACAGTCCGTGCTTTAGACGCCGACTTCAGTCTGACAACAAACAGTCTGCAGTGCGTTACGTTATCGTAATTTCATATTGGAATTCGCTGCATTCGATCAGACAAAATAATGTCAAGTATGCGTCACTGGCTGCCCCGCTTCAATAGTCCGATGCGTATTGGAGCTAGACTGCACAGTCAATACTGGGGCTGAATGCAAGCGGACAGAGAACCTTACATAATAGGTCTATTTCAAAGTACCTTCGCTTGACATGGCAGGATCGAAGTACCCCACTCCGAAGCAGTTAGCCCCGGAGTGCGGCCGTCCGCAAAGTGGACGGAGCGGTAATGTCAGATGCGGACAGTGGTGGGAAGTGTCCAGATTAGGTCATTTTCTGCGGACGTCCTTTATGGCTGACCCCAAATATTTGCTGCTATTAAGCAGTTCACAGTAAAGTGCAACAGGACAAGTTAGACGAAAACATTTACTCGTTGAAATTAAGTTAACGCTGTTGATCGTCCCAAGTCTCTCGACAGATCCAAGGGGCCCTGATCACGTGACCACGAACCACCAGCCAAGTCGGCTGTATCTGACCCATGAGTCTTCAAGCGTGTCAATGACAGTTGCAGCTATACGTTCTAGGCAGCTAAGACACCTGCCCTCTTCCCAAGGAATAACAATAACAATAATAATATCGCAACTACAATCTGCCTTGCGCGCTGCTGCTCGTCTGATCGGAGGCATCCCTAAGTTTGGCCACATCTCTGCTTACATTTCGGAGGAGCTTCACTGGCTGCCTATCCAGGAGCGCATAAAATTTAAAATCCTGCCTCTTGTACGTAATTGCCTTTTAGGTTGCGCCCCATTTTATCTTCTGGAGCTCTGTGTTTTGGCCTCCTCCATTCCGGGCCGTAGACTACTTCGTTCGGCGGTACGGGGTGACTTGCTTGTCCCATCGGTCCGAACAGCTACGGCCCAGCGCAGAAGCTTTGCTGTGGTTGGTCCCGCTTTCTGGAATGGGCTTCCTAATGACCTACGCCAGGAACTTCTTAGTCTATCTCCTCCTCTTTTCCGCAAGCGCTTGAAGACCTTCTTATTTCCCAGTTCTTCTGGGCTGTAGGGCCGGGGAGCGCCTCTGAGGAGTTTACCTCGAAGTGGCGCTTTATAAATTTTTGATCACATTACATTACAATAATAATAATAATATTCATTCTCTGGGAATTTTTTAAATCCTGAGGGTTCAAATATGCCTCAGGTAAAAATATATAACAACATAATAGATCTTATAATAATATAATAGGCCTAATAATAATATCTAATCTAAAGCACCAATATAATAATGCACTAGGCATCAACCGATGGCACTCCAAAACAGAACTGTAATAACAGTAATGTCAATTAATGCAGTCTTTAATTTTTTTATCTGGAGGAATAATATGCACCTCCAGTTAAAAGACAACAACAACACTATGTTATATCAAAAGTCTGTTGTAAATGTAACTTGAAACTCACGCCGACTTCTTCCATCAAAACTGCCCTTGCATTGCACAGGAAATGTCAGTTACTTTACATTAGCCAGTGACACAATATTGTGATAATTGTGACACAGCACAATAATTAGGAGCATGTAGAATAATGCTAAGACTGGCGAATAAGGACTGCTTTTAAGTATTGTGGTTGGCCAAAGTTTAATGTTTTATAAACTATAAGTTCCAATTTAAAATAATCCTTGGCTGAACGGGAAGCCAATGCAAAGATTTAAGCACAGGGTTATATCCCAATATGTGAAGCAATTTGTTGCAATTCTAACTCCACAGAGCCCACAAAAACTCCACTTTCACTTATGAAGCGACAAATCACGACTCATTTGTTAGTAACTGGCACTACAACAGTTGACAGATTAGGCATTAATTAATATGAACAGAATTTAATGGACGTCACATTGATGGAGCGGTTGTGAGGTAAAGCTGATAATAAAATCTAACTTGTCAGTTTTCAGGGGTTACTTAATTTAATTCCTAGTTTAGCAACTCATGTTTTAAATCAAAGATTATGTCACAAATGTCAACAAAAATTAAAACACAAAATGTTTTCCTATTTTGCAAGCAACTGAAAACTCATCTTCCCACATTTTTCAGGTGAATTCAATATTTGGCATAAAAAATGTCTGCTTAATAGTAGTAGTAGCAGTACTGGTACTGGTAGTAGTAGAAGCGGTACATGCAGTATAAGTACCAGTAATAATAAATAATTCATCGACCAAGTCGTTTCTCATCCTCAAAGCATCATGGTCCAGGTATCCTGATCCAAAGAAGTCATGTCTACCTCAGGCAAAAATATAATAATAAAGAATAATACTAGTAATAATAATAATAAATCACCTTTAAACAAAGACAGGGGGGCATAAGTGGTTTCATGGCAATATTTCAATAGCACCTCTTTTAGAAAATGACGCAGATGGGGCTAAGCAATTTCTACAATTTTCAAAACAAAAAGTTCCTTAAAGTAAATAAGAAAATCACAACTAAAATTTACAATTTTTAATTTTCCTACTTTACAATAAATTGTTTCAACTTTACAAAGAGAATATACTTTTGCTTCTCAGTCTTTCTGTCAAACATAGCTTCCTGTCAAACCAGCAGGACATTCTGATCCAACGGGGTTAGAAGCCATCATACCACGTTCTGAATCACTGGTCGCATACAACAGCAACGGTCATTGAGCAGCATGACGGTTAGGTCGACACAGAGATCATGCCGTGAAGGTGGCCAACTGGACAGAGCTGAAAAACAAATTGCAAATCTGTACTCTGCGACGAGTTCATGGGTTCAAAAGGTCACTCGTGTCAACTGTAATTTTAATGTAGATCGTGTTATTCCGAAGATAAACCTCCTCCCGGTCTTCGAGTACAGAATGAGCCACAAAAAGTGGACACCCAGACGCAACGTTCATTGGAGTTTGTGGCTTCTGAAAGCTGTTGCTGCTTGGATCTGGGCGGAAAGTGTCGGACAGATGTCGCCGATTGTTCTTTTGGTCGAGCAGTGTCAGCGTTACCTTTTGTCGAAATGGCCAAGCGAGTATGTCATCGTAATCGCCCTGCATAACGACAAAAAACAACGAGAGATGTGTTCCCTTTCCGATTCCGTCGCCATTAAGATATACACGTCCACACATCTTGTATCCATAGCGACTCGTGTAGAACGGTTGGCTGTAGAGTGACATGATGTTACCGCCAATTGCCTCCTGCTTGCGTTTGTGGTAATCGGCGATTTTCCAGATGAGAACGCCTTCATAGTTGGCCGTCTGGAGGCACTGCACTCGAAGGTCAAGTTCTGACAGACGCATGTCGTGCAAGGCGATCGTACGGTCGTGTGAAATGAACTGCTGTCGCATTTCCTCTGAAAACAAGAAGCCAAGTGCAACTGTAAGGAAACATTTATAGAGAGCCCTTTGAGAATATCTCTGTCATGGAAAAGTTAAACGCTACCACAGAGACGTTCTCAACCTGACCAACACCATCAACCACACCATCACCACCATGCCTATCATCACCAACCCCACCATCATCAACGCCATTGTCATAGCTGTCCTTATCCAGAAGCTTATAGTCTGGATCTGCAGCAAAACAGAGAATCCACACCTGGTAATGAGACACTGGGTCGACGCTGTTTCTCCAGCTCCGCAATCTTCGTATCCTGTTGGTTCTGCTTGACCCGCATCAGCTGAAAATCTTGAGTTATTCGATCGACTGCCTTTGAAGCCACTTCAACTCGTGACGACTGCTGCGTTAGGATTTCCTTTTGATGTTCCTATGACGATGCAGAGTCACAGTAAAACAACATCTGTAATGAGTGTTTCATCTGCTTACGATTAGAATACATTCACCACCGTATCCTTGAGCCCTTCCGTTATAAGACTATGGTCACTATCCCCTTGTGTGTTATCTCAGGGTCAAATATGGTAACTCCCCTCTTGCATTTACACTCAAAGTATATACGCGGTTCAATGATTTTTATCTTATCTGTGGCCTTGTAACTACCCATCCCTGTGGGCTTTTGCAGTGGTTGGTCTATGAGGCAGGGCTACTGTAGCTCATTGCCTTGAAAGTAGCCTATTTTTGACATATGTTCAGGATGGGAGTGCCGCTGAGTAACTTCTTCCATTACGAGGTGCTCCACCATTACAATACGCGTACCACTGTATTTGACTACACGTATACCCCCATCATTGCGGCCGTCAATACTATCTAACTGTGAGCCAAAAGACAGAGCTGCAGTATCTTTCTTACCCTGGAATTCCTGAATTCTTTTTCAAGTGTAACAAATTTTGCCAAAATCTCATCTTTCTCTCTGGTCAAAGTTGATACGGCTGTTTTTAAAGACTCCACATTAGTGTCAGCAGTCTGTAAAAATATCAGATGATCATTCACAAACTAATTAAACTGAATCACTGATATCATAATGAAAAGGTTATTATTATAATTAATACAGAACTAAATCATCGTTTACATGGCACCCACAGCTTAGCTTACCCTTCAGGTTATAAATACCGTCGCTATGTCAGAGGAACGAAGGAGACAAGGGAGTCGAGGGAATAATGACATGGAAAATGAGGAGTCAATGGCTGTAGTCCGTTACCTATTGACAGGCTACACTGATACTGCTCTGTTATTTTTCTTAATAATACTAATTATTAGTATATGTAACATGAAGTTGTTCATCATCATCATCATCATCACCCTCACATTCATCAACATAATTGTTCCACCTCCACCAAACTTATCATCTAGATGACCACCATCATCGACAGTCACATTCACTTTAATTATAATTGTGACGAAACATTTAATTCAATTCAATTTTAACATCACTTGTCGAATCCAGGTCACCCTCATCTCATATTTTATTCATTTGTTCCTCTTCCTCTTCATCGTGTGCATATGTATGGTACAAATGTTTGTATGCACGTATCTAGAAAACCAATCGAGCACCTTTTAACTGACTCACAAAAGTACTTCCCGTCCTAGCCTGGCAGTAGTGACAACCACTCTAAGGTTGCCAGGGACCATCACTGGCGACCCTGCCATGGTTTGCATATATTTCCATCATCGCAGCAACACTTACACTGAGTGATGTTCTCAGTTTGTTGAGTTCTTGACTTAGCGTCAGCGAATGATCAATTGCCATCTCAAGGTGAAACTTATAATCCGATTCATGATCTGCAATTTTTTCCTCCGTCGCCTAAAACAAAGAGAAGACAAGAATCCTTCATAATGGGAAATTATTACTATTATGATTATAATTATTACTACTACTGCAGTATATAATATTACAATATTTAATACATAATATATAATACAGTACAAAAACATGCAATAATGTTAACACTACTACTATAATATTATTGTTATACAAAACTGTTTTAGTTGCTCAGCTTTGCACTTTGAAAGAATTAAGAAAACAACACCTAAAAAAAGTAAAAACTTACCTGACCAAACAAATACCTTTGTAAGGCAACGTTGTCAACAGGGTACGTATTCATTACATTACAAATTTACAGTCAGGGTTGCCAACTCTGGAGAATTCAATTCCGAGACAACTTTACTGATAGCTATCCTCACCAACCCTTGTAACCCACCTAGGGGTCGGGGAGTGCAGTGCTCCCCAGGCTCCTCGCCACAATTTCATTCTGATAGGATACAAAAATACCTGACACTGCAGATATTTTTGAAGATGTGCATGAAATTCTCCACAGGATAACTGGAAATTATTAATGACTTGCAGTTTGGCTTTCATCAACTCAGTTCTAAGGTGTTCCTCTTTCTTACCCACAGCTGGCCCATGCTGCAAAAATTTCTCTCACAAGCTGCATTGAAAAGAGGAACTGACAATACAAAAGAAATTAGCTTCAACTTGTGTTCCTCACAGTTTGTCTCTCTCTCTTTGTCTATGAAAAAATTCCAGACATCCCACATCTGTCACACGAAGATGGTAGGTGTGTTTTGCTCTTCAGAGCATAAAGAAATCTTCATAAAGTCTGTCTGCATCTAAATTCGACTTAAATTTCTGCATGTGCTTTTGCTTTGATTTGTTTCTCTTGTGATAAGAAGAAAATACAACAAAATAAAGTCAAAACTTCCTAACTTAACAGATTTTGTCTCTCTGATTTAAAAATGTAACACAAGTAATAAAAAAACACAGAAAAGGCAGAAAAAGGGAGATTTCTGTCTCCCAGGTAATGGCACCTGGAGACAGGAGGCAAAAGCTGATTCCGGGAGCCTCCTGGCAAAAAAGAAAGGGTTGGCAAACCCTAATTACAGATAATCACTCAGATCAAATAGCAAACAAAAGTTTCAAGAACTAAAGTTGAGGGCCTAAGCAACTAAAACTTGCAAAATGATAATATAAATATGTTTACATGTCACAAGCAAATAACCACACCATTTAGTTCATCCTTAGTGAAAATGAATTCCTTTCAATTCAAAGGTCTGACGTCACTGATGCCAGCAGACAAGCAAACAATAACCACTGAAAAAACACCTAATACCCTAAACCATCAGCAACAACCATACAATCAGACAGCGACATGCACTGACAGAAAGACTACTGCACAGATCAAATAGCAACAGACGGACATATAGACATACTGAACCAACACACACACACAGGCACAGATATAAACACAAGCACACAGACAAACACATGCATAAAAAGGCACACAGATAACCACAGAAACAGTCACTCTCTTAACTGATTGCAAATAACCACACATTACACTGAAGCGAGGTTCTGCAACAATCATCTAGTCTAAACTGGAAATATTCTCTATATTCTCCACAGATTGCATCAAGGACATAATGTAATATTTTTAGCTTATACGCTACATAACAACAAACATTAATCAACAGTTCTAAGTCATTCTACATTGAAAACTAAAGCTGGAGACTGCTCATCGGCTCCTGCAAACTGCACACTCAGACCTGCAGAAGCTCCAAAGTCTTCAGAACTATGGCTACTAACACGTCAAAATATGAGCACATAACCCATGTACTTAAAACTCTGCATTGTCTTCCTGTTCAGCAACGAATTTGTTTCAAATTGGGGCTTATAGTTTATAATACACTATGGCCAACAACAATACTTAAAATCAGTCATCACTCTAAAGACTTATAACTATTCAACCAGGTCATCTGACTGCCTAAGACTCATACCTAAATATTCTTAGTAAACATGCTTTTTCAGTTGCAGTAGAACCTAGATATTGTAATTCTCTTTCTGTATTTGTTACTTCTGCTTGGTCGCTTAAGTAAGTAAGTATATTCTTTACTTACTTACTTACCTAAGCTTATAACAATTCATTCTCAACTTACAACCTGCCTTTTTCAAATCGTTTATCCAATATTAGCTACCTCTCTGTCTCAGTTGGCTGATCCTCTGGATATTGACCTGACCATGGCTAGCTTTTGGTGCATGTACAGCGCCCTTTTCTTCGGCCTCGGCTGTGCTACGGCGCTATATAAATTGTCTTATTATTATTATTATTATTATTACCATCAGTCGATTCCTTGTGCATTAGCCACCAGCACGACAGAAGTTATTAATTAATAATAATAATATTAATAAAATACTATACCTATTTGTCTAGGACACAAGACATTAGACCAGATCATCCACATACTGGTAAGCACACAATCAAGGCCTACTGACGGGTCCATTATTAAGACTTTTAAACACCTTTTGTGTGTACTTATACCAAACTGCAACATTCAAAAAAAAGCAAACACTAAAGCATGCACTCCAGAAAAATATATAACATATATATTTTTTGGAAAACTACAATTTCCAAACTTGGAGACTTGCCTGAAATTTGCAGCCCATGTTCTTGTATTTACAGTCCCTCGGTTTTAATCTGCAATTCTGTTTATGGCTTTCGAGCTAGAAAAACAAGAAAATTATCAGATTTAGGCAGATATGCAATCAGCTTGAATGTTGGTATGTACTTTCTAGTTTTAATTGTCACTTCATGTTTACAGATCAGAAAAAAGCTCCAATGAGAGGTTCTGAACAAGTGTTACATATTTGTCGAGATATACACAAATATACATACATATATTCATATTCGTGGCATGTTTTACACTCACGCATACTAGTAAAAATGGTTTTACATTACACTGTGTTTCCAGCATTCTATTTTGCTCAAAGTTCTCCACCTCAGAGAAGTAATGGTAACACATTTATTTAAACGCTTCCATGGAAACTCGTTGGAAGTGTGGTTCAGGGGGTAGAAGCACAGTAACTACAACAGCAGATGAAAAACTGGACAACTTGCAAGCGTCACATCCACTGAGCACCATACTTTCACCCGTCTTCGTTACTTCATCCTACCTACTTTCCATCTGATTTCCACTCCTTCTAATTTCAATCCTAACTCCATCCTATTTCTAACAAATCTGCCAGTATCTCTATTTACATAGCTTCTCCATTCTATTTCAATCCCACCTCCTAATTTCTAGCATAATTCAACTGAATTTCCATTCCTTGTATATCCTAGCTTGCTTTCTATTCCAACAAACCTTCATCTTATTTTTACCCTGCATTTTTCCAACTCAATTCTTAGTTCTACTCTACGTAAGGCAACAGATAAACGGCCCAGAAAAGACGATCAAATGCCGGTATCTCTTGAAGGAGTGACACCGAAGGCAGTAACCACCACACGCTGAGAAAAACCGACAATCCTACAACGTAGATCGCAGCTACACGGCAACAACTTTGTTTGCATGGTTAAACAGAAGCGGGCATCTGTTCGTCGCTCTAGGCTTTAACCACCGTGGTTAGAAAACGTTGCAAGATTAATCACAACCATCTGATGGTTACAGGATTACCACAAGTATCATGGTACCAGGATAGCTGAAGATTCAGATGGTTTTTATCCCTCCCCGTGAAAGGGTAAAAGAAATAATGACAGGCATTCCCATAACTGAACATAATTAATGGTGAACCCAGCAGCAAATCCGCCCATGCCCTCCCTGTCTAAGTTTATAAAAACACTTTAAAATTCTGTTCCTTAGCTATGTAAATGTTTCAGCTTCTGGGGGCTTCAACACTGACCCTTTGACCAAAGCTTAATTTAGCTCAATTTTTTATTCAGTACAGAGTAGGAGTTGCTGAGGGTTGAGGGACATCCTAAGCCACAAGTCAACCCCAGTAAGTGAAGTAAAGTATCCCATATCCCACAACGGAGATGTAGGGGATGGACTCTTTCCTTTTCTTCAGACCCTTGAGCCGGCATTGGACGAATTCCAAGGTCCTGGACATCGCAGGACTTGCCGTTTATTTTCCAGCTTATGCCGGTACTAAATTATACTGCTTGGTGATAGAGGCACACAGTGTGTGCAAACAACTTGCCCAGGGTCATTACCTGGAGTCAAACGCACAACCGCATAATCGTTGACCAAACATGCTACCTATAGACCACTGCGCCATCAACCCCAGTCATGATGAAAAAATTAGCTCTGGGGTGTCAGTTTTAACATCCCCTTAACCTTCGGTGAAGTTCAGTTACATCAGTTATCTGCAAAGTCAATATTCAAGAGCAAACAATGCACAGCTAAAAGGCGAAATAGAAAGCGGCTGATGGAAGACACCAGAAAATTCATGTTTGGTTGAGCTCAGTATGACCTTTTAGCAGAGGCTGCAATCTACCGGTATGTAAAACTCTGTAGGACTACAATGTCTGCACTGCACTGCCTGCAAGCAAATGTTGGCTACAGTTTGGAATGTTCAATCCCTCAGGTCAAAAGTCAAGCTACCAGCCTTCATGGAAAAGTTCAAGCTGGGGTATTGGTGTCAAACCCTTTCTTGTTCATCCACAAATTACCCTTCAAAAGTCAATTTTTCAATACTAATTCTTCTTTAAAATAATTCAAACCTGGTCCAGAACCTTGGACCAAGTTGGGAGCTCCACGACTAGGTCAAAACTCAACCACCTCTGTCTTAATGGAAAAGTTCCTGCCAGAGAGGTCGGTTTAATTCCAGTCATTTACAAAAGTAACCTTTGAAAGTCGTATTTTCAACAGAAATTTTCAATAGATAGGCTGTAAAATTGTTGGCAACAAAGGCCTTACTCCTGGAGAGTTTAACAACTGTGGGCAGGTCAGAAGTCAACTACCCCAGTCCTGAAAAATTTCAGACTCCAAAAGACATGTTCTAAAATCAATGGTGACCAGGACTCAGGCAGTTGATGATTGGTTGATAGATTTGTTGATTGAATGATTGACTGACTGATTGATAGACAAATTATCACAAACCGGATCAAGCAATTTAACAAATGGACAACCGTTTCTTAGAAGCCACATGACTCAAGAGTGAATTTTCAGTTTCAAAAGACTCACTAGGAATCAAAGCTGCATGCAAGGGGCAACAGGCAAACAGATACTAATCATTCTACTATCAGTTGAAACCTGATGTTCAACAACAGAGGATATATTTTAAAACCCACACACCATAGAGCTAAACATTAACAGAGTCATTAAGTTACGGGGAAGTAAATAATTACACCCACGCTCAATTAGAAAGAAGAAAAAATTTACCCCTTCATTGAAGCACTTCTCAGAACAAAACGATTATAGATCTCCACTGAAATTTTAGTTACCTAAATTAATGACTCATGGCAACAATCAGTTCATCAAAAGCACTGACTGTCTGAAAATTCACATCATTTTAACCAAGATGCAAGACCACATGAAACCCTTTAGGTTATCACCTGCTAAAGCTCTCAGCAGAAATTTCTGTCTTCTAACCACTTGCTTGGCCAAGGACTTGCCATTTCATGTTCCCGCCCGAATGTAATAATAATAATAATAATCTCAAAACTTTTATAGCACCATTTTGTCATTGCTCAAAGCATCAGCTGAAGGTCGTTGCTAAGCAAAATCTTCTTGCAAGCCAAATTTCAGGGCGAGTCTGGCCGAAAAGCCAAGAAGAGAATCCAAGACATGAAAACCTACAGAGGAAATGAAACCATGAAGACGTGAGCTTTTAGTCGAGGTCTGAAGTCCAAAACGAACTGCAGAATGCACGCTTGCTGGAAGAGAGTTGCAGAGTCCAGGGCCAGCAACAGAAAAGACACGTTTGTTGACAGCTGTCTTTGTCCAAGGAATAGTCAGATTAAAACAGTCAGAAGGCCTGGTCAAATAGAGACAAGTCTTGGGAGTCAGTACAGAATGACGATAGTGAGATTGGCTGAAACGTAGATTCTTGTATGCCATCAGCCCAATCTTCAAAAATATTTGTTTTTCCATGTGCAGCCATTGCAACGATTTTAGGATCAGTGGTATATGTTCATATTTTGGAGTTTTAGAGATAGCTTTTGCCAAGGTCTTTTGGACCTTTTGAAGCTTTGGCAAATCAGCTTTTGAAATGCCAGTAAGAAGGGAGTTGCAGTACTCAAGACGACTGTCCACAGAGAGGATAATGTCACTGTGGACAGAGGGAAGAACTGTCGCAGTGGAGTGTTATTTATGATAAGCTGACCAGGAAGGGAGAATACAGAAGTTTGGAGACAGATGTGCCTCCAGTTGACTTTTAACAACATGTTCAAGATGTTCAGACACAAAATTCAAGTTTGAGATTGGTCAGTAGTTTGACATAGGTTCAGCATCCAAAGATGGTGTCTTCAACAAAGGGTAGGCTATGATGGGAAGGAACCCTCAGCAAGCGATTGACTGATTAATGTCAAGATGGTGGTACCAAGCACCAAAGCAGCATTTGAGGTGTTTTGGAACTGCATGTGTAGGAGACACCATTTTTCAGAAGACAAGTGACCAAATTTCACCCAAAGTTATGGGAGTAAGGGAATCCAGAGTGGGTGGGAGCAATCAGGTTATGAACAGATAGAGGAATAGAGGAATAACAGAAAGAGGAATACCAGAGAATTTCAGCCTGATGTTGGATACAAAGAAGAAGTTAATGAAAGCATCAGCCAGGGCAGATGGTGGGAGGTCTTGGTAGCATGCAGGGTGTTTTCCTTTGGAGTAACTCGTTGAGAGCCTTTCAGGCAAGATGTGTTTTCCGAAATTAAGTTCGTGAGATAGGAGGATTTGGCCTTGGGAACTAGGTTATGAACAATTTCAGGCTTTTCTTTGAAACGCACATGACTGAAGGAAAGTTGTGAGCAGCACGGAGCACGTTCAAGTCAGCTATGCCAATGTCGAGCTTCAGCAATTTCAGAATTAAACCAGGGTTTCGAGTTGCAAACAACAACCTTTCTTGGTTTAAGAGGTATGTGCTTATCAAGCAATTTGGTTATCATTACTTTTCATTGGGCTTCAGTTTTTGACAGGTTATGCTCAGACACCAATATCAAGCACAAAACATGGTGAAGTTTTGTAAAAATGTCTGATTCTGTGCAAATGAAGGCCATTTCCAATCTTCAGGATCATCGTCACTTGTTCTGAAATTCACTGGACGATTCATTTTGTTTTACAAAACAGGTATTCATAACAGTGCTATATAATGTTTTGGTCACAATACATAACACTGCATTATTACAAGAGTTAAAAGACTGGTATAAGTAGGAGCCGAGTGGTGACATCTTGGTCATTCGTTGTCATATCCATTGTTTGAATCAGGTGAAATCAGCTGTGTATTACCTAACTGCACAACTAACAAAGAATGGCTGTCAAACTGACTTTCTCAACCACAGAAAGTTAAAAATAGCACAAAAGGAAAACAGGAAGGTAAACACTTAAACTAACATCTAGCAAAATTAATCACTTAAGTACCAGGCAGTAACAGATATATACATGCGTAACGTCCAACAGTCCAGAACAGCTACTTATGTCTGTGGACACCAGAAGAGGTCACACTGTTGTCTGTTTGAACACAACATTAACTCAAGACTGCTTGCACACCACACCATTTATGCCAAGAGTGTCAAAGGCACAGCATTACTTTGTATGTAGAAAAGTCATACCTGAAATCTTTTAAGTTCATTAACATCGCCACAGTTATATGGACATGGAAGAAGTATTTGTTCACAATCATTATCGATATGATTCTGCAAAAGAAGATTTTCCATTATTCACAAATATGATTGAAATGACCCTGCAAGAAGGGCATCAATGAACGTTTAAACACGCTTCAGTTTCAAGCTTCACAGGGAGAACAGATTTCTTAAATTAAGCTATGGCTGCATTACCGTATGTATGCATCTGGAAAATTAATGTTAAGTAACTCTCACACTAGTACATTACATTACAAATTGGAAGTTAGGCTGGAAACCTTAAAATTAAGCACACCTTATTCTTTCACTCAGTCCGTTCTTGGTTTAGCAGTCTGAATAAGATGTGTGCACAGAATCTATTCAGACACATTTTCCCAAAAATTCACTATAACTAGAAAAATGTAAACAAAATTGTACATAAAACTGAAAATCTAATGCAATGCTAATGATGCATCAATTTTAAAATCCTGTTAAAAGTACAGGCTAATGGCAAAGAAAAAATTGACTTTTTGAAGTACAAATTGCAAATGCATAGCGTGCTGCCTGGATGCGTAACCATGCAACCCACGAGGAAAGGATGTCCCACTATTCAACTGTTGTCAATGTCATTGTATCTACAGCTTACCAAAAATATTACTCAGCTCCAGGATCCTCTCCCTGATGGGAAAGGTTCAGTCGATTACATCATGTTGTAAGTAGCAATTACCTTACTCAATTCCACACGAGAAATGGTTATGAAAACAATTGGATTTGTCAAAACTTTAACAGAGCCGTTGATGTCACTTTAACTATGATGCTATTTTGAGGCATGCATAAAGATAAATAATCAACTGGTTTAGGGAAGTTCAGTTCAGTACAAACAGGCGTTCATGATTCATAATCTAAAGTTGTAATCAAGTAGTAAACTTATGGGTGGTCTGTAAAGAAGGTCCACAAAAATGACCTACTTTTGGTCCCTCCCTCCCATTGTCCTATTCGTCTGCATTGGCATTATCCTCCGTCAACCCCTTTGCAGATACCTGCACTCTACCAGAGTACTAAGGCCCAGATTAGTCTACCCTGTTTATCTTGCAGGGCTACCTGTGCCATGGTGTGGAGTACTTTGATACAACTTACTCTATCAATGGAACACCTATTGGATCCAATGCAGTATGGGCTGTGTTGTCTGAGTGAAGTTGGTGTTTATGGTACAAGCCGTATTGAAACAACTGTATACATCAACTTTTTTATTGTGGAGGTCCATATTGGGTAAAGCCTACACCCTAAACCCTTCTATCGTCCTCTTTGCAAACATGCTTAATGGATGACCCCTCACCTGGTATAATTCGACTGGTAACTCTGTTTTGCAGAAAGTACATGTTTTCTTTCGAAATTTGCACTGGTCTACATGACTCTATCAAAAAAAGACAAACACACATGCAAAAATAGATAACAAAATGGACCAACATCTGCTGGACTTTCACCACATCGATGTTGTCATTTCCTAATAAATAATCCAGACATTACCAGCAGAAAACATCAGGCAGCAATGGTTATTACAGCAGACTGCCGTAACCACTTGGGCTCAGGTACATTAGTCACAGTTCAGCGTTTCAAGTAAACCATGCAGGCATCTGTATTTCAATACTTCACTAGCCATAGGGCTGGTCTACCATTTTGCACTAAACTACTGCTACCATCATCACTATTACTGATTTCATTTCTTGTTGGTAGGTAGCACCAATACCTAATGGTAAACACTGATCAAGCACTAAGGGCTTCCTCAAGGTCCTTACACACTAAAAATACACAGTCACCATCTAACTAGAAATGCACCCTATGGCCACCCTGTCAAACTATCAGCTATTGTCAACTCAGGATGGAAACCTGTTGGTTAGGCTCAGCACGAGTCTGCTAATGGTGACATTTCTAGTTATCTGAACATTGCCCGCTAAATGACGAAATTTTTTCAAATGACATTTAACACCACTTGTTCTAGTGTAGGCAGCACCTTTGTGAGGTACTTGAAAGGTGCTATATCAAGTATCTTGATACATACGTACATAGATACCAGGTCACATGACATCTCCTTACCTTAAACTATTTCTCACTTAACCAGTAATGTAGTGCAAGGTAAGGTAATATTTATTGGTGAGTTAATATAAGGTAGGTCACTTTAAGTATATTTATACAACATAACAAAGTAATGTAGCATATCATTGGTAACATAAGGGATAAGGTAATGTATGGGATAACATGAGGTAATATAAGGCAAGAAGTACCAGGTAAGGTATTAAAAACCAAGGTAATATAAGGTAAGATCACATAAGATAATGTATGGCAAGGTAATAGCACATTACTTAATTACTTGCTCTCAACTGAAGTCCTTGAGGGTAAAGCAAACATTTGTCAGACTTTTGGCTGAAGCACAAAAACAGAAAACAAACAGCTGGACACAGGTAGCATGCAATCATGACAAACTGACAAATTCACATCATGACGACGCAACCACGATGACAACAACAACAACAACAACAACAACACTCACACTCAAGCAGATTCTCAGGATAAACACTGAGTTCACCAGTTTTTTCAGTTAAGCTTCTCCTTTTGCATCCCTTAAAAGCTTTTAACCTATCTTGCATCTTAATTGACAGATTGGGTTTCACACAACACTGTGTTACTAACTTTAAGTTTAGACCACGGCAGAGTATCTCTGCAACCATAGGCTTTATACGAACAAAATACGGGCAACTGTCGAATTTCTCTCATGGCAGAATAGTCTGGATAGATCTAAACAGAAACAGACAAACTTATAACACTTAGCAACATGAACAATGATTACAATTATAAAACAGACTAACTACAGGTAAGCCCCCAAGTTAGCTAAGAACTTCTATAATCAGTTGAGCCAGTGTGCAAAGTTTAATGAATAGCATGTAGAGCGAGGTTTTTCACTGGTCACTAACACTAAAAAGAAAGAAAATAAAGACAAGAATAAATCAGCAAGCATCACGTTGCTTTTTCTTTAATATTCATACACTTAAATATTGTTCTCTTATGACTATATTGAATCAAATTTATAGGATGAGTCTTATACCGTCAGTGAACATAAGCACAACACACTGTCAGTCAGTCTAGATGCTGCTGAGAGCGCATCTGATGAAGTTAGAGCTACAGATGATGTTAGAGCCACAGATGATATTATAGCTACAGATGCTGTTACAGCTACAGATGATGTTAGAGCTACAGATGTTAGAGCTACAGATGATGTCAGAGCTGCAGATGAAGTTTGACCTACTGATGCTGTCAGCACTCGGGACAATGATCGTTAGCCAAGCTAAATCATTTAACAAGAAATCCATCCAGCACCAAAAATATCAATTATTGACCAATAATTAATCAACATAGATGACGATTTGATAATTACATTAGCAGGGCTAAATTTTTCACAGTCTTCTTCTTGTGATGGACACTGTAACTCTGATTCCTTTGAGCATGCAAGACCGTCCTTGCAATCCTTGCAGATTCTGTGGCCACATGGCAACTGCATCGGTGATAACAGCAGGTTTTTACATTTAGTACATTTCAACTTCTGATCAAAGTTAACAAACTCCGGTAGTGGTGTATTCAACGTTATCTCCATGCTGTCTTGTTTCATGCTTGCACTTAGCGAAGCCATCTTATCACAGTCTAAGGCAAATTTAACCACAGACGTTGGAAATAGAAACTTCAAATATTAACCTGAAACAAAGCAAAACAATTAAATTCAATTTGCAATTAATAAAGAGTTATGTGTTATTTTGATCTACACATTTTCGGTCATCACATAAATCAATTAAACCTCCTAAATTTATCAAAAAAATTATGTAAGACCCAAAGTATTGTCTCAAATTCACCTCTACTGGTGACAGACTCATGGCAGGTTAAATGGTTGTGCCACAGCACATTTCGTTTTAAAGGTTTTCCTAAACATAGGCAAATTCTTTGGTTGGTTGTATTAGTCCTTACAGAGCTCTACACAACCATGCGTCTTCAGTTGCCGGCCATGGATTGCCTAACTCTGCCATGCAGGAAAATTTCTTTATTTCTCAAACTCAAACCTCCACTATGCAGCAAGGAAGTTTTTCTGTGACTGGAACATCCCTGTGGAATTGGCAGCTTAGTACTCCTTAGAACCTCCTTGCAGCACATGTCAGCATAACACAAATTCTGATATAACTGTAAGGGGATTCTTGATGTCTTAAGATAAAAACCACTCAATCTTCCCTGACTTCATACTGTAGAAGGCTTAAAACATCTTTTCTGCTCATGGAATGGCATTGTTGGGTAAAATGTGCTGCCAAGGTTTATCCTTAATGATGCACTCTATAAATTTCTTACTACACTACATTATATTTTCTTTTTGTACAGCTTCATCTCAGCAGTAACCTTTTGCTGATCATACCTCACAGTTTTATCGTGTTCCATGTGAAGTGTATTCAATATATGTTGTACTTGCTCTGATAAATCAGAATACGGCAAACACCATATGATTTTACCCCTTCACGTCTGAAATTGCCTCTGCAAGCACTGATGATATTGCACAGGAAGTTATCTGCTAAGAACTGCGCTATAGAATTTTCGCTACTGGCCAATTCAAAATTATACACCAATTCAGAGAAAAACATGAATCATGGATTTTCACAACTGTGTAACCTAACTGTTGTTCTTATCTGATAGAATCTATATTGCTCACTAATTATTAATTCTGAAACTTCTGCCACTTTCAAATCTTCATATACAAAAAAGGTGAAATAAAATCGAAATGCCGCTCCCTTCCCGTTAGGCGGTTAACATACCTTTTTCCACCGTACACTTCTTTTAAAATATTCTACCGGTTAATCGTCCAGGCCATGTTTTAATGTTTGAAATTACAGTATTAAAATCAGCATAATAAAACTGAAAAGAGTAAGATAAAAAATCGTTGAGAAGCTCCTTAAAAGCGCTCACTACACTGCGAAAATACGCCTCAGTGGCCATAGCATTTAACCACTGCGTCTGGGAAAACCCATTGGTCATTAACTATATGTTGAACACAAGCGCTGTGCGAGATAACGTAGCCACCTATCGATGAAAACGGAGTAAAACCACAAATCTGCGCTGATCGTAATCGTAATCGTAACTCGAGATTTCTACAGCGCTCAACGAAAGCTAAGTCGCGGGAACCAGCTTATTCACAGGCGCTCAGTCAAAACAAAATCGATAGGCAAAAGGGTCAAGATCCAGGAGTCAGGCATTCAGACAGTCGGACGGCTACGGTGGATGCTGTTTGAAATTGAAGCGAGAAGAGAGATAAGGGGAAGAGGAAGAATCAGGATAAGATTTCTGGAAAAGAAGTGTTTTCAGTCTTGAGTGAAAGACCTGCGCAGAAACTGAAAGAGGTGAAGTGTTGGTGAGTTCGTATGATTGACCAGACAACTGTCGCAATTCTGGCGGGAGTTTATTCCAAAGGGGTGGGGCAGCTATGGCTATGAAGCGATTTCCAAATTTTAAGGATGAGGTGACGGGAGGGCGAAGAAGTGTTAGGACAGATGAGGAGCGGGTTGAACGGAGTGGTTGGATAGTAAATAATTGATGAAGATAGGAGGGTTGGGAGGATTGAAGTGTGTTGTAGGTGAGGGATAAGACTTTGTACTCTATTCGTTCTGGTATTTTAAGCCAGTGCAGTGATTTGAGAACAGGGGTGATGTGATGGTGTTTGGGGGTTTTGGTGACAGCACGTGCGAGAGCATTCTGGATAGCTTGTAGGCGATTTATCTGGGTTGTGTCAATATTGAGGAAAAGTGAATTGCAGTAGTCAAGTTTTGCATGGACTATGGATGTGGCAATGATAGATGCGGTTTTGAAGTCAAGCATAGGACGGATTCTGTGAAGGTCGCGAATATGCATAAAGCAAGAGCGGGAAAGATGGGTGATATGATCAGAAAAAGTAAGGTTCTGGTCGAAAATAACACCTAAATTACGGACAGAGGAGTTAGTATTAAAGGTGTGGGTGGAGGCAGAGTCCAGGCTGAGGGAGATAGAGGGGTCAGGAATTTTCTTGATGCCAGAAGTTACTAAAACAATGATGACTATTCAAAAAGGCAATTTTATTTAAACGAAATTTACAAGGAAATCTGAATTCGTGCATATGACAACTTCGTTTATATCAATACATCTCTCTCTCTTCGTTTATATCTGAACAAGCGATGGGTCATTCAGCTTCCCCACAGCCTGTCACAGACCTGTACCCCTAGCAATAATAAAAGATTGGTCAGTTCTAATCAGATTACGTGTTTGGATCTCTTCTGAAGCCAGAAAGACCCTGAAAGATCAGAATTAAGGTCCTGTCCTGATTGTTTCTCTTCTCCTTATCTCACTTTCCGGTTCAAATTCCAAACGCCATCCGCCATAGCCGTACGTCTGACTGTATGCATGCCTGATCTTGATCAGCTGTTGATCAGCTGGAACCGAACCCTTCCTGTCTATCAATTTTGTTTTGACTGAGCGCCTGTGAATAAGCTGGTTCCCGCGATTTAGCTTTCGTTGGGCGCTGTAGAAATCTCGAGCTTACGATTACAACTTCTATTGCGTCGTTAATGCTCACAGCATCAATCGATGGCTGCTTCAAGTGCGCTGTAATAGGTTGGAGAAGCCCGGTCGAAATCCCTTAGTTCTGGAAAACCAGAAGCAAGGCTACAGTCGGTAAATCGAAACAAATAAACCATACGTCTAGGCCTAGGCTAAGCGGCAACGAAGAACTATAGGCCTATAGAACTCAGAAATGGGCCGTAGCTTACAGATAGGCCTAACTTCCACAGCTTCAGACCAGAAATCGCAGGATCGAGGGCGAATGAGTTAAGAAGAGATGAAGCCAATAGGAACGAGTGAGGGGCCTATGAACTTGGGTCTCGAAGTCGATAAGTGGAAAATGCAGAACACGACATTCGCTGCACAGTAGCATATTGGATAGAGCGCTCGACTTGTAACGCGGAGAGTACGGGTTCGAGCCTCCTCCGAGACGGTTATTGTGTAGATACCTTAAGCAAGTCTTTCACTCACAATTGCTCGGCGCCATCGACTGATGGTAAGCCATTAAATAGTGGCGCATAATAAATGCAGAAATAATACTATATTATTTGAATTCGTCTGTCGTTCACTGTTATCTACAGCAGTCGCCGCGATGTAGCCTAATTTTCGGTCAGCAAACAACAGCTGGGAGACGTTTCGTGCCAATTTCACTAAAGCATCTACTAAATACCTGGAAACTGAGAGGGTGGCCAGGGTCAGGAAGGACGGGAATACCTATGACAAGTGACAGCTAATCCAGAGGAAACGTTTGGCCAGGCTACATGAGGGGGAGGAAGGAACACAGACGCCCTCAGAAGGAGTAGGGTACAGATCAACATTGAGGCGAGACCGCCAACAGGAGTAACTGAAGGACGCATTGGTCAACGATAGTAAGACGGCGTCCGCGAAGCCACCAGTCTCAAGCCCAATAAAACCGCGGACGGGCATCTATTCAGCGACAGCAGCCAGAAGATTTAATGGTTAAATGGTTTAAATGTTAATGTAAATGGTTTTCTATAGCGACCGCATGGCCTCGACCCTGCTCATTTTTCAATGAATTTATCGGGTGAGATCCTTCACCACCGCTGCCCGTTTCAATGGGAGCCACCCCATATAAGATCCCGTGCACGGGCCGTGCTAGCCCCAGGTTAAATTCTTTGAAGTACAGCCACTATCGGTAGGAGAACCGGTGGAGGGAATATCACTTGGACCACCTTCGTAATCGTAATCGTAAACTTCAAATTTCTCAACCGCTACTTAAAAGCTAAGCGCAGGGCACTCATCGATCAAATAGCCAAGATCGCTGCGTCAATTCATTGGGGTTGTCCAAAGATGCCATGTCAAGAACCAAGTCCGGTTGCCAGAAGACCAGAGAAAGAGAGAGAAACAGAGAGAGAGACAGACAGACAGACAGAGACAGACAGAGACAGAGACAGAGAGACAGAGAGAGACAGAGAGACAGAGAGAGATAGTAAGAGAGAGAAAGAGACAGAGAGACAGAGAGACAGAGAGACAGAGAGACAGAGACAGAGAGAGAAGGGGGAAAGGAGCTGTTAGGATGGGTTATGTTTAAACTGAGAGAAATGGGAAGGCAACGGCCTTCACTGCGCCCCATCACCAGTAGGCTATCTGATGATCACATGATTTCAATTTCCAAGCTTCGGGGCCAGCCCCAACAGCAACATCATGTGTTGGACATATGAAGCCCATATGACAATGTTCCCATATAGGTTTCATATGTCCTACATATGGGCCCGTATATTATTTACCTTTTGATACATATGGGCTACAAACTAATCCCACATAGGGGATAGATGTCGTTAAGGCTTCATATGTCCTATAGTATACCTATGATGTTGCTGTTGGGGAGATCCGTCAATCGAATGCTTCCATTCACCGAAAAAAATGTGGTGACTGGGCAAAGCCAGCTGAAGAATGGGGATGAAGGCACCAGCAAGTCTCAAGATTTGAATCCCGGGATAGCACGGTCCGTGCACGGGACCTTAAATGGTGTGACTCCCATTCAAACTGGCAACGGTGGCGAAGGATCTCACCCGAATAATTGAGTGAAAAATGAGCAGGAACAAAGCCGTATGTTCGGTCTAAAAACATGTGTACGTTTAGACCTACATTTACATTTATCTGCCGCATATCAGCGGGAGGAGAGGCGAGTGCTAAATGGTTCACCCTTGTGATAACATGCGTCTGCATGGAACTCTGTTTCGGGTGCCGAATGACTGGATCAGAAGAATTCTCCTTCCTTTTTACGTGGGCAAAGGCAGATGCTGGGACTGCAAGACCTATCGTGGAATTTCTCTGCTGTCAGCGCCGGAAAAGATCTTTGCTGACCTTCTCCTGTCAAGGGGTTAGGAAATATCTCCTTCACTTGAGACGAAGGGAGCAGAGCGGCTCCGCTCCTGGGAGCTTGACAATCGATCTCATATTCACCCTGAACTGTCTGATTTAAACTAGAGGAGAGTTTCGACTACCGCTGTGGATTGCCGATGTTGCTCTGAGGACAGCCTTTGACTTATTTGAATCGTACCGCCACCTGGAGGCTGCTACTGTTTCATGGAATTCAAGAGAAGGTAGTTGGCCTGGTGAGGGATATGGGCAGGAACAATATGAGCGCCGTTCGCATTGACTGAGTAGCACCTGAATAGTTCAGAGTGGATATAGGAGTGCAACAAGAATGCTGGATCGCTCCAGACCTGTTTCTTGGCCGTCTAGATGAGATCGTGGAGAAGACAGTTGAACAGAGGGACTCATGTGTGTTTTAATCGAAGCTGTTTACTGATATTGCCTATGCTGATGATGTTGCCCTTCTGGTCGAGATGCTGGAGTCCTGGTTCTTTCATTAGAGTTGATGGATCAGGAGGCAGACAAATTTGAGCTTGAAGTTAACCGGGCTAAGAAAAAATCCAGACGACAGCGGACGCATACCTAAAACTGGATCGCGTACAGATAGCAGGAAACCAGATGGGGTTGGTCCATAGGTTCTCCTGCCTCGGTTCTCATGTTGAGGCTGAGGGTGGCAGCGAACCTTGGGTTCGGTGGCGCATGACCAGTGCCAGGAAATACATGAGCAACCTGCAACGAGAAATCTGTAGTGTCAGCATCCGGAAAAACACCAAACTCCGCCTTTTAAGGTTTACTTACTGTCTCTCCAACTGTATGGAGCCAAGACTTGGAGTCTAGCTAAGGCCCTGGAGGCGAGGCCTTTCAACAGTGGCGCCTGAAGAGAATACTGCGGATTCTGTATGAGACTAGCGTCATCAACGCGGAGATCCATCCACGCACAATGTGCGTTCCAGTGTCGGAGATGACCCAAACAAGAAGGCTTCATCTGTTCGGACACATGGCGTTGCACCAGCAACAAGATTATGCAAGAGCTCTGCTAGTTGTGACATCCGGCTCTCCAAGAAGTTTGAAGAGACCAGCCGGACGCCCTCACCACAGTTGACACGTGTAGTGGAGTCTGGCCTACAACAGTTGAACCTCGGGCTACACACGTCATGGAGACTAGCCCAGAATAGAGATGACTGGCAACGTGTTGTGGAAACGGCAACGCTACAGAGAGGGGCACGCCACAGACGATGAGATGATAAAGTGGCACGGTGGCCGAGAGTGTCGGATTTTTACCTCTGCGACACGAGTTTGAATCTCGGGCCTGTCGGGTGAAATCGCCATGGATATAATTGTCCTACTGTGGGAAAACTCGGAGACCATCCTCTTCGATATGAAAGTCTCCTTAAACCCAATTTGCAGTAATACTACACGACCACGAAATTACGGAGGTGACGCTGCATGACTGAAACATCCAAACTTAGAGTATTTTGGATTTTTCGTAGCTTTTATTTACACAACAGTTTGTGTTCTGGACAGTTTTATTAATTGATCGAGTTGTTTGCTTAATATTAGAGTCCAGTTTAGGCTAGGCCAAGGAGGTAACATTGACATCCAGCCTATAGCCGCGCTAAAATGGTCAACTTTTCATTTTGGGTCCCAGTGCAGATGCTCAATGAAGACAATTTAGCTGTACGATTCCGTAGTCTTCGCTTGACTGTGCTGGGCTTAGCAGTATATTCTTTGTACCATATATTTTATAACTACAAAGAGTAGAATTTGCAGTTATTATTCGTAAGAACCGATTATTTGTTATTGTAGATATGGTCATTTATTTTATATAGTTAGATTAGCATAGTTGCATTTTACAACTAAGTAGCGTTGAAGTATATTTTAATAAGAGTTTTTTTGTGCATTAACGTCTTCAAACAGCCTTCAAACAATTTTTGATTAAGACCAAGGCAAGGATTGTTAATATTTCAAATAAAAAAAGTTTGTATTTGTCTGAGGTAAAATGGGAAAGAAATGTTTTACGTATGGAAGTAAAAGTGGATATGCTTCTGAAAAGGGAAAACATGTATGCCAAATAATCACAACATAGAAAGTGACCGCAAAATCTGTACTGTTTCACTATTGAAGTTCACCAGCCTATCACTTTCTGATTACGAAGCAGGTTGAAGCATCTGCTTGTCAAGGCGAATCCAGCCTACTAGCTGATGCTATTGCCAGTGTCCTTGACCTTTAAGTATGAGCGATGTTAGGTCATCAACAGCACCTTCTACATCACTGGTGCTAGTGGTGGGTCAGTTGTCAAAGCCACTTAACATAAAATTGTTTGCAGAATGTCATTTGGTCAGATTCACTCATTGCGCAACCTTAAAATGACTTCAACTTTTTCGCATGGGTAGACGATGACTGTAGCAATTGGCTACTCAGGACAACTCGGCTCTGAGAGAAAGCCAGTCTCAGGACCTTGCCCATCCGGCGACCGCGAAAGAGGCAGAGTCGGATCCCAGACAAAGCTTTACAGTGTTGCCTATCTTAAGGAAGCGGTTAGTCTGAACCTTACGTGGAGAGAACGAACACTGCGCGCAGGGATAGCAAGAAGCGACTATTCTACGTCGAGAGTAGAAGGGACAGAAGTTATGTCGGTGGCTCTGGACGCAGAATTGAGGTCGAGTTACCCTCGCCACGCGAATTTTTATACAGACTGACCGCCGCAGTCTGACTCTCACTTATGAAAACGATGCTACAAAATACATACATACATACATACGTACGTACATACTGTACATACATGCATAAAATATATAAAAATATATACATTGGCGGAGCTTTTTCACAAAGTAGCAACACAGATTTTATACTTAGAATAATCTACATTTTAACTTGGGTAGAAATTAGATCAGGGTCGATATCGGTTTTTAAGTCGGCAGGCCTATCGGGTTTTAAGTCGGTATCGGTTCTTGTTTTTCTCTGTTTTGAAAGTCGGTTCGTTTGCGTTTTCTCTCAATATCGCGATATCGGTATTTGGTTTCTTTTTTACGTGTTCTTAATGCCTCTAGTTTAAAGTTCAACTTCGCTGTTGTGCATGTAGGCTGACATTTTGCAACTCTACAGCTAGTGTGTAGTTTTGTTTCACTCTAATAAATTGCAGACCTCAATTAAAAATTAAAATTATATTTTATGTGTTCAACTGTGGTTTTAGTTCTTAAAATGTATGTACAGTAGTTCGTTAATCGTAATCTTAATCTCGAGATTTCTACAGCGCCCAACAAAAGCTAAGTCGCGGGAACCAACTTTTTCACAGGCGCTCAGTCAAAACAAAATCGATAGGCAAGGTGGGTTCGGTTCCAGATCAAGATCCAAGAGTCAGGCAGACAGACAGGCAGTCAGACGACTGGTGGGTGGAATTGGAATTGATACACGATGTCTCGTAGGGAATGAAGCAACTTAGTGAAAGTCATCTTCAATTCTACAGTGGAATACGATTTTTCAATAATTTCCTCAACAAGTTCTTGGTTTATTCGTCTTCCGGCAACTTCTGCGATAGAAACAACTAACGTGAAATATTTGCGTCTAATGACCTAAACACCATCTAACCACTAGCCGTCTGTTTATCTGGAACCTGCATGACCTCCGGTTCTCGGTCAGGAACCGAACCCTCTTATCGATTTTGTTTAGACTGAACGCCTGTGATTAAGCTGGTTCCAGCGACCAAAGGCGCTTAGAAATCTCGGGAGTAGGCCTACGATTGTGATTACGAGCCCGTGGCCCAAGTGAGCGACGCCTTAACTTCCGATAATTAATAAGTACTACATAATTCACTCTAGCATAGAGGTGAAAAGTTTACATTGTTTTAAGTGAAGACGCAAAGTAGGCTATGAGCCAACACTTAAACTTTCAACAATATTAGCCTAAGCAAAGTTCAGTGAACGAAAAATACAATAACTAACGCACTAGCATTTTGATATTTGCATTCCGTGTGTACCGTCTTCTCGTTTTGTTGGGTTTTTCTTGGTTTTCAGCATTTTGTCATTTCTGAATACCGACTTTGACGTCTAGTTTGGTTTTTCTGAATATGAATGAAAATTTTTTCGGTATCAGCGAAACCGACCCAGCAATAGTAGACATTTGCCCAGCCATCTGGCGAAGCCATCATCCATAGCGGGCTCTTCTCAAAATGAATTCTCTGTTTTCTAAAAATAAGTACAGGCCAACTGCGCAGTCTGGGAAATTTGTGGTTATCGATGACGGAAACTTCTACGCACGTGCTTCTGCGTTTTTTCTCAAGGTGAGAGGTGAATACACTTAAATTTTAATGCTTTGTTAATACCACCATGTGTAGTGACACGTTTGGGCAAGGATTAATACCCACATAACTCACTGGCCTAGTTAGCTACATCAGTAAGCGCGTACGCCAAGGAAGCCTCGGTGCGCGAGTATCCCAGGTTCGCGTCCCGGTCGTGGCTTATTTCAGAGATTTGAATCTCGGGCTAGTACGGTCCGTGCGCGGGGACCTTAAATGGCGTGTAGCGTTGGTGAAGGATCTCACCCATGCGCGGGTGGAGGCCATATGGTCGCTATAGAAAAACGTGTACAATTTACAATTTTTTTAAATCCAAAAACTGCGACTCGATCGATAGACTCTTAAATGACTCCACAGAACCACGTTTCACTGTTACTGCAGTGAGATCGTTCCAAGTGTTCACAACTCTGTTGGCAAATAAGACTTTGTCACATCCAATTTAAATCGTTTCTTGTGAAGCCTCAGCTGATGACTTCTGCACAGTCCGTGGTCGGCTGAGAAGAACTTCTCAGGGTCCACGTGATCAACGCCTTTCAAACTTTTGATGGTCTGTGCAACTTAACTTCGTATCATTCTTATCTGTAAGCTTTTGTGCCTCGATTCTCTGGAGTCTCTCCTCGTACGGCGTGAATCCACATCCATCATTCATCTTTGTTGCCCTTATTCCTTACTGGTTCAATTAACCGAATGTCCTTCAGTGGCTTGAATGCAATATTTCAAATGTGGACAATCTAGTGCCTTGTAGAGTTTTGATACGACTTCCCTGCTCCATGTATAAATAGTTCTTTCAACCATTGCCAACATCATGTTTGCGTTTTACATGACAGCTGCACAATGCGGTCCATCTTTAGGGTTGCTGACCACATGCACACCCGGATCTTTTTTCTCTTCTACCACAGACAAAGGTTTTCCGTTCATCGTATGCCTGGCCCTGTGAATATTTTATCCGCCGTGCAGGGATGAGGCCATACGATAGCCGTATAAAACCGTCTAGGCCTATATTTACATTTACATTTACATCGCCTTACATTTATCAACGCTAAACCGCATCTGCAGTTCTTCAGACCACGTGAGCATTAATACATGCATTCGTTTGCTGCTCGTCTCTTGAATCTAGTCCACTTTTGCTCTGTGTCCGCAAGACGTCAGAGGCAATTTCCCACTCAAGCCAATGACGCAGTTTCCGCTTATTTACCACTCATTTCACATTTTTAGAGAAGCGCCACTAGTTTTTCAAGCGAAGTGACTAAGTAAGAAGGAATATCGCCCACGGAATGCGCTTCAGGAATTTGTGGCAGCAGAAGTATGCGCGGTCCGTGCACGGGGACCTTAAATGGCGGGGGCCCAATCAAACGGGCAGCAGTGGTAAAAGATCTCACCCGATTAATTCATTGAAAAATGAACAGGGTCGAGGCCAAACGGTCGCTATAGAAAAACATGTATATTCAACATTTGCCGAAAATGGCTGTACAATATGTCACGCACTCAAACGAATCCCTTGTTATTGAACTCGTTGCAGTGACGGATTTAGCTTTAGGCGTGGGGGGGTATGTCCCCGCGCCCCTCTTGGTCATATGCTGGCGCCCCTCTTGGTCATATGCTGGCGCCCCTCTTGGTCATATGCTGGCGCCCCTCTTGGTCATATGCTGGCGCCCCTCTTGGTCATATGCTGGCGCCCCTCTTGGTCATATGCTGGCGCCCCTCTTGGTCATATGCTGGCGCCCCTCTTGGTCATACGCTGGCGCCCCTCTTGGTCATACGCTGGCGCCCCTCTTGGTCATATGCTGGCGCCCCTCAGACCAGACCAGTGCATGGTGACCTTCAAGAATTTGGCGCTGCAGGATTGCTTGCTCGTCCACGCAACCAATCCTGGAGCCCCCACTGACTCGTTGTAGGTATAATAAGAGACTATTGTGTTCGCACAATAGCAATGCTGACATGTTGCTTTAAAGAGTCATCTAAGCTGGAACTACAGTATTTAGAAGGTGGTTGCATTCTCGGAAAACTATAGGCGTAGGCCTATTAGATACTTTCGGCCACCACTTGTGTCAAGTGTCAAGTATCATTAGACTGAAGAGACCCGAGAAAGGATACGTGATCATTCTTTACAAGCATAAAGTCTGTGAAACCTGGCTGATACATAAGTTTGATGTGGTCATTTACTAGATAGACATTGCAGGCATAAATGAACGCCACATGTGCTTTTGAATCGCAAGTTTCAATATTAGCTGACATCACAACGAGGTCGAAACCACCTTTAATACTGGTTTGATTTTACATATGTATGAACGCGCACATACACACCCCACACATTATATATGTAGCCTATATAGATAGGCCCTAAGCACACATTAGCGGAGACCAAATACCTTTTCTAAGTTGCATAACACTAAAAATGCATACATTTTTAATAAAATGGAATATTAGTAAGTGAAGGTTTCGTAAGCTTAAGCGTAATCGTATCGTAATTGTAATCATGATCTAGAGATTTCTACAGCGCCCGAAGAAAGCTAAGTGCAAGAACCAGCCTATTCACAGGCGCTCAGTCAAAACTAAATCGTTAGGCTTGGTATAGTCTGGTCCGGCATATGTACTAACATATAACCACACAGGACCTGACCCACATTTGGTATAAGTGGCATTGTTCAGACGGTGCCAGGAATTTCACAGGCGGACCTTATCAGGGTTTTTGAGGTCTTATGATTATATGATTTACATGGCTGTGATAAATGTTGGAATCGATGCGAATGCCAAAAACCTGTATCACCGTCCCTAAATATGTATGTATATTGTTACAGGTTTTCTAGGGATATATCAGCGTTAGTATAAAATTGCTTTACTTCATATGCTATTTACAAGTGTAACACGACTCTTATAGCAACAAACGTAGACCTGAGGCGGCGATAAAACAACGAACAGCTTCTCGAGAAGAAAATCACAATATCCACCAACAGACGGTGACGGAAAACGGCTCAAATAAGAACCAAACATCTCGTCAGCGCGGGAGACTTAAACACGACTGACCGAAAGATCCCGGAATGAAAAATCCCGGTCACGCGGGTCCAAAACCAAAATCCAGTATGAACCAAACTTGATTGGTTGGTTCCTACAGTTCGACGAAAGCTTATGACATCAAAGGCCGTTGACATCGCCCTTCTTTATCCAGGCTTGGGATGAGCCAAACTTAAACCACATTTTATAAGGTCGGCTTTCCCGCCAAAATATATAGGTGTACAACGTACACCTACTCAACATACTCGATCCTATCCTGTACGCCGCATGTAACATGTATGTATGTATATGTTTGTAGGTATGTGTGCATGCATGAACATGTTTGTATATAATTGTGTATGTAGCATATTTACAGTACATATACAGTAGGCCTAACAGTTGCTAAGAAACGAAGGGCGTCGTTTACTTAATTGTATGGCGCTTAAGTCATTTACTTAAGTAAATGAATAAGAATCTTGGCCTTTCGTAGACGATCGATCGAGTTCAATTAATCAAGCTTACCTGACCTCTTTCTAGATTCCTTTTAGGCCATCAGTCAATCCTTCAGTTTTTCGGAGTCGAAAGTTGAAGTTGTTCTCGATGAATTCGTGGTTTGGTTGTTTAAGTGGATCTGCGTGGTTGTGAAACCGTGATCATGCGGTAGGGTATTTTCCCAAAGTTTTTCCGAGTATGTATCAGAGATCTTACTATCAATTCGCTCCATAACCTCAAGCCTTGGATCGCCCGTGGCAATCGTTGTTTCGCATTTATATAGCCCTCTGATAAGTTTCCGTCTGACATCTAAACTGGTTGGATTTCAACCGCTGACAGAATACAGACAAAGAAAGGAGTACGAGGAGGAGAAGGAGTAAGAAAAGGAGGAGGAGGAGAAGAAAGAGGAGAAGAAGAAAGAGGTGGAGAAGTAAAAGAAGAAGAAGGAGAAGGAGAAAAAGGAGGAGGAAGAGAAGAAAGAGGAGAAGAAAGAGGAGAAAAAGGAGAAGGAGAAAAAGGAGAAGGAGAAGAAAGGAAAGAAGAGAACAGCAGTCCCTTAAGCTGTCGTACCCTGACACCCCTTCTTCCTCTTATCTCCCTCTCCGCTCCAGTTCCAAACATCACCCACCGTAGCTGCCACGCTGTCTCTCTGCTTTTTGATCTTGACCTGGAACCGAACCTTTTTGCCTATCGATTTTGTTTTGACTGAGCGCCTGTGAATAAGCTGGTCCCCGCGGCGCGGCTTTCGTTGGGCGCTGTAGCAATCTCGGAATTACGATTATGATTAAGCTAGTCCAGAGCTTCATGGGTATGAAGTGTTAGCGATTTCATATTTGTTAGTCTCGACATGTGAGGGCGGGTGGTCAGTCCTCTTCCTCGCCGCCTGCTCTTCCCACTGACGGTGTAAGATCAGTGTAAGATCAGTGTAAGATCAGTGTAAGATCAGTGTAAGATCAGTGTAAGATCAGTGTAAGAGCTGAATTGTAGCTGAATTGACTAAAGATGAATAGACAAACAGAGATGAAATCTCAAATGAAATTTCTGTCCTGACCTATAGCCGACTGCTTGCGAATACATATCCGACCTCTTGATTGACAGCCCAGCACGTTAACCACTAGACTACCGCGCACCTCTGAGTACGAGTCTGAAATAGATGACATCACCTCTGAGTCTGAAATAGATGACATCACCTCTGAGTCTGAAACAGATGACATCACCTCTGAGTCTCAAATAGATGACATCACCTCTGAGTCTGAAATAGATGACATCACCTCTGAGTCTCAAATAGATGACATCATCTCTGAGTCTGAAATAGATGACAGCACCTCTGAGTCTCAAATAGATGACATCACCTCTGAGTCTGAAATAGATGACAGCACCTCTGAGTCTCAAATAGATGACATCACCTCTGAGTCTGAAATAGATGACATCCCCTCTGAGTCTCAAATAGATGACATCACCTCTGAGTCTCAAATAGATGACGTCATTCACGTTGCTTTAAACAACCCGGGTGCGGGTTAATGCACACGTATCAGGACTGTGATAACTTGAGCAGTGAGCGTGCGACCTAACGTGCAGATCGGCATGCACTCGTCGCTTGCTCGCAGAACTTTCTCATTTCTCGCCCAGTCAGAACTACAGGTAAAGAATAGAAATGTGGAGCGAGCAAAATGTATCGACACAATTTTCTCAATGGTCTTAGAACTGTGACAAAGATAAGTTGGAAATTGGTCGAAAATTTACCGTTTGGCTACGTTACAGATTTCAGGAAAGAGAAGAACCAGTGACAATGCCTGCTTGTACACTGTAGTGTACAGTATTTTATAAACGTAATGTAACCACGTATTATAGCTAACAATGGCGACGGGCAGCGGCGTAACACAGGCGACTTGTTTCGACCGGGGTCCAGTACCTCGATGAAAATTGCGGGAGTGTGGGACATCGAGCGCGGAAGGCTGAAGCCCCTATGACGATCAGGGTTCTGGGGAGCGTTGTGAGCTTCCCAGTGTGGTCTGGGAATGCAGCCACGGAAGCCAAGGCATTTTGAAGCATTAGTATGAAACTGAGCCCATTTGGACGACATGCTTGTGTTGCTTTTAAAAATATATGCTATAACTTATGTGACCATGTATGAGAAAACCTTCACAAAGTCGGCAAAGTAAATTTGCGAGAAACGCGCCAAGAAGACAAGTAGGAAACAGCATGGGTTAAAATGAGTTCTTTGCTTATTTAGGCCCTATATTTCTTGTTGTGTTTGCTAGCAAACTACAAGAGCTTATATACAGTTACGCTGTCTAAATATTTTTATTTTCAATTTTATTTTTTGCCTTGCAGCAAAGCTTATTTCAACATGTCCTGTGGTGCCCCAAGTTAAGGTCGTGTACATAAATAATTTTGAAAATCAAGAACACATGTAAATCATTTTCGTAACCACTTTTAAATAAAGTTTTATTGATGGCAGCCTCAGCCTCAGCGTAGGAATACGCTCCAATTTATTATGCCCATAACCATCCACCATCCACGACACCAGGCAGAGCGACTTAAGTCCAGTCATAGCTAAGGTTAATTTTAACACACGATTTCTCAAAAGTGCCCCAAAAGACACCTCTATCTTTTAAAACTTGTAACATTTTTCCTATTTGTGATTTGTGATAGGCACTATGCGATTTTTTCGCCTAAATTATCCTGCGATACCTGTCAAATCCAGTGATGTATGAAATTCAGTTTTGACTTTTGCTGACTTAGTGAGGGTTTCCTCAAGCACGGACGGTCACATATGGTTAACAAGCTCAAACTGAGCTTCTAGAGGCATGTAAATAAGTATGCTGACTTTACACTTTATCTATTATAATAAAAGTCAACATGTCAAATGACTGAGCTGAGTACTTATAAGTCTGCAGGTCTAGTATTAAAGAAAGATAAGACAGCAGATAAAGTCCAACACACCACCAACTGTCGTAACACGGAACCTGGGGTCCTTACGGCTACCGCGTTATGTCGAATACCGCGTCATAAAAAGTCGCATATAGAATCAGCTACAGCTGTGTTTTAGTGTATACTATGCGTGGATAGTGGATCTCAAGCAATACAGACAGCGATTATTATTACGCGACTATCACAGAAGTCAACTGGTGCTTACTCTGGCTTAAGCGAATCGGTCATATAGAAGCCGACGCACGCTATGCCTACATACCGTCGGAACTAAAGGAGCATCATCACTCCAAGCATATTGCACTTCCGTAGCTGCAGTTTAAGCTGATTTCACCCCATTCCAGCAAAATCATACAGTTTCGATTTCAGAAAGTTCGCTGTCGTTAACAATAATCTAAATAGGTCACTCCGAACAAAAGATATTGCACACGTTCACCACCAATACATCTCTCCCACCGCGACTAACCAATGAAAGCTTCGTCACCACAAATGCATTTAATCGTGATAATTTAAACCTTGCATTTACCAAACTTAAGTCGCAATTAAAACACGTATTCTTTGAATTATATATTTAGCAAGGTTCATTTGATCCGAAAACGTATAGAAAATCTAGCCCAATATTCTATGCATCGCAGAAACTCCTCGATTCTCGATTTCAGCCACGGTTTTCAACAGGAGACCGAGGTCTTGTTCTGTTCGGCGATTTTCACAGAAATCACACATTCAATCAACACACTGCTAGTCAAACGATGCAGCTCTATTCATTTGTTCATTTGTTTCATCATTCGTTCACTCGTCTGTTCTTTCATTAATTCATCCATCCATCCATCCATCCATCACTTCCATCAGATTGTTTCATTCATTCATTCATCCATCCATTCATTTAATTATTCATCGATCAGATTCGTTCATTCGTATTAGACAGACAGACAGACAGACAGACAGACAGACAGACAGACAGACATACATGTACACACACATACATACACACATATTTGAAGTTGCTATCTAAACCTATTCAATTGAATAAATGCGTTGCATTTACAAAATAGGCCAATATTGAAAGCGAAACAACAGACTCGATTACAACTACATATTAATTCGTATTGGTAACATGGTTACTGTCTGCCTGATGCGGGAAGTCATAGATGGGCTATAGATACTCATTCGGTTAAACTTGCTCTTTTCCTTTCGTCCGAAGTCATTTCGGAGATGCGACTTGGGTAAACGCGACATCCATGCAAGAAGCAGGCTACGACCTACAACCTGACCTGCTGTGGTGTAACTTGCCTATCATAACCAGCATAAGCTTAACTCAGACATTGGAACGTCCCTATAAATGTAAATGTACGTGTCTCTCTATAAATGTAAATGTATACGGTTCTCTATAGCGACCGTATGGCCTATACCCTGCTCATTTTCAACCAGCAGGGTTTAGGAACGAGCAAAGGTGTGCTATAAGCTAACAGAATTCTATTTTTTAAACTTCCATTAATATGAAGCTAAACGTACAGTAATTAAGTTGTTCATGTAGGGAATCTTAAAGAAAGCTGTTTAAATATTAATAAAAGGCTATTCATGTCGGGAATTTAAAAGTAAAAATACAAAGCTGTTTAAGTATTAATATATGACTTAGAAATTCCGTCTTATGTTCAGTGATTGACAGCGAGTCAGTTATATTTATAAAGATATCCCTCACAGCAACATCACAAAGCGAGCTACAGCATTGGATAAGCCCACTTAGATAATAGTGCATGTCTTTACACGTTAAGCGTAGGCGTTCTGATCTTGCTAACTGCGTGGTCTGTGCACAAGAAAACCCTCGCAGTCGGCAAAAATTCAAAACTAGATTGACACAGCATGGATTTGACTGGAACTGCTGAATAGTTAAGTGAAATCGGCAATTTATCAAGTAGTCTTCTCGGTTGATATTATAACTAGCTATATAATAGGCCTACGGCAGCATAGCGCGGGTCTTATAGGCCTAAGGCAGGCCTCGGAAAACTTTATTTGCGATTGGCCTAACCTGGTCCATCGGGTGCGGTGGATTTGAACAGAAGTCTGGGGCTCCGTCCCAACTACAACGCCGAGTTTACTGGTATTTTCAAGCTTAAAGAAAAGGGAAGAACGGATTGGTGGCGTGAAATTCAAACGATATACTTTGCATTGTTAGTATGCCTACGTTTTCTGGACCAAGAGGTGCACATTTGCAATTCTTTCACAAATTCTCAATCGGAATGGGACTCAGTCAGTTTGCAATAAGCTAGCTAGTTAGGGTCTAAACTCTAAAGGATGCAAAACGCCAATTCAATTCAAAAGACCCGAGTAGAAGTAAACTCCATCGCCATCTAGTGAATGGACTAGGAACATTTCCATCAAGGTTATTTACAGCGTTAACATAACATAACACAACCTACCCTAGCCTCCTCTCCCCTCCTCTATCTGGTCTCCTGGCAACCGGACTTGGTTCTTGACATGGCATCTTTGGACAACCCCACTGACTTGACGCAGCGCTCGTGAATAAGCTGGTGCCCTGCGAGTAGCTTTTCAGTAGCGTTTCAGAAATTTAGAGTTTACGATTAGGATAACACGCATTTAAGGTTCTCGTGTACGGATCACATTATTTGTACATTACATACATGCGTGTAATGTAACGTGCATCACGCACATACATTACAAGAAGTCGGAACAAATTTGGCTGAAAATTCCGTTGACCACTTTCTAAGCTTTAAAATTTTTATTTAGGTCTTGAAAAGGATGTGGCTACTACAACAACTGTTATAGATTTCAAGAATAATGGATTATTTTTGAAAATTGTCCGTAAAGATTATTGTCTCAGTAAAAGTTTCCCATCTGAGGGTAAATTAACGCCCGTAGGGTGGCAGACTTGGCATTTACACCTTTCATTTAAGATATCTGAATCTCGAGCTAGGTGTCGGACGCTCTCGCCATACGTGGACAAGAACAGTGGAAGCTGACCTGTATCCTCTGAACTTCGGGTTACACATGGCCTGGAGACGAGCACAGAATACAGACGGATGGTTACACGTTATGGAAACGGCAACGCTCCAGAGAGCAGCCCGCCACAGATAACGATGAGCTATACACGGGGACCTTAAATGGCGTGGTGCCCATTCAAATGAGCTGCGGTGGTGAAGGATCTCACCCGATAAATTCATTGAAAAATGCCCAGGGTTGAGGCCATACCGTCGCAATAGAAAACGTGTGCATTTACATTTAGATTTCATCTGTCCACGCCTCAATCGAAGCCTTTTAACTGGGCCGGCAAATAGTTAACTCCACGTGGCTCGCCTACTAATAACCTGGGTTTTTCCGGACAATAAAACTTCCCATAAATATGCATGGTTATTGTGCATTTAGGTTGATTGCATCACTCGACGCCATACAGAGGCAACCAATAGCACAACGCATTCCTTTTATGTCCTTTAGAAGCAGTTTTGCGTCGTAATAACTCAAACGAGTATAAATCACCGTGGTTTAACATTCAACTCTACTTATTGACGCCTTCTAAAATCGATGCTCTGTTCGCAAGCAAAACTAAGCTTCTTGGTATGTAGTGGTCATATTTCGACTGCAGGCTAGTGGCGTATCAGGCCGGGGGTAGGGTGGTCCGGACCCCGAGACCAACCCATCATCCAGGGATTCGTGTAGATCGATAGGTGACTCATGGACTTCGGACTGTCGCAAGATACGAGTAGACCTATGACAAAATAATTCAGAGTTCTCCAAATGTGCTCAATTCATACTATACAAATGCTTCAAAATTCGTTGGTTTCCGGGGCTCCATCCCGAACCCCCACTTCGGAGTTTACGACGCTTTCCACATCACATAGTGCTAGTCGTTAGGGATTTCGCGCCTTCGGTGCTCTGTCCTACACACCCCCACACCTCTCATCCACTGGACTCCCGGGTAAAAAATCTTTTTACGCCGCTGCATGAACCGAGAGATCCGTTTCAACCCGAGACGACGAGCCGTCGTGGCGAGTTCCCTTTATATCTAATCTGATATAAAGACTTCTATAGCGCCGTTATCAGAATGTCCAAGGCATCAGTCGATGGTCAGTTTCAGTCAAAATCACGGTGAGAAACCATAACCGTTGGAGGAGCTGGGTCGAATTCCGGTGGGTCAGAGGAACAAGAAGAGGCGTGTGTTCAGATGTTCAGATGCGTGTAAAGAAAAGTACTTAGGCTACGCGTTACTCCAGTTTCTGTTTCGATCTCAGGATTGGAAAGTTGGACGTGTTCATTTAGAAGATTGCATGCAGTGAAATTTGGTACCGGCCTAAGCTGGGAAGTAAACGGCAAGTCCTGCGATGTACTGGCCCCGTGTCCAGGACCTTGGCACTCGTCCACTACCGGCTCAAGGGCCTAAAGGAAATGAAATGAGCACCTCCCCTACGACTCACTTGTGGGTATGGCGATTAAGAAGATTGGTCACGCGCTACGAAACTGAACACCAAATTGACTCATCGGTTTATTTGGATTAACGAGTAGGCTCTAACACCTTAGGCCTATAGTCAATTTTTCATCAGTTTACAAGCCAGGGTAGATTAATCTCGTCTGTCAGTCGGGCTTAAGCCTACACACAACGAAAACAATCAAAGTCCTAGTTCGACCTCAAGAGTATCAAAGGCCTGTGTAAATAAACGGATAACATGTAGGCTCTACGTCAATAATTATATTAATTAATTATAAACAGATGGCGTTTTTAACTCCACGGTGGCCCTCTCGAGTGGATCGCAAGCTGTATAGGCCCTATTAAGTGTAGATAGGCCTTTATCTCTAATGGTAATCGTAATCTCCAGATTTCTACAACGCCCAACGAAAGCTAAGTCGCGGGAACCAGCTTATTCACCGGCGCTCAGTCAAAACAAAATCGATAGGCAAGGTGGGTTCAGTTCCAGGTCACGATCCGAGTCAGGCAGGCAGGCAGGCAGGCAGGCAGGCAGGCAGGCAGGCAGGCAGGCAGGCAGGCAGGCAGGCAGGCAGGCAGGCAGGCAGGCAGGCAGGCAGGCAGGCAGGCAGGCAGGCAGGCAGGCAGTATTAAGTGTATATAGGCCTTTTCCTCTAGCATCATTTATTCCACTTATGATCAAATTTTGAATCTAAAATTGAGTCGAGATGTTCTGTTTGTGGTTCGATTGCGTTGATTATTAGGATTCCCGGCCGAAATCGGCCCTTCGCGCATTACAAGCACGGGACAGAGCTTTGCCAATTAGGGGTCTTACATAAAGGACGTCCGCAAAGAGGGAGGTAGGGGGGTCGAAAGTGGGTCATTTTTGAGGACGTCCTTTATGGACGACCCCTTAAGATGTCCAGGGCCTACGAGACTTCAGCCGGGATCCGAACTCAATCTGGTCTTTGTATTTCTCGAACGACCTGGCCTGGTTAGCTACATTGATTAACGCGCTACGAATGTATTTGAGCGTGAGGATGCCGGTTCGCATAGCGATCATGGCTCATTTCAGGGGTTGGAGTCTCGGGCTAGCACGGCCCGTGCAAGGGTACCTTAAATGGCTCAGCTTCAACTCAACCCACCCTGGCCTCCTCTCCCATCCTCTCTCTGGTCTTCTGGCAACCTTTTCTTGACTTGGCATATTTGGACAACCCCACGGACTTGACGCAGCGCTCGCGAATAAGGTGGTGCCCTGCGCTTAGCTTTTAAGTAGCGCTTTAGAAATTTCGAGTTTACGATTACGAAATGCCGTGACACCCGTTCAAACGGGCAGTGGTCGTGAAGGATCTCACCCGAATGGATAAAGAGCAAGGTCGAGGCCACACGGGTTATATCAGCGTGGTTATATCACAGACTGAGCGAATTGCGTCGTTTGAGCTATTTTGAAAAGCCTGTAAATGCCAAACTTCAGCATAATAGCACCGATAGTGTCTGTGTATGCGCGCGTGCAATGTATACCCACGCGCTATAACCGCCGACTTAGCGGATTTTCGCTGTAGCCAATCCTCTTTCGCCGGCGTTTCGACTCGCGGTCTAAGGCCCTTGTCGTCCCCCCCCCCCCCCAGTGTGCATGTTCATAATTTAGTCGTGCTGCTGGCCTAATGAGCCTAGGCTACTATTCATGCTACAAGAAATATGTGGCGTGATTCTAGGGCTGCAGTTGTCGCCGGTAAATTCCATAACCAGTAAACCCACGTGGACTGCCACGGCAAATGGTTAACCAACCGTTAGTATTTTTATAACCATGAAATTTCGATTTTTCGGATTACAAGACGAATTGAAAATACGAAATTTCGTTTTAGCCTATTGTTAGATGAAGGCAAATGCTGGTCCGATCTAGGCCTACAGGCCTACAGGTAGGCAACGACAGCCTACAGCCTCACCCGATTGACTACATATAGTGGCACGTTTGTCGGTTTCTGCGTGGTTTTATACATTGTCACGCTGAAGTAGCAGATTGAAGAAGCTGTCTTCAGACGCACGTCGCCTATAATACTGTTTATACAGTGGCATTACAATACAGTTACGAGGCTTCGTTTCCTTGCGAAGCAACCCCATTCCAGCGATCCACTGGAAGTCGAGAAGAGAAAAAGGTGCTTCAGAAGAATAGGAGAAAGGGCGTATAGCAGGCCTAAACAACAGAGGCCTAAACAACAGAATCCGCCAGTGGGGGAAGTCAGTTGGAAAGATGAGCGTCGTGGAGGACTGTGGTTCTCTGGAGACGGGGGATGTCGTCGTTTTCTTGAAGCAGTTGTCCGATTCCGAGCGTCAGACGCTCATGGAAACCGTCCAGCAGTGTTGGGAGAATGACGGAGGGACAGTGCTTGACCCCGATTTCGGTGACCTGTATGGAATGAAGGAATCTGAGGGGAACGAAAGAACCAAGGAATCAGAGGATCTGGAAATCTGCTGCGCGTCCATGACATCGAACAGCCCCGGTGCGATGGATACCCAAACCTTCGCCGAAGATCAAAGTCTCTTCTTTGACGTCCCACAAAAAGACTTGGCCCCCTTGACAGAAAGTCACAGTCATCAATTCTTACAAGGCCTCGACACAGGGTCAGAATTCGGCAACAGCCAGACTTTATCAACGATTTTCGACCCAAGTCAAGCTGCGTACCTGTCTTCCGAACTCTATGAACTGTACCTTCGAGAGACGTTTGTTGTCGACGATTGGGGGTCAAACTCAGGTCAGGGCTTCGACGCAGAGCCGCGGGGTCTGGCCGAGTCACCCCAATCGTGCCCGACAAGCGGTTCATCCCTTCTGATGGTTGCCTCAGATTCCGGCAGTGCTCTCACGAAATCTCCTAAAGGTTTCGTTGCTAGTCAGCGATCGAAGTTCGATTCCTGTCAGTTGAGTAGCCATCCTTCAGCGACGACGGTACCAAAACAAGAGGTAATTTCACCTGTAGTACATTTTACTTAATTTAGAATAGGGAATAGTCTTTAAAAGTCTCGCACATGCTTATTAAATAATTTAATATTTACCAGTGCGCGAATGTACTTTGGTAGTGTGAATTTGACGTGATGGACATTGGTATTGTGAATCTGATATGAAGGACATTGGTATTGTGAATTTGATATGATGGACATTGATACTGTGAATTTGATATGATGGACATTGGTAGTGTGAATTTGATATGATGGACATCGGTAGTGTGAATTTGATATGATGGACACTGATACTGTGAATTTGATATGATGGACACTGATACTGTGAATTTGATATGATGGACATTGGTAGTGTGAATTTGATATGATGGACATTGGTATTGTGAATTTGATATGATGGACATTGGTATTGTGAATTTGATATGATGGACACTGATACTGTGAATTTGATATGATGGACACTGATACTGTGAATTTGATATGATGGACATTGGTAGTGTGAATTTGATATGATGGACATTGGTAGTGTGAATTTGATATGATGGACATTGGTATTGTGACTTTGATATGATGGACACTGATACTGTGAATTTGATATGATGGACATTGGTAGTGTGAATTTGATATGATGGACACTGATACTGTGAATTTGATATGATGGACATTGATACTGTGAATTTGATATGATGGACACTGATACTGTGAATTTGATATGATGGACATTGGTAGTGTGAATTTGATATGATGGACATCGGTAGTGTGAATTTGATATGATGGACATTTGTATTGTGAATTTGATATGATGGACACTGATACTGTGAATTTGATATGATGGACATTTGTATTGTGAACTTGATATGATGGACACTGATACTGTGAATTTGATATGATGGACATTGGTAGTGTGAATTTGATATGATGGACATTTGTATTGTGAATCTGATGATGGATATCGATACTGTGAATTTGACGTGATGGACATTGGTATTGTGAATTTGATATGATGGACATTGGTATTGTGAATTTGATATGATGGACATTGGTATTGTGAATTTGATATGATGGACACTGATACTGTGAATTTGATATGATGGACATTGATACTGTGAATTTGATATGATGGACACTGATACTGTGAATTTGATATGATGGACATTGGTAGTGTGAATTTGATATGATGGACATCGGTAGTGTGAATTTGATATGATGGACATCGGTAGTGTGAATTTGATATGATGGACATTTGTATTGTGAATTTGATATGATGGACACTGATACTGTGAATTTGATATGATGGACATTTGTATTGTGAATTTGATATGATGGACACTGATACTGTGAATTTGATATGATGGACATTGGTAGTGTGAATTTGATATGATGGACATTTGTATTGTGAATCTGATGATGGATATCGATACTGTGAATTTGACGTGATGGACATTGGTATTGTGAATCTGATATGAAGGACATTGGTATTGTGAATTTGATATGATGGACATTGGTATTGTGAATTTGATATGATGGACACTGATACTGTGAATTTGATATGATGGACACTGATACTGTGAATTTGATATGATGGACATTGGTAGTGTGAATTTGATATGATGGACATTGGTAGTGTGAATTTGATATGATGGACATTGGTATTGTGACTTTGATATGATGGACACTGATACTGTGAATTTGATATGATGGACATTGGTAGTGTGAATTTGATATGATGGACACTGATACTGTGAATTTGATATGATGGACATTGATACTGTGAATTTGATATGATGGACACTGATACTGTGAATTTGATATGATGGACATTGGTAGTGTGAATTTGATATGATGGACATTGGTATTGTGACTTTGATATGATGGACACTGATACTGTGAATTTGATATGATGGACATTGATACTGTGAATTTGATATGATGGACACTGATACTGTGAATTTGATATGATGGACATTGATACTGTGAATTTGATATGATGGACACTGATACTGTGAATTTGATATGATGGACATTGGTAGTGTGAATTTGATATGATGGACACTGATACTGTGAATTTGATATGATGGACATTGATACTGTGAATTTGATTTGATGGACATTGATACTGTGAATTTGATATGATGGACATTGGTACTGTGAATCTGATACGATTACGATACAACAGTGTAGTGCTATAATTTATAATATTTTTATCCTCCAGCTGTGAGAAGTGGGAGCATTTCTGAGGTATTTTCTTGAAGTGGCGCTATATAAATACCATTACTATTAGTTGGTAAATTTTGCGCATGCAGGAGGGAAGCTTACTGTAAAACATGTCATGGACGGGTCGTTTCGTTTTCTATAGATTTAGAGCAATTTAGAATCGATTTTCTTTATTTACAAATTATTATGAGGCGCATTTTTGTGACCATCTGATGAATTGCAGGTCGTGAAGACGGAGTGCAATGAGGAGTGGTCGGCATCAGAAGGAAATGAAGGGGTGTACGATGCCAAGAAGGAGCGGAGACGGCAGCAGAACCGAACAGCGGCCAGGAGATGTCGCAATCGGAAGAAAGAGACCTTTGAAAGCATGAGCAAGGTCAGTATTCGACAAATATATAACGACCCATCCGTCGACTCTTGATTTGATCAGTCCATCATCCGTCCGTCCATCTACCCTGTCATCTAAGCCTTGCCTACGTTAGTCCCACTTGCTGGAATCGTCTCCCTCGAGAATTGCGACTTGAGCTCCTTTCTCTCCCCCTCTCAGCGTTCCGCAGGCGCCTGAAGACTACTGTTTAACAGCGATTCTACTTTTTCGGGTCGGAAGCACCTCTGTTGAGTTTATCCTCTAAGAGGTGCTTTATAAATATCACATTACAATTACAAAATTACAATTACCCATCCGTCCGTCCCCCCTTCCACACGCCGGCTCTGCTGTCTGCCTACCCTTCTGTCCGTCTACCCGTCCACTCTGTCGTCTGCTCATCTATCCAGTCTGTCGCTTGTCCATCTGTCACTCTCTTGTCCGACCTTCAATCCGTTCCTATCTGCGCGTCCATCCGTTCCTCGGCCGTTACCTTATCGCCAAATAAATCGAATATACTCACCCACAGTTACTAGAAAGCGCTATAGTCACTGTGATACGCACCCATGCGCAGGCCTACGGATGTATGTATCTACGTAGCCTATGTGGTGTATGTAGCCTATGTAATGTATGTGAACATTTGTATAGCATCTTTAGAGAACCTCTCAGTCTGTAGCAGTAGCGGATTTAGACAGCATAATGAACCTCTTAAGTTCAATGGACTTAGACCTACGTTTTTCGTAATTGCTTTTCTCAACCAGCTTCAGACTCCATTACTTCGCCCTTAAAACTTCGACTCACAGGCCGACCCCTTGTATTTAACCGTCGGCTGGTTGTTACCGGGTGCTGTAAGCTTTAAAACGTAATTAAGCGACTTACCTTACACCTACACTGTGCACTGCATTACAGACTCTGAAGAAGACGAAGCTGGAAAACGAGTTGCTGCAGAAAGCAGTGGTGCATCTCAGAGAGAAACTGCGCTCCGTCACCGAGTTGGTCAGGCTCCATCAGACCCACTGCAACCTTCAGCTGGTCACATCTCAATTCCGAAGTCCAGTTTCAGCGTCCAACAGCTGACCTGCCTAAACAGACAATAAATGTTAACTCATACTCACACAGCTGACAACAACTGGACCATCGTTCGCGTCATAATCAATTCAGGATCAAACGCCCTTTGATCAAAAGACACGTGAATTATTCACTCGCTCGCCCAGCAACCGAAGAGTATTCCAACTTCTGCACCAAATGAACTTTGACCCGAGGAAGAGTCAAGAACTGTGACCTGCAGGAACTGAATCTGTCCCAATCTTCGTCGTAATGTTTCGTCTTGTGATAAGCCGATTCAAGCCTTTTTGACAGTTTTCCATGACCATTACTGTTATCATTTTATTGGTTCTACCATTTTGTATATTACTGTAGTATCATTGCCATTAATGTTACCATTGCCTTGGTTCTATCATTCTAAAGACCATTAGGATGCCACTGTGACTGTAACTATAACGACGACTAGACGTGGTTTGCCCGTGGCTTGTTCACCGGCAAGAAATTTCTTTGAATTCCCTTCGAATAGGGTCCCTCAACTGCCGAGGTGGGCTGGGTACAAATTTGCATCGAGGGAGATTCGCTCAGAGCTGGATTCATTGTGACTCGGCCCACAATGAAGTCCATCTGAACTATCCTAAAGAGAGAAATTTGAAATGATCCACATATTAGGCCTAACCCTCAACAGAACATGTGAAAAAAGTTGTTGTTGCCCACCTGGTGTCCAAACGGACCCCACTTTGTTTCGCATTTTCAGTTTAAATAAGCTGCATTTGAGAACATGTAAGAACTTTGTTATAAAATCTCAGGAAGCGGAGTCTCTGTTTGAAACGATTGTAAGGCATGACTGTAGGAAATATTGATCTGCCATACGCCTGCATCATGAGACCACGTGACCTCAAGAGGTTCCGGTTTCCCTTTGTATGTTCCAGAAAGAATCAACAGTCAGAGGAATGCGTTCAACTCAGCTGATGTTAGATCTATCCATTTTGGAGTGTTCTGTGGATCTGCTTTATTCCAAGCTTTGTAGACACGCTGGGCTTCACGATTGGTTGCAGGCATTACGATGTCCTAGCTCTCTAGAGCAATAAAAAGTTTGAAGGCTGCCATTGGTGATTCCACTTTACTTTCTCGCGTTACAACAGGCGCATGGATTGATATCTTCCAAGAGTGGACGATGAATTTGGCGAGGCCGAACATTCCATTGTGGACCATTTCTTCCTGACTAACTAAGTTGTGTTTCTGACAACTTTCGCACCCGGTTGACGTGCTCCTCTGAGCACAACGGAGCATTCGTACAAGTGAACTTCCGGCTGAGAAATGACATGGGAAACGCGTCCCAAAGTAGGAATAGTTTAAGCTGGTGAAGTGGGAGTTTCCCATTCCCACTGAAAATCGCTTCATGCAGTAGATGTAAATCGTTTTAATCACTGCAGAATTCTGAAGCTTCAACCAAAAAATGTCTTAAGTATGTGAAATAATTTCTATTGTGCATGTGTATTTATGTATAGCCTATTTGCAGGCCCCTGAATGACGTCATATGGCTGACGCTAAAGGGCTGCCATCTTGCAAGTAGACGGAGTCAAAGCGTTCTTGTATCACTTCGTCGGTATTAGTGTAGAAAAACGTGCGAAATGGCTGAAATAGAAAGTAAATCTAAATCTAAACTTTGTACGAAAAATTGTGTTGCATTTGGATGCAGTAACGTTGCCACTCTGGAATCAAGAACGGCAGGAATAACTTTCCATGAGTGAGTATTAGCACGTTTACACTTAGCCTCAGTGATCGTAATCGTAATCCTGAGATTTCTACAGCGCCCAACGAAAGCCGCGTCACGGGGATCATCTTATTCACAGGCGCTCAGTCAAAACAAAATCGATAGGCAAAATTGTTCGGATAGATCGCATAACTTCACATTGTGATATGGAGTAGCATCGCATCTCATCGCCTACGGAGGACGCAGGGGATACTCATGTCCATTCTTTAGGCCTAATTATGGTCCCCAAGTTACAAGATTACTCCATTTTGATGGGTCCCCGAAATTTAGATCAAGTAGCCTTGGAAAAAAGTTATGGTTTACTCAAACAAGACAAGAGTCTGAGCCCAAGACTCATGCCAAGTTTAACTTATGTTTATCGATGAACATCAAAACAATTCCTTAATTCCAATTAGTTATGGTTCAACAAAAGTTTATGATAAGCTGCTGATAGTTTGAATAATATTTTCTGCAGATTTCCAATGTGGAAGTGATGATGGTGGCTATGACGATGTTGATGATGATGTTAACAAATTGTGCCAAAGTAATCAATTTAAGTGGATTTCAAGTAATGTGATAACTTACTTTGCCCAGCTACTATGAAAGCCTACTTACCACAATTGACCCTATTCAAAGACCTATAGAGTTATGCAATCAAAGTACTCTAGGTGAAGACGTGCATTGTCAGGGAATAGTGAAAAAGTAAACGTACACCTTTTTCTTTAACGACCGTAAGGCCTCGACCCTGATCATTTTTCTATGAATTTACGGGGTGAGATCCTTCATCACCGCTGCCCGTTTAAAAGGGTACCACGCCATTTAAGGTCCCCGTGTAGGGACCGTGCTAGCCCGAGATTAAAATCTCTGAAAAAGCCACGATCGGTCCATGAACCGGCATCCTCACGCATAGAGGCGCCTGAGAACATGTTAACGTAAGCTCAGTTATTCCACCTACGTAACGAAAACACAAAATTAGCGTCCCATACGCGAGTTAGAAATAACAAACAAAATTCAGTGGGGCTGGAGACAAAGATATTTTGTTATAAATTTTGCCAAATTCCACATCCTAATTGCCTTGGCAGGTGCGTTGTTGACGGCTGACCCGTCTAACAGCTGGCCTAGTGATACGTCACTTCCGCTGCCGTAAGCCCAATACACAGCAGCACTTCCTCTAGTTCTTCTATTACATCGTTGAGGACTCCGAATATCAGAAAATTCGATTTCCACGGCGAAACTGGTAATTTATTATTTTATCTGTTAGGCCTTATGCCTTAGTGACATAAAGACGAACTAGAAGATGGAAAAGATAAAAGATAAAAAGTTGAAGATGGAAAAGATAGAAGATAAAACATTTTTAATACATTTACTTCAATGGGACGGTGACTGATGGTTTGAAAGTAGTATGTGGGCCTTACGTAAGAAGCAAATGTCAAATGTCCTTTACATAATGGATGTTGTTTCGCATTTTTAATTTTATTTCCTAGATATTGGTAGAATTATTTAGTTATCCATCTTTTAGTTTTTGTTCATGCATTTATTTCTAATACATTAGCTAAATAACAGCAGAACTATCAGTAAGAAGATCAGCCGGCGAGGGAGAGCACTGGTACCTGCCCTAATATGCTCAAGATAGCATGGAGGCGAACTTTAGGCTGTATAATAAGGATGCGCGTGTATGCTTAGGGTAATTTTAATAGTATTTGTCCCATTTTTGGCTTTATCATGGCCGTTTAGTTTAAACGCTCCTTCTCATTCCACACCTGTTAAACGCGGTCACGGTTTACTGACCATACTCAAGTTCAAGACCCGTCTGTCATATGCAAATCGTTTGAAAACAGTCTTGTGGTACGCTGACCGATTGGACTGAGCACTCCTTTTCGCTCCACATCTTTTACACACTGTCACGGTTCGCTGACCACGCATGACCCATCCACAGTATACAAATCGTTTGAAAACGGGCATGTAGTGAGCTGGCCGATTGGTTTGAACGCTCTTTCGTTTCACTTCACACTTGTTAAAAACGGTCACGGTTTGCTGACTACACTCAATCAAGACTCGTTTACGATATGCAAATCGTTTGAAAACAGACATGTGGTGCGCTGGCCGTTTGGTTTGAGCGCTCCTCCTCGTTCCAGACCTCTTGAGTTATGCATTTGTACGTCGATCTGTGGTTTAGGCGCAAGGAGGCAGCACAGTGCCTTTGGATTTTGTACTGATTTTGAGTTGATATTGAGAGATGCGTTTTATTCGAATAATTAGAAGGAAACAGTTTTCAGTTTTGAGTGAAAGAACAGCGCAGATATTGCAAGAATTCACCAAGAGTTGGAGAATTCGTAAGGTAAGTCGGACAATTGGTGCAACTCACACCGAGACCATCCCTTGCTCTAAACTGAAGAGGCAAGTTTTCATTTTAAAGCTGTAGGGTCTTCGAGGAAGTCCTTCACTCACAATTGCTCAGCCCAATCAAACAATTTTGGTCATTAGATGGCGCTGCTCAATAAATGCATAAATAATAAAAACCAAACTGAATCCTTCCACTTATACCGACTCCAGGGGATGGTGGTTGATTGGCATAGGTGGCTTGTTCTGCAATGGATCTTCTCCCATCCACATGATAACCATGCTTGACATTGCTTAACTTCACTGTGCTTGCCATGCTGTATTCTCAGAACGAAGAATCTACTCTTAGTCATGTAAAACTAGTGCTATTATCTCTAGGTTGTTTAATTCACATGGGATTACAATTTCTTGGTGTTTGGTGTTTCTTATAGATCCAGCTTCAGCAACGCGAGCATCACATGCAACATCTTCAGCATGAAATGGATGAGAAGCAGAAACGGTGACAAGAAGAAACGCTGAATGAGGAGCTGACATCAATAGAGGAAGAACCTGGAAGATGCTAGTGAGTCTAAGCAATCCATTATCTGGTTTTAAAAGTCAAAAGATGAGGAGAAGGAGGAGGAAGAGGAAGAAGATGAAGAAGTTTAGAAAAAGGAGATGGAAAAAGGAGAAAACAAAGATGATGAGAATGAAGAGATGTAATCTAATAAACAAAGAAAGAAGAGGAAGAGATGATAATAGGAAGAAAAAAGAAGAAAAGAGTTGAAAATATTGAAGATCGATTTAGAGAGCAAACAGAAGAAAGAAGAAGAAAATTAAGAAAAGGGAAGAAAAGAAGAAATGATGGGAATTAAGGGAAATGGAGAGGGAGTGAGAGACAAGAACAGGAACAGTTAACAGAAGAATTGTTGCCCTGTTAGGAGCAAAGTTAGATAGATGGCATTACGTGTAAACGAGGTCAGGCGTGACGCAGCTTTGTATCCCATGGATTCCCAGACCAAGCAGAGCCACATGCAAACCACCCGAGCGAAAGCTGCGGACCGTGACCGACGTCGGAACCTGGCATCGGTTTGATAAGTGGGCAGTGATGCCAGTATAAGACGTTGGGGTTAAGGGTTCGAGGCACTCACTCTGCTGTTTATACAAGTCTCAATGATTGAGTAAGTGATGAGTGCATGAGTCAGTCGGTCACTGAGTTAGTGAGTGAGTCAGTGAAATGTCTTGTCTGTCTGTCTGTCTATCTAATTACGTTCGATTCGTTCCTGTAGAGTGCTTGAACTTCAGCTGCAACTGCCTGCTTGAACTTCAGCTGCAACTGCTTGCTTGCTTCCTTCAACTGCTTGCTTCATCTGTTACTGTTTGCTAACTTGCTTGCATTGCTACTGATTTCATTGCTAGCCTGTGTGCTTCTTGCATTGCTAATGATTTAATTGCTAACCTGCATGCTTGCTTTGATAGCTTGCATTGCTATTAATATCATAGCTAGCCTGCATGTTGCTTGCATTGCTACTGATTTCATTGCTAGCCCGCGTGTTTGCTAGCTCTGTGTCCCTCTTTCTTGCTTTCTTTTTTCCTTTTATGAGCTTTCCTTTTGTTGGTTTGCATCTGGAGAAAGTTTGCTTGCCTGAACTGCTTCTTCCTTCACCTGCTTGCTTCAACTGCAACTACTCGTTTCATGTGCTTGCTTCAACTGCAACTGCAGCTGCGTGCTCTGCTTGCTTCATATGCTACTACTAATTTTATTGCTAGTCTGCATGCTTGCTTGCCTGGCTAATGATTTCATTGCTAACCTGCATGCTTGCTTTGATAGCTTGCATTGCTAATAATTTCATTGCTAGCCTGCATGTTGCTTGCATTGCTACTGATTTCATTGCTAGCCTGCATGTTGCTTGCATTGCTACTGATTTCATTGCTAGCCTGCGTGTTTGCTTGCTCTGTGTCTCTCATTCTTCCTTTCTTTTTCCTTTTATGAGCTTCCCTTTTGTAATCGTTTGCATTATGTTGATGTCTATCTAGATTGGTTTGCATCTGGAGAAGTCAGGTGATGATCTTCAGCTGAAGTTTCCATTTGTCCACTGCTCCTCATCCTCTTCTCACAGGACAGTCGCCAGAACTCTCAGCTAAGGGTAAGCATCGTGCAGATCTTCATTCCTTGCTTCCCAAGTTTGCTTACCTGAACTGCTGCTTAACTGCTGCTTCCTTCATCTGCATGCTTCAACTGCAACTGCAGCTGCGTGGTCTAACTGCAAGTGCAACTGCTTGACTGGAGCTGCTTGCTTCATCTGCTACTTGAGAGAGAGAGAGAGAGAGAGAGAGAGAGAGAGAGAGAGATATTTTTATTGACAACCAAAAAAATAATTAACAAGTACAATTATAGTCTGTCACATACAGTGGTGCCAATGGGCTGACCTAAAAGGAACAAACAGTTCCGCTACTAAGGTCACCTATTTACATCATGGATTACAAAAAGGTGACAGTATAATACTGAGTAAAACAATTAATAATCTAAAATATAAGTAATTATTATAATCAATGTCATTGCATAAACCTAAACAAAACAAAAAAACACTTAACTAAGCACCAAAAAAATACTTAACTACGTGCATTGAGTATATGAGATTTTAGATTTGTTTTAAACTGGTATAATGTTGGCAAGCTAGTAATAACAGTTGGCAGAGAATTCCAGAATGACGGTCCACATATTATAATACTAAACTGCCTATTAGTAGTGTGAACAGAATGTTTATGATACATATGAGATGATCGTGTATAGTGACCATGCACATCTGAATTCATACAAAAGTATTGGTAGAAGTCCACAGGTAATAGATTATTTTTTAGTTTAAACATAAATAAACCTATTTGCAATTTATTAATACAATCAAAAGGTAATATTTCTTGACTATGAAAGGACAATCGAGTGCTGGTTCTGAAGGGTAGATTAAATATAATTCTG